>JTDE01000223.1:227030-260598 GCA_014338405.1 Paragonimus skrjabini miyazakii | reverse complement strand
ACACACACGCAGCAGCATCAACCATCCAGGACAGGCTCGACAGCACATCCCAAGACATTCGGTACAGTTACATAGAGATAATACTGCACAGACAAACCAATTACATACAGAGAATCAGACCAGGCAAAAAACAGAACAACAAACCGAACCGAATGCATACACACCTACATACACACACACAAGCACACATTAACTCTCCGTGCTTATTCGCACCTGGGGATCTTCACGTGGTGACCTCTGGTGAACCGTGAACCCAGACATCCTACTGGTAACCTGTCTACACACCGCAGGTGAAACACAAACATGCGCCAGTTGATGACTGCCTAATCTGAAGCTTGTACATTGCAAATTTTCTGATTTAAATCGCTTGATAAAAGCTCTCCGAGAGGGTCGAAACGTTGCGAAACCGGTAACTCATGGTATTTGTAAAGCTGATTGAGGGCATTATTTTTATAGACTTGTCAAGGTAGAATGTTATTCAAAACTTCCCCGTCTGGCTAACTATGCCTGCTAGGTTGAAGTTGGTAGCTAAATCGACTAGTCATTATTAAGTAATTCCTTGATCAATAACCATACACATATGCACACACACATCAATGCGCATCAGTTGTCATGGCAACCTGATACTGATGAACACGTCTTTCTGTATATGGAATGGTGGTTTCCACTTGTTAATTGCACCGCCTCCGCCAACCGGCAAATCCATCGATTTTTTCGTTGTTTAATTTGTCGTACGGGAACTGTAGCCAAATAAATGTCGGTGCTGAGAACCAGGCTAATAAATGGCTATCTTTCAGCAGTTGTGAAGAAAATCCGGGAACGAAAACAGGTTGGCGCAACGGCGTCGTCAGCTCCCAAAGTGGATGCCTATTTCCGTTTGCCTTACACAAATAATGATTACCACTGTGTAAAAACCCTTTATCACGGAGGTAGTGGAATGTAAATTCTAGGCACCTTGACTGGTCATGCTGTTCACCAATACTCGAATTCTAAAACAACCGTTTGAAACGCCAATTATCGTGCGAGTGCCGGTCACTTACACAGGGAAAATGAAACAACGGTTAGGCCATCAAGTCAACGAGTACATTCCAGTTTGAGTCCACAGAACATTCATGGACTCAGATCAAAATCTCATGTCACAAATCACCGGCATTATGGATAGCTCGATATGTCAAACCACAAGTGAACCTGAAGTGGGGCTTTCAAATAGGTCAGAAGAAGAAATTAGAAGGCTTTGCCGGTTGGCGGAGGCGGTGCAATTAACAAGTGGAAACCACCATTCCATATACAGAAAGACGTGTTCATCAGTATCAGGTTGCCATGACAACTAATGCGCATTGATGTGTGTGTGTGCATATGTGTATGGTTATTGATGCTGTTGTTTGGCTTCACTATTTCCATAATGCAATACGGACCTGATGAAATGCAGCAAACTGTGTTCGAAGGTACATTGTGCAAAGAAATCATTCTGACTCCTCTGTTCAAAATTCACTACAGTAATAACGAGAACCACATTTAAAAGTGGTCATTCTCGATTAGCAGAGGGATAACATATATCAGTACAATTATACTTTAACTCCAAATGTCCGCCTTTTAGGAAGCTGGAATAAATAGTATGAACCGCCGTAATATTGTTGTATCGTTGTGATGTCCAAGGACTTCCTTGAGGCATTGCTGTGTGGCGTATCTCCTAACAAAGCAGGCAGAACGAATTAGACAACACCGCTTTATACAAATTCTTCAAAATTTTGCAACCCCACTTGAGGGACCAAAAGTCATCAATTTGGATTCAAGGAGGAATATTTTGGAGTGAACTGCCGTAAGGAAATTAAGCTTCAAGTGAACATTTATGTATTATTCCAGTAAGGTGGTCAGCGTTTTGACTGTACGATCAGAAACCTATGCATTTCAACCCCATGTGAAGTGTATTTCTTATTTTGCTTGTTCAAGCCTCTGCAACTTGATTCCCACTGTGATGTCGTTTGTTCTCATTTGCACTTTTTCCTGATTGCCTTTCATGGTAATTATCAGTAGTATATATTCATAGTCTCTGAGGTGAAGCTTTTGAATCCTTTCCGAGTAAACGATGCTGCTTGTATTCTTCTCGGATCGATCGGTACGATCAAGTACGTAATTGTAGTAGGGACGATCGCCTGGTTCATTTAACAAATCTTTTGTGATTGATTACATGTCAGTAATGGCTAGCAACCACGAATTAAATCGAGCTGTTGCATGTTGTACACAAAATATTTTGATCGGGTCTAAACAGGACAGTGGCTGACCGAACTTCCTGTATTGCTGAGCTACATCTCAAAGCACTAACTGCTTGTAAGTAAACGCTATGCAGGTTGTTCCTCAAAAATTTTGCATGCGAGTGTCTACAGTTGATCGAATAATTTGTAACAATTAACACTTCACTGGGCATGCACCATGGCAAGTACAGTGACAAATTCGTCGACATAACAAACATTGCACTGGAATTACATAATGGTGTCAAAATCTTCCCTTGCAAGCGCCACACTTCGCTCCCTTCCAGATTCGATGAGATTCGGCTAAGTTGGCAACATTAGTTTAGACCTAACATCATTCATTATTAATCCTGGCAGACCCCGCGTGTCGTTTGGTAAAGTATCCCGCAGTACTATTGGTCCTATAAGAAGCGCGAGAATGTATTCCTGCGCTAGACGATTATTTTCGCGTAAATTGTTCCCGTATCCAATCATACGAATTTATTTGATTGCTTGCTGTACATATGGTCGCCGGTAACATTAGGGGGTGATAACATCGGTTCTGTGTTCACAATTCTGTCAAACAAGTCAGTCTATGTCACACGTGAAAAGCAAAATGCAATGATCTACTTGTTTCGCCAAACTAATAGAACTGTCGCGAACTGTTTTGGGATTTGGTCAACCGATCCCGATTGTTCAATGTTGGCTACTGCATGTTATCAGGGCACACTGTCAACACGCACTTACTTGTCTGCGCCAGACCAAACGAAGGTTAATGCTGTTTCCACAACGCACCTCGCACTACTATTCCCTCTGTGTCCAACCTGTCTTGAGTCATTTTATCAAAGCACAGAAGATGACATCTCATAGATACATTCAAACACAAGGGATATTTACACATGACTTCCAAATTGACTCGTGTTCACACTGACTGAACTATAGAAGTCAAGTTTATTAGTTTAGTGACCGATTGAACACGAAAATTGTCTAAAACGATTGACTCTCCTGGTCTAAAATTAGAAAGCCATTCAGTGCATGAGATGTGGTAGCTTAAAGGTTGAAGAATTTCCAACTAAACCAGCAATAATGTCAAAACTGTGGGTAACCTTTGAGTCGCCTACACACAACAACTTAGTTTCTTAAAATAAAGTTTACGACAGTGGTTGTTCATTTTACAGTATAAAAAATAAAAGCACCTATTATTATTCTTAATAAGTATTCTTTTGAAACGGCAATGGTGAATGGTAAGTTTTAACTGGTCCTTTTTTCATACATTGTTGCAACTTTGCTGAATTTGTTGCTTCATTTAAGAAACTTATGACCTTTTTATATAAATGTATCAGTATACCTACCGATAGACTACTTGAATGGACTTCTTGGATTTCTAAGATGGATCACTAGAAGAACTAGGTGACTGAGATAAACCGCCTACCTGAAAAGACTTTCGGCATTAAGTCAAGTCTCAATTGGTTAAAGACATTCCATAGTAGGCCTTATTCTCACCTTATAATTCACACCCCGGGTCATCCACTAGCACATCTTCCGTTGAGTAAAGATGACTGTTTGAGATGACATTGGCGGAAACTGATTAACGGAACCGGTAAATTACTTTGTAGACAGAACTGTCTCACAGCTAGTATCCGTTCACATTACAACGAATTGCCCATATATGTGGTCACGGCTGACTCGGTTGAGATTGTTGAATAGTATTCAATCGGCAAGTATGTGAGAGACAATGGGCATTGCAAGTTTCTCAACCGTTCTATTAGTTGTCATACAAGTAATTAACTGTACACCTCTGACTGAATGTCGTTCCATTGTGTTTTAGTGTTCGTTGCTGAAATGTTTGACATCAACAGCTTCGTTGTATTTACCTTTTATTTCGTCCCATTCACTTTTTTCTCATATCAATTTCACTACCCAACACATAATTTTATAGAACAGCACAGCATCAGGAACTCGCCAGCAAACATCTTTCTCTCTTTTGTAACGATCTATGGACTTATGATAATCTTGGGTTATTACCACGATACATTTTGCGTTAGACTCAGACGCGAAGTTGGTCAAGCATATTTCAGTCTTCCGTATTATTCGCTTTTTTTGTGTGGCGAAAATCACAAATTCACAATGTCTAGTTTGATATGTTAATAGCTGTCAAGTCCGAAGCAAGGTGTTGAGGATTATATACATAATAATAATGGGGTAAGATTAAGAACAGAATAAAGACAAGAAGCGTTAAACGATGTGATAACATTTCGAATTCATCGGACACTCAGGCTTACTCATGATTGCTTTTGTACCCGTAATTCCGAATTGAGATGGCCAGTCTCTGCAGCCTGAAAAAATCACAGGAGACGCTGATTGATGTGACGTATCACATTCTTGAACGTCCATCACTTTTGAGTTCGATGACCTGTGATTTATAGGTTTGGTGATAGACTAAGTCGTACCTTCACTTGAATCCCGGTAGGAGGAATCAGGTCACGTTCTGGATTGATTTTGGTGAGTGTTCATCCAAACTGCGTATAAAATACCTATTCTTGCTGCCGAAATAGTTTTCACTTCACTTATGCACAAACTGCTGAATGCAATATGAACCGGCGCCAAGTGTGTCTGCTGGTGTCAGCTTTATAAATGCTGTGCTAATATTTATGATTGGAACCAAGTGCAAATGTTTATATTTGATTCGGGATAATCAGTGCTATGGTTCAAAAGTGTTTACACTGACACTGCAATAAATTTATATTACCGGTAGAAGGGTTACAGTGAGACAGAAGAACGGGAAGGAATTGTCTGGGTCACGCGGATTTACAGGTAGACGACTTCATGTTTGTCCTGATGTTGGGTTTGTCGTCAAAGTATTTGTCGGCTGTAGTGTCCTCTACTTTAGCTTCGGGCAAGCCCCTTTGACGTATGTTCCTCAGCCTGATATTTTTAACCTATTAAGAAGTTACGATCTATCTGTTAACATAAACAACATGATGGGTGTGACCAGCAGCTGCTTAGTTGCTTAGCAGATATGCTTATTTGTTTTTGACGTTCATGAACGTGAAGAAACTAGATTCATGGTTGACCAAAATTGAAAACTTCAGACCTGTTACGAAATTGCACACTGAGTTTATCGCACTCTAGAGAGATAGTAACAACCATAAAAAATAGTCATTTTTCTGTGATTCACTGTTGATAACAAGAGCGGATGTGCACAGCTTTCAACGAGTTTTCAACGTTCAGTAGAACTTGAGACTTATGTTCCGTCAGCACAAGTGAACGGCCACCGTTGAATGGTGAGAGTGAAACCCACTAGTATGCAAACCCATACCCCTCTTCCGACGAATTTGTAAAGAAAGTTAGTCGCCAGATAAAAATTAACAATATCACATAGAACGTTGATTGTTTTTTCAAATATACTGACCTCTTCGGTTTACTGGGATGAGATCAAACTGTGTATTCATGACACTGTTGCATACTGAATGCGCGTGATCGAAGTTGGAGCCACTTCCCAAGCGTGGTAAGAAGAAAACTGAAAGATTGCACGCAACCATGTGTATAAAAGCGCGAGGTCTAGTGCACACATGTTACAATTGGACCAGCGCAATATCGACGATAACCGGTAGGATCAGACATTTGAATGTACACGAGGACTTGCAAATTGGGATCAACTTGACCGAATGACTTCTTTCGTTTGATACAACTGTCAAATTTTAAACTATTGCTTCAGAAATAAAAGCTATTTACCCATCTGAATGACGTATTTGGTCTTCCGTTTCAGCCTAAATCAAATATGCAACTTGATATAATATCATGGAGGATGGTTTTTGTGAAAGCAACAAACGATTGATGCTAGAAGATCTAGTGGCGTTTTAAGTGATGATGCACTGACAGTATCATTTTCAAAATCGTAACAAATTTTTTGTGAAATTTTGAACACCTCAAAAATTGAGTAAATCGGTTCATGCATGTAGACCTAATGTAGTGAGGAGGAGTGACCGTGCTATACTACTCACACCACTGTTATTCAGTAGTGGACGCCGGAGCATAGATTTTGACATTGAAGTTATCGCAGGAAGAATACAAAAAGAAACATCGGAGTGCAACATCGCATGAAGTGGTTCTTGACACGTAAGGGAACGTAAAAGAACTGGGCATTGACGTCAGTGGAAATCGTGACCATCTGGGCTCAGTACCTTATGCAAATGAGTGTTTTTGTTTGTGGTCTTGTTGAAACGTATAACCCACCTGTTGCTTCCTTAAATAAAGAACCCTTGTGCCATCAGCGTGCTTAGCTCACAACACCCGTAACTGCCAATTACCGTTCAGTTAGAAGATCACTTCATGAATATTTTCCCTATGTTGATGGGTGTGTTATAAAATAACAAGTATAATTATCCGATCCGCTAGGCCAGTGTTTGTCATCGTTAGTAGCAACTTAAAGAAGTTGTTGGGAAGAGAATGACAGTTATACACCTCATATGTTTGAAGGCTGATTCGACCGTTCCTTCCAGGCGAAGTTCGACTTGAGGTATATAGCATAATATAGATATAACATGCTGAACCATAGTTGTGACTTTTAAGCAAATATGTGGCCTTACATCAGCTTACATGAACCACTGTGTTTTGTTGTCACCGTCCCGAGGATACTGTCCATTTAACGGACTCCGCAGGAGGGTCCGATGTCGTTGTGTCTCGTGGCCAAAGCGAGGTGATACTCTAAAAATCTCTGAGCTACAGACAAAACAATATAAGTTAAGGCCATAAACGGACATTTGTAGTCTCGGCAGTGGCGATGATATGCACTACTGACGAGCTCTAATGAGAGCGAAACTCGAGTCAAGTGTTTCCGCTGTTCGAAAACGGCCGACTGGAAAGTCCATGGGAATGCGACAGCTGCGATCAATTGTGGGTGATGTTCAACTTGAAATAAAACTATCTAATGTTTTATTTTTATAGACGCTGCGTTGGTGCTGTTGAACTCTGGCTGATCAAATTTAAACGAAATGAATTTCGCATACAGTTAAAGCGTTTCCCTCAAAAGCATTTATTCTGAGCTATTCCTGCCAACTGATTGCGCTGAAGAAATTTACAAGCAATCGTTCGTAAACGGAAATAGCTGACAATATGATACAGTATAAAATCGGAGGAAGAACAACATTGCAAAGCTGAATACATACTTGTACACCATAAATTCACACGCAGTTGTTTTGAAGCAGAATCAGCCGGCAACTTCAAATTACCGTTAAAGCAAAATGGCGTGAGAACGCGATTTGAAATGGAATAAATCTAATGAACACTGAAAATTGTAGCTAAATGCGTGTGATGTCAAATTTCGCTCAATCATTCATGAGTCGGCTAATCTGGTGGTAGGCAGTAATCCTGCTTCCGCATTTTTGTCTTTCAGTTTAGAAGCATACGGGTTGTTCTATTATGTGAAGCAACCTATCGAAAACCTGTATTAGGATTTCCGGTTGGGAACACGCCAACCGTCCGATTGCTTTGTTCGGTGAGAGAATTCTGTGAAGTATCAACTTTGTGGTTCAGCGTATCTGCAAATCTCGCTTGTGATACGATACTGCATTTAAACACTGTTTGTCAAGCAAGCTGTATTGAGCAGGATTTAAAAATGACACAACTTATAATCTCCCCTTCGTATATTTAGCCTCATTAACGTAATGAGTGTATTCAAGACGCAGAACTTGTGTCGTGCAGGCATATTATATTACTTCCGCGCACCCACACATGCTACTTCTACATTAAACGTTAGATTCCAATACTATTTCTTCGAAATTCACTAGGTTGCTTATCACTGCTTTTCACTTAGCAATGTGTAGGTGATCAGAACGTTCCCGCATCGTAATACACTTACAGGATGTAATCTTCTGCTGAATGACGGATTTACTATTACATCCAGTCATTTGAATGTTCCCAGCAGCAGTAAACTTCTTACCATTCAAAGTGAAGCAGCATGGCTTCAAGTTTACTGTACAGGAATGAATACCTCTTAAAATGACCAAGCGTTTGGTAGCATTGTGTAGACTACACTCTTATGATTATGGATAGAGGTTAGCATGACATCCCTCAGTTGGAATGTATCTTTGGAACTTGTATCTTTTGTAGGCAGTTATCACTTCCTAACTATATGGTACATGTGACGGAAAGGAATTTCAAAAATGTCGTAATCGGGTCAACGAACACATTCCAGTATGGGTTCGCAAAACGGTTATGGATACCACAATACTGGGCTCAAGTCAGAATGTAACAAGTTACAAGGAACGAGCGTCATCGATTGCCCGTCACCTGTTGACTTGTCGACCCCAATTGAACCTGAAGAAGGCGTTTCTGATACATTACGCAACAAAAAATCGAAGATCTCCGGTTCGCGGAGGCGGTAGCAATTAGCAAATGGAAGCCACCCCTCTGCGTACAGAAAGACTTGTTCGTCAGTACAAGACTACCCTGGTAACTAGTGTGTATGGATGCGTGTGTTTGTGTGGTTGTTGGTTTTGTTGTTTAGCTTCACAATGCTCGATGAACTTTGCTATGTAAACTCACGGAATGCAGTATGTACCTGATGAGATGCAGCGAAATGTGCTCGAGAGATACATTGTACAAAAAACTGTTTCTGACTTCTCTATTCAAATATCGTTTATTACCAAACCATACTTGTGTACTTAATATTCTTAGCTATAAGTCTACTCAACTTAAACTGGTTTATGCTAACACTATAAACTCGTTTTTCCACAAAGCCTTTAATTCATGCTTATAATTACGTAACCAACAGCTGGCACTGAAAGAAACTGATTACTTTAATCAACAGAGGTTACTCTAAACAGTATTATAAAGGACATTCAAAAAGGGCACTAAACCCAGTATGACGGGCGCCAGGGGTTGGTTCCAAGACGTAGGTTCCCTCCAATTCTGCTTTTTGTTCTCGGTTAGGACTTGCTTTTTTCTTCATTGTTCTAAGATAGTAAAGTATCAGTGGGAAGCTCTGATGCAGTAGTGCTTATAAAGATGATGATCCTTTAAGGAAGAAGAGTCAGAAGCTATGCATAGAACCTTGAACAAACTAATCATCAGAATTGCTAAACGTAGGTCACTGCGTGAAATTTTGATAAGCTTTAAAGAGCTTTTGATTGTCGAAAAAAACAGGCAAATGGATGTACAGTTTAAAGCACAAGAGTTATTGACAAATTTACATTGGATAGACTAAACGAGAAGTGGTATAATAAAAGTAGAAGCCAGTATCAAGGAAGCTTTAGAAAAATACTCTAAAATCAACTCGAGCATCAGGCCCAGATAATTTATTCCATAGTCGCTGGTCCAAATTTAGATACAGGCCATGAAGTCGGTCTGAAAAATATAACTCATGGAATTCGTAGGAACTGAACAGATCACAGATGGATTAGAGTGCTTGTTAACCATGTGAATCTTCGTTGGTTGACTTACAAAGTAAATAGAAAAAAAATAGAGCATATCGACTAGAAGGAAAACTCAACCATCGCTTTTCATGCATACAGCGATCCTGAAGCAGATGCCAAGTGGCTAATGGTTACAGTGAGAAGGTGAGAGTCTCTTCAATTCACTTCAAGGTTTCTGCCGAGTGTTTTATTCGTATACCCGGTTTTTGTCTTGAGTCTTTGCGTCATCTTTATACTTGAATCCAGTCGCCGATTGAACATTTAAAAAAGAAGCTTGTAGATTATCCCACACTGGGCACACGCAGGACACTCAAACTGTGCTCCTTACAGGTCAGACGACTCAGAGGTAGTACCCAGTACTTCGGCTCCCGGAAAGTAATCTGTACAACCCGGGTCATGAAGGTGCATCGCTGTACATTTGGTTGTGTTAGACGGGAGTCAATTTTCTGTGATCCAGCATTGTAGTATGTTTCAATCATTTTGTGGATTTTCACTTTCAATCACGCTGTCTCATAGAAGCCAAATGTTGGCATCATTGGTGTACAATAGCAAAGATGAATGAACAAGTGGTAGACATTTGAGCACAACCAGAATAGAGGCCAGATATCTTCGCGTGGAACAATGGGACTCGCCGTTGATTGTGAAAAATCCACATTCACCCTGACCTTCAATCTTCGACCTTGGAGATAGTCCGCGAGCCATAGGATTGTAAGATTTTCTATAGCGTACTCATAAAAATTAAAGTAGAGCGTTAAATGGTTTCCTGGATAAACGATATCACGGTAATTGATTGGGGATTTAGGTTCAAAGAAGGATTCGCTGTCGTAGAGCAAATCAAAATTAAATAGGCTAAAAGTGCCAGGAACGAAATCTACGGAATCAAACAATCTAGCTTGTAGTGGCTTGTATTAAACCGATTAAATTAAATGGTACTATTGACTATATATAGGTAACTTTTTAGGAGATTAAGATTCCCTTGTCTACATTGATTTAAATCAACTGACTCTGTCCAACCTAACGAATGACTGTATGTTCTACTTTCCCCTTTGTTTTTGTGTTTCGATCTACTGTATTTGGCAGCTGGAATCTCGTGCTGACACCTGTCTGTGCACGTGACCCATGACCTCTCAATTCACTAGTTATTAGGTTGTTCACATTTAAATGACCCACACTAAATCCAAATTCGTGTCTAATTCATTCGGCCCAAAGAAGCTTGTCTATCAGGACTGCAGCAATATCAATATACCAAATTGGCGATTACCCAGAAGTTGTTTTGATGTCATGCTCTTCGTTTATCAGTTTTATAATGAAAAGTGAGCATACAAATTTATATAATGTTCCACATGTGACTACTGTCAATAGATATACTATCGGGCTACTTTTTGCAAGTTTGTGAAGGTTGATAGGATCTCAGCTGACTCTGCTGCGATCTGATTATTCAACCAGTGACCAAGGTGATGACAGCGATGAAATCACTTTTCCTCTTTGCTCTAGACCTGATAAAGTAGCATTAACCTCAATGACATACTTGTTGTTGGAAATTTCCCTATCTGCTTTAATCTGTGAAAGGTTGTGTTCTGTGACTCGTTTAGACAAATGTCCTGTTATATTACCCAACTATTATGATAATACAATTGCAACCAAACCAGCTAAACAAAGTAGATGACTACACATTACGGTTTTGTATGTCTGCTTGAAGCAGTTCGCGATGCAATATCCTAATACTCTGCCAGTGAACCGAATTGTTTGACGGTCGTATACCTGGAAACGTTCGTCAACCTGTTTTGTTCAGCTTTCAAAAATAGCAGTCATATTTAATGTCGTTTGGGAGTAAACCGTTCAAATTATGACGGATCTTTAATAAACCCAAATGAATGTTATCAGTTAGAAAGTAGATTTAGAAAGTGCTTTGTTTGAACGGAACTCACTTTATCTCACTACTCATTTGTTCACTTGATTTTGAGTGTGAATCGTCATGTAATAAGGACTTTAGTGTTAGGTGAGGTCAGCTCACGGAATTCTCTTAATCTGTTCTCTTGTTACTTTGATAATTAAGCCTAGTTCACTCAACCATTTTACCCCAATGGGTTAGTGTTACCTTCCACAACTTTCTACATACGGAGTTCACCCAATGATTTAGATTGACGGTAAAATTAAAATATTCAGTTTGTTGTTTCATTCTTTGTGAATAAGATTGGATGCGGTTCAGCTAATTCCTAGGTCACCCTTGGTTACGACCCTATGGTCATTGTAAACATACAACTTTTAATATATTTCGCTGTGTGCATAGTTCCGGCCCAAAGAACATCTGCTGATTGTTTTCATTGACGGAAACAATAATTTTGGGGGATGGTGAGCTAAAAGGTAATTCCAAAACAACAAAACAGGAAATTAGTTTATGGTAGTTCAAGAAACTGTGGTAGGTTCAATCAATCGAATTTTGTTTCGTCGGTATTGCAATAGGGCATAAAATGCGAAAGGCTGCCATTCCAACTTTTCACACCAGTCGTTCTGTTGAAGTCACTGATTAAGAATAACTAGCGTACAAAAACGATATTAGCTTCTGACCAGTATTCAAATTAGTAAAATCAAATTTGAATTCCTAATAATGCTAATGCAAATCTAATGTGGTTGAGGACAGTTGGTGAATACTTTGTGTTCATCGTAAATTCCGCGGATAGAAATAGTTTCCAGTTTTGGTTGCATCAAATTAAGGCAAATGACTTAGCATAACCAACGGAATAAATTATTTTCCTCAAGTATTTCGCAGTTAAGGAATAGTGTTTCAGCTGAAATGATATATTGCCAGTGTGGTTAACGTCACGTCGTGAGACCCTCATTATCTGGCAAAAGCCAATGACACCTCATTTATAATATATACCTATATATATAAGTATATAGTTGCGGGTGATCTTGTATAGTGTCCAACATTCGGAATTGTTTAGACAGCCCTCACGGGAAACTTGAAGATCAGAACTCAAGTGAAGAGCATCTGGTTATAGTTAACTAATGGTAGTTTATTAACTACACTAGAAAACCATATAGGTTAACAGTTTCACTTCGTTGGTTCCATAGTTCACAGGAATGCTTGAGATTTTAGCGGGAGGCCTACCACCAGACAGACCAAGTAAGCTGTTAATTTCGCAAATCACGGTGTTTTATTGCCATTTCGTTGACCTGTTCAGAGCGAGGCAAAGTAATCTAATGGTGAGCGATTGCTCGAATCTGTTTTGTTCGTCAGGATGGGATTTACAGGGCGATGTTTAAGAGATGAATATTTTCTCAATTTATATATAGTTCAACGAGTGCTGATCCTCTGCTTCCAGTTTCAACAGGCTACCCTTGACTGGGGTTCACATAATAGACGGTCAAAGATGTTTCAGTGAACATTCTATTTTTGATTATTCATCATCGGACTAACTGCATAACGTTTTATTTAATCGTGGTTGTTAAGCACACAAAACCAAGAAGAACTAGTTGCATAATTGGGTTTAATGGTTGTTAATTGGAAGACAATTGGGTAACTAAATTGACCTAAGGAATTGTCAGGTGGATAACAGAGGTCCATGGTAATCACAGGGCCTGGACAATTTTTTTCTCATCGCAACTGAATTCCGATCGCATTCGCGGTGGCCAGAATACAAAATTTGTTTCCTTGGGATTGACGACTGGGCAAGCGGTGAATAGGATGGGAAATCACTTTTGGTGAGAGTTGGTACTCTCATTCAACAAAGTACGCCAGAATTGCACTCGAAATGGACTTCAATTCGCCCTGTTCAGCCACAATGGACAGTGTTTGAGTGAGTTTATCTAAAAATAACTGTTTGTTAACTCTAACTCACTCTAAGCGCTTAGTTCATGTGATTCGCTAGGTAAAATGCTAACATTCTATACGTGAAAAAACGAGACCACCTGTGTTGTGACACTGAAACATTCGGAAAGCTTTGCTATTTTACAGTAAAAACGTGGTCTTTCTCACGGCTGTTCAAAACTTCACGTGATTCAGTGGCATAGTATAGGCGGGGAGATAGCAGGTTGGCGAGAGCACAGACAGCTTTTGCATACCTCATGATGAATTGGACAATTAAAATGTAAGATGTAGTGGACACAAATGGTAAAACTGCGAAACAAAATATTGTGAGAAGAGGGAGCGCAAAGGAAACGTGTAGGCAAATAGTGCCACGTGCAACACAAGTGGATGAGTGCCACAGTTCAGCAAACTATACTGAACCTATTTGTCTGGGTATAAAAGTGGGAAAACAGTGCAAGAGACATTTCTTTCCTGTTATGTTAGTGATGAGTTCAGAACAACCTACACTGTCATTAAGCACTCAACCGTACACATGATCTTCATCTATCCACACACCTTAATACAGTTCTATCGTGTTCAGCTCACTCATAAATGAACATGAAATCAAGTTTTTTGGAGCTCATGATGAAATGAGTAATGGTTAGCGAGTTAATTCTAGGGAGTTCGTTGAAAGATTACGCGGATGAAGATGCATAGATAAGTGATCGGACAATGGCATTACAGTGATTAAGTCCAAACGTGAAGATTTTTGCTATCATTCTTGGCCACGTCGTGCACAGTAGCATCTAAAAGAACGAATGACAATAGCACCAACAGCAAATGTTTTATTCAGAAAGATGTGTCAGTTCACAGTAATCGTTTCGAAACCTCCTGTGTATGCGCGTTTGTAGTTATCTGGGTCACCGCTGAAATCATCCAAACTAAATCACTTTATGTCGGTCCTGTTGACTACCGCTACAGAAAAATCAACACAGCTATGCAAATTCACAGTGTATTGGTAACTGGCGAACAAACAAGGTTTGAGTTCCCCACAGGTCGTCCACTACCTTGAAGCATTATCTTTTATAATCTGTAGTAGTTTTCTCCACGATTCAACGTGAATATAGAGTAGGCATTAAAACATGAAACAGTAGTATTCTGTTACGAACATTTACCTGGTTATCAAAAGAAGAGCCCTGCCAATTATAAATTTATCCCTTCATCTCACTTAATAAGCTACATATCTCACACTTAAATGATATCATTCCAACAGTGTCGTATCACACAATGTTTTTTCACGAAACGTTCATCGTAATCAACAAAAACTCAACCACAATCCGTGAGGTAACGTTACTTTTGAAAGGCTGAACGACGCATATGTATATCTGACTCCAAATATCCGAACAAATCATTTGGTTGTCATAGCACTATCAACGTACAAATCATTGAGAAAAGTTTATTGATGAGTTGTCGGGGATTGAAGTTGAAAAGAGTGTTATACCAAACTCCAGCTATTCACGTTTACACGGCGTAGGACAATAGTAAGTGTCAACTGGGTTGCCAGTATCCGACGTTACATGCAACAACAAACCGTCGGTTAGAACTAGCAAACAAGTGGGATATCGCCAAATCAATCTCGTTAGAAACTGAAAGCATACAATTTGAATGCGTCTGACAGGGCCAATAGAAAATCACTCAGTTGAAGGAGGTTGGGTGTGTTCATGTTGACAAGTACTTGCTGGCTGACGCCCTAGGCCCTTAAGTAAACACGCAAATCAAAATAGACAATAAATCCTAACTTCGTTTACGCACCGTTAATACAGCTGGACTCAGATCAATTAGGATTGCCCGGTTGTATAACCTAGTGTCACAAAGGGACAAAATTGTGTACACAATGTGTTATGATGCTCCCTCGTACAACCACGCCGACTGGTTCTGTTCTTGTTTGGACTATCTCAATGTAAATAAAAGACACTCTAGTTTACGAAGCTGACAAATTGACGCGTAATAAACAATAGTCAGATTAGAAAGGTTACCGACAGATATATGATAAACACGACAGGTCACAAGGAGATGAACAATAGCCATAAATATTCAGCAAGGGATGTGTGATAATCTTGGAATTTTGTCAAGGGAGCCTCGATAGCTATTGTTTGAACTGAAAAGATCAGGTGAGCAAATCAAAAACATAATAATAATATTAATTGGTAAGGCCATCAGACTGAAGGAATCGGCAAACTTTAATTCGAAACAGGGGCATTTATTTAGTAGGAAATGGCACGTACACGAAGTTGATATCATGCTGTCATGTGGGCTCGGAAGCTAAGTCATCAACTGCAGTGTGGTGAAAATCTACTCGATCCATCACCTATCCGAACCCCAACACAACAGAAGATCTAACAGTAGGCCAATCCAAAAGTTGTGTTAGATATATTACACCAGGACCGGACAAACAGTCTCAATGTTACGCCCTCTGTTATTCGTTCATTTCTTTGTTCTGTATTGCATCAATTAACGTTCAGTTTGTGACTTTGTATATGCCAATACGACCAGCCAATAATAGACTGTGATTACTTTAATACTGTTGTACATCCATAAATTTGGCTTCTTGTCTCATGAACAAGAATCGCTTACTGCAACGGGTACAAGGTCTTCTCCCTATTACTTACGTGGGAGGTTTCAATTCGAGTACGATTTCTAGGGCTATTCGAAGTCCAGAGTTCCGAGTAGTACAATTGTTTGTCAAGTTTTTCGTTTTGTACTGCTCCGATTAGCTCTCAGTTTGTGACTTCATATATGGTAATATAACCCGCCAATGACAAACTGTAATTTATTCGATACTGCTGTACATCTATACATGCAGCTTCATGTCTCATAAATTAAAGTGTTTTCTGTAACCGGCACGATGTCTTCTGCTTATTACTTGCTTAGGATGTTTCAATTCCAGTATGATTTTTAGGGCTATCTGATGTCCTTAATTCAGAGTGTTACACGGAGGTAGCAATACATTTTGGGTTATTAGTGAACACAACCCACACCTTTAAACTTTCTTCAGTTTTGCCACCACACCATGCAGTCGGTGACCATTTTACAGAAAATTAACGAAGCTAGTTGCTTTGGTCTATTATCATTCGCCATTTCAACTTCAAAGACAACAGATGGCGAACTACAGGCTGCCGGAAGCTGTTAGTGATACTCCGAATGTTTTGTGTGCCGTTCAGTTCTCGGATAACACGTTCTGTGTTGATGAACCCACCAGAAATTGTTACCTCATTAGTACATTATCCAGGTGGGAAATGAGGCTATATTTCAATCCGAGTTGATAGTAAGCACACCCAACAATGTGTGCTTTTAGTCTGCGATTTTAATTTGGAAATCGTGCTAAAATTAGAATTCACTGCCCTTCCATCGTTTTGTAGATGTTCGCCTTTCATAAGCATGTATATGCATAGCAGTCCGTTTTAAACGCATACAGCGGAACACTATACTTTTGCATAATGTTTGCATACGCTGTAATCTTGCACAGTTTACAAAGTACTTCTCTGTTAACCCCCAGATGTACCTATGACTAATAATACATTATCGAAAAACCCCAAGCCTACAAATACTGTGCCGAAGGTACTTGAATTAAGCTCGTAACTAAAGAATTGCAAGTTGAGCTGTACATGAAACGTACAAGGCAACATGTAGTCAGTTTACTGCCATGCTGTCGATACCTAATAGAGGGCAGCCGCGACAAACGAGGATTGAACCCGAGATCCCGTGGCTGTTAGTCAAGCGTCAGTTTCGCAATTGAATTATGCATAGCTGAAGACTGCCGGTTAAATAAACGTTGCGTTTCAAAATGTCTCTAGATATCCATAGATAACTTGCAACCCTTTTCTGATTGGTTAGCTGACTGACAACTTACCATCCGCAATATGCAAATACGCTCGCCTAATGTTCTTTCTTGTATTCGAGGTTGTTGACGGAAATTTTGAAGAGTTACTTTCGGGACGCTTTGTGACCTTGTCTTGATCTTGTTTGCTATAATGAGGCTAATCCAAAAGTTTCGTTATAACATTGTCTAGTGGACGCCGAGTCTCACAATCGACCAAAAACTTGACTTGGCCAACCTCATGACGTTTAGTTTCCTTGTTTTCCTTATCATTATGCTTCAAGAAAGCGAAAACATCTAGCGTTATACATCCTGCACATGTAATCCAGCTGCAGATGTACAGCATACATAAAATTGCTAGGTTTCAAAAGTGAAGAGGCATCTTACAACCAACAAAATTCAGGTTGAAGAATAATCAGACATTTTCAGTCTATCCTCATTATGGATGTAACGCTTTCCCATGTATTTCTCTTTAAATGTTTATTGGCGCCCACACCTTACGTACTTTCTGAATGTACCACGTCGAAGTTACCTAGATTTTGGGGATAGTTGCCCCATTTCAAAAATGTTCGGTGAAGGCAGAATGTGATGATCTTGATGATGGGGATATCGAATGTGCTGTACTAGCTGTTTCATTAGTCGGGACACATATTCTTAGGCAAAAGAGTCTATGGCGACAGTCAACACTGTTTAACCGACACGGATCAGACCTGTTCTTGTCGTGTGCTTATTGTGAGCTCAGAGTGCGGGAACACTAATCAGCTTTCGTTTACATGCCGACAACATGCATTGCAAAGGTTATCTTGTTATCTGCTGGCTTACCCTGAAAGAAAAGATCTAAAATTGGCTGCATTACTGTATTCCCAAGATTCTTTTTGCCAAAGTGATCACTGTGGTGTTCACCAAAGTAGTTTGTCAGCAACCTTGATGTCCCGCTTAGCTTGAGATGTAAAAGTGTCAGTGAGTTCAGAATTTTTCGTTCCGGTCGAAATAAGTTTTCTGTGAACGACTGCAGACGTTCACCGGTCGATAAAGTTTGATAGTCTCAATCAAACAATTAACACATCACTACCTAAAGGGCATGACAACAAACTCCAACATTATCGTAGCATGAGTAATCGATAGCGTTAAATTTGAGAGTGGCTTAGTTTGAAGCGCCCAGAAGGTCACGACACTTTCTACACAGTGACTGAAAGACAACCGAGATGTTATTTTACGATGGACATGAGAAATGCTCTTAAGTAGAACCTGATTGAAAGCACCTTAATACATAACTGTCTCGTTGCATGACTAAGGGGTAGTTTAGTTTGTTGACCGCAGTGGAGATAAAAGCGCCTTCTGTTGGTTCATTGGTTCATATTTAGGCGGTAAAACGCAACATCCAAACTAACGTTTGTGGAGTCCATTTTGAAGAAACTTAAATCCCCTAATTTCTAACAGCCATTTTTTTTAAACAATTTTCAATCCATATCTTCGACTAGAGTTTAACTACAGTTCTTCAGAAGCAAGAGCAGTAAAGTTGGAATTCTGATTTAGAGACACTCCTTAAGAGTAGAATGTACAAAGTTCCACTCGTCAAACCCAATGTGGTCGTTAACCCAGCATACTATACTCTGATGGACATTTCAACCTTCCAATTAGAAATGCTCCTCCAGAACATTATTGCACATTTTGTAGTTTTTTGCGATAAGACGTAACTCAAGTGTGGAGCGTGTACTTCAAGTGATTCCACAGACAATCTTCAAAGGAATTCAGAATTCATTGGTCCGATTCCCCCTAATCGACCCACAGTTGTGGAAAGTTCCCTATCCACGCAAACCTTTAACATGATGTGTATGACTCACATCCTGCTGAGGAAAAGTCCTACTTCGTCTCTCAAATTAGAATGCCTGCCTATGGACCGATTTTCAAGTAGATGACTCCTGTAAGCTGTCCGTCAAAACGGGTTGGCCTCAAGTGTTTCTGCGTCCGACCTGAATCCTCACGAGCACATTTAGATAAATTTATCGTATGGTCCCATTTTTTGTGCGGGTTCTTTCAAAATTGATAATAGTTTTTAGTATGATCACCACACTCCGCTTACTCGGTGAAGATAGAGTCTGTTGCTATTAACGATTGATAGATATTAGCTTTTCGAAGCTTCCATACAAACTGCAAAACCGTCCATCAGTAATCATCCTAGTAGTCATATTGTGAACAGATCCGTACATAGAAAATCTTAGATGAGTATGTACCAACTGAGTAGACCACCTCATCGCGAATAGTCTTTGACCAAACGAACAAGTGAAAATTTTGTCCGTGATTACACAACCAACACGTCACCTTTTTCTATAGTGCTCCATAGCTATGCTTCGGTACGTCAGCAAATGTTGCCTTCTGCACAGTTAATCCCTTTCGAGGAAAGACTGCTTAACCGTCATCAGCTTTGCGGGTTCCTTCCTGTTTAGGTGACAACAAGTGCATTGGCCACGACAAATTGGCCGAGTAAGCCTAGAAAAACCAGTAGGACACTCTGCCAGTTGTTTTGACTATCATTCAAACAACGTTTATATTGCCCCTCCGAAGGACCACATCCCATTGTAACATCGCGGTCCATTGCATTTCATGAAGACGCACTGCGCTGTTTGGATCAATCACAAACAATTGGCTTGGTAATTTTTCAAGGCAATAAACTTGTCATATCTGTAAGAATCAACTAAGTCACCATAGCGACTGCAACATATCCATATTGGAGGACCGTTAGAGCGCCTGCATTTAGCCGTGTAAATTTGCTGACCATATTTATGGTTCTGAACAACAGGCCGTTTACAATATATTTGACTGCCCAATATAAACTGCGTTCAAAGGGGTGGCCGGTAAATGGCGGTGCTACGCGGGGTGTGGAATGTAACATATGACTCTAAATACCTGACTGTCAAAAGTGTTGAGAGTTTTTCGAAGTTCTGTTGCAGAGTTCGTAGGGTAACCTTGTAAATTCGAGTTAAAAATTAATTGACAGTCTATTTCAAGCTATCTCTAACAGGATTTGTCTCCAACGCACGTTACTTTGATTAGCCAAGGCAGACCGTTGTGTTTTCCATTTAACCATTTCACCTTGGTTTCCTTAAATGCAAACGTCAGTAGAGTGAAAACTATTCGTGACCACTTTCTAGTCATAATGCTTCGTTCTACGTTCCTTCAATTAAAATGAATACAATTGTTCTTCAATCAGTTGTTTCATATTCTTACCTACATTTCTACTGGAACAATCGTTGAATAACTGTACAGCTTGATGTTGGTGCTATTTCGTCTCATTATGAGGAACTTTGTAGCTGATGTGATTTAATCTCAAAATATGCCATGCAAAGTGAAGATTTAGTGAACGTAACACTTTCGATGGATAGAGTTATTAGATCAGCTAATAGTTTTACTGTGAATTGCATCAAATTTCATAAGCTTAATTGAGTTCCAGTATAATTCCTGAAAAAACTTAATATGATTCGAAAAGCAAACGTGGCTCAATTCAAAAATATATTTCCTGAATGCGGCAAATCGCTTGTCTAGTTAGATCTTTATCTAGGAAAATGGCGACCCAGTTTTGTTTAATCGTGACTGACGGAACGATCCAATTAACTATTAGACGATCCCTCAAAAAACTATTGTGCAACTTAAAACAAACTGCGATTCTCAGTGATTCAATTCATAAATTGTTCCGTATATTTATACATTTATGGAACACTAAATATAGGTTATCGATTCGATTGTATTCTTCTCAGATCTAGCTGAGGCGAGAATATTGAATGTCTTACCATAAAGTAAAATCCGCAACCAAGAAGACTGTTGTAAAACTGTTACTGGTTAATCGAAATATGAATCACGTTTACTTGTTCCTCTTTTTGACTTTTATTCATCGGCTGTGAATAGCAATTTTGTGAAACTGATAGAAGAGAGTAGCCGAGATGATTGAAACAGACTGTGTGGTGCAGTCTAATGGGTGCTGACTGACTACTTCCATTTACAAAATGAATCTGTTAGGAACTTCACTAAGCATTTTAAAAAATGGCTATTAGACGAATTGTGCTCTGATCACCAACCAGAAAAGCGGGAGTTTGGGACGTGACTGGCTTTGGATCACCAGGTATATAATCGCTACGCCCATCTAACAAGCAGTGAAATCAGGAGTTCAAGCCATAAATGAAGAGTGGATATCACCCAGACAGCAAGATGATTGCATTGTAACAGCATATCGTTGATTCCCATGAGCCGATTTCTTACATGTACACAAATATAGGTTTACGGCATGCAGACAAAACACTAACTAACGAGCGGCACTGGGACAGGAATTGGTGCACGGTCAAAGATTTTAGTCTCAGAGTAACTAAGTTGATTTCTTCAGACCTTATGCGAGCCGGGTTGGCAAGGCTTTGGAAAACACCAACACTTTCTGGTTGTGACTGCTGCAAAGACCGGAGACAAAGTGGCATTTCCATCATATTGCGACTTGCGATGGAAGAAACCGGATTTCTACACGGAAGTTAAGATATCGCTTTGCGTCATCTAGTGCATTAACTACTTGGGTGTGTGTTCTATCTGTCTTTTTCGGTTTGTTCTGCTAGTATGCCGCAGTTGCGGGTGAGCAGGCACACGATACGGGAGATGTTTTTTCCAGAGAGGGTTGATGTGGGCAGTGGACAGAAATCTTTGCAAATGAAAGGCAACAGATACAATTCCGCTACAGTTCAATGATGATCAGCAGCGAATCACAACTTTTGGTTTACATCGTTAGTGTTGTGATCTCCCAGCTAGAGAACGCAGACGAGGTCCCGTTTGTCCATCGCTGATTGTGGTTGTGCTTTGCTTGTCGTTCCGTCCAATGAATTTTGATACATTTGGCTAGATACCTAGTCGCAAGTAGATTATTTCTCAGGAGCTTCTCTTCTGACTGTAAGTCGTGCGTCATGTTGTTACTTTGTGAAGTTACAATACTTAAGGAAGGCACAATCAGTTAAATTTCCTTATCGGTGACAGAATGGTTAATGTGATGGGGAGTAAACTAAGGGTTTGTACTAGAACTATTTTTAACTAAATGACGAACAAAAGAGAAAAACTGTAAGTACTGACCGCTCCAAGTAGTTCTGCTGTGCATTAAGGTCAACAGCTCTGTACCTATAAGTGCTTGCAAGAAGAGGAGGAGACATTAAAAAGGGTGTTGCTAGCAGACGGATATCCACGTTAGTTTGTCGGTGTTCACGGCCAGAAAAGACCGGTCAGGACCGTAGAGCAAGTTCTCTGAACCTACCTTCCAAAGGCGACTATATCACAGCCGACACAAGTTGAAAACTACAATCTGCTCTAACTCGTGCATACCCTTCGGCTAAATTGCTGTTGCTACTGACAACTCGGGGTGTTGCTCAGCCTGTTCATACTCGGACCTGCAGAGATGTTCTGCATCGTACGCAATCTATCAGTACACTTGCAGCTGAGATGACTTCTGTGTCGGCAGAACAAATCGGTGCCTGCGACTAAGAATGGTTGAACATATGCTTAAGTGGTGTGATAATGCAACAGACAATGGAAACAGGGCGAGTGAGCCGAAATCCAACCCTTTTTTATTGCGAAGCGCATTATGGAAACAAGTCACGCTGCTGACCCCGCCTACACGTTTCAAGTAGTATTGCTCGGTCGGATTCTTAAGTTTCCTCCTTCCTCCCAGCCAGTGTTAATCGGTACGTGCCATCCGGCCCTGTGTTTGCGTAAACTGTCGACTCACGCAGTTTGTATGCCCTGGAACTGATGACAATCCTTGTCTCATGTAAACCCTAATCGTTAACCGTTCTCATTGTTGTTGCTATTCGCATGCCCTTCATATTCTGAAGGTTGATGGACTAGAGTTAACACCTGACGATGAATGTCTTCTATCGTTATTAGTGAGGTAAAGAGTCATATCATGAAAATACAAGCTACCATTGGTATATAGTAAGCTGTCGCTGCATCGTATTAAGTACATAGTGTAGAAAGGATAGTCACAGAATACGCATGCAATCTTTACTTACGAATAGTGTCTTGTTTTGGTACGAAAAAATACACGAACATCACCAAGATGATGCTATTTTAATAAACTGTTCCATTTTTACACAAAACGACGGCTTCAAACGTTCAGTGGCCAGTGCCTTGACAAACTGGGGTATTGTCACTTCCCGGTCTTATTTGTAAAGCGGCTAAACAGATTAGTGAGACCAAAATACGAAATCGTTATACATAGTGTTCGACTTAAATTCTTGAAACAATGCCGGAAAGATGACTGGTATCCTATGAGCTACATGAAACACTGGCAGTCCCGTAAAATATCTCCGACGAAAAAACCCTGAGAAATTTGGTGAAAACTGATATGGACAATAACCTGACGTGAGTCAAAAATTTAATGTGCACGCAGAGTGCAGCGCGCTCCATCAGTAATGATCTACGTTTGATGTTATATCATGTACATCCGACTTCACACTAATACAGTCCAAAAGAAAAGAATATTGATAGCAGCCGTCTCAAAATACCTCTGTGCAAAAGCAAGCTGACATCTTTTCCTGAACCCCTTAAACGACACAATACCAGCATGCCATCTGTAAAGTTAACCAGTTTGCGGGATAAACGTCTGATCTGATTTCCCGCATTCCATCAAACAACATCAGTAGCACCGAATTGCGAGAGAAGTCCAGACGTTTCTTGAAGGGTTATTCGCTGGCGAGACGACTGTATAATTCCTAATACTGCGCGGATCTCAGCTGTCGCAATTGTATGGTCTGCCGCACCTCCATGGAGATGAATTACAACTGAGACCGATGCTAGTCATGGTCAATTCAGCCGAACATCGATTAGCAAAATGGCTTGTACAGCTATTAAAACTGCATACTGTGATGGATACATTTGAAATGGTAAACCTGCTGGAAAGGCTGAATTTCACCGAACGTCACTGTGTGATTACGGATATTAATTCTCTCTTCACAAATGTTCCTCTGAGGAAATCAGTTGGAGCAATTGTCAGACTGATCTTCGGGAAGTAGTTACAAATCTGTTTTCCCACTTCTGGACGAAAGCGACTGCTTATGCCGTTTACGCCTAACATCAAGTTTCTATTTCAAGGAGAGGGTTAGCAACAACTAGATGGCGTAGCAATTGGAAGTAAACTCGGTCCTGCTGTGGTAGACATACTTATGGCCCAACTTAAAGAAAAGCTACCGACTACTACTGAACAGACGATGCTTTACCGTCAATAGGTAGATGACATTTATAACTGCCTTCGGCAGATGAGACGTGGAGAAATTAAACTCAATGGTATCACTTGCATCCCAAAATATCAGTGTAGATTCAACATGGGACTGATCAACCTATTGCCTTTCTGGACATTTTTATATGATGACGATCAGACGGAACATCCGGAAGAACTGTTTACAGTAATACTATGTGAACTGGTCCGCATTTGAACTTCAACAATAGTTCACTTCAGCCAGTTCACTTCAAACATGCTATGATTCTTACTTCATTATGTCGTACTAAGAAAATATTCACCTCAGACACCTTACACAGTGAACTACAGCACCTACGATCAGTGTTGGAATCCAGTGACTATCTTCATGCATTTATCCAGCGGCACTTCAAGCCCAACCATGCTGACACAAGACAGTCAAATGTGCCCAAATGGTGTATCACCTTACAGCAAGCATATAAGGATGATTACGTGATACAATAACTGAGTCGGTGACTTCCAGCAGAGGTCCGTCGAACGTTCTACGTGGCCCCTGTGACGATATTATATTCCACCAGCCGAATATCTATCCTTCCGGTGAAAGTAACAATACTTCCGTATGTCAAATCACACTTTATTTACCAGTTTCAACGCGGGTACCGGGCTACTTCTGTGGGCAGAACGGAAAGACAGCTGTGTAGTCGAGTAGCTCTGGCTTGGATTGAACGTAAGATGGAACAGACCCCAACAACCGTTTTACCACCATCAGTTCAACGCAACCCCCGATCGTGAGTCATTTGCTGAGCTCTAGACATAAGGTCACTAATGTTCATGCTTTCGAAGTTGTCTACATGGCCTACAATCGAAGAATGCTTCAGTTCGTTGAGGAGTTTACTGTGCGAGGGTGACAACCCCACATGTGCCAACAGAAGGACATGATCGTCAGTCTGAAACCGTCATGATAAATGGACAATTTCGTTACTTATGCGTGCCTACATAAGTTGTGTGTGTAAGTTGTTTGCGTATGGTCGTGCAGTTCTTTTCATTAAACTTATATGACTCTGTTTAATAAACATCAACAATATAGAATGTACCTGGTGCAATGGTATGAAATTCACGCGGCAATAGATCGTACAGTCCGTTATTTTCTACTTCTGTTTACGAAATTATTTCGGAAACAACTGTTTTGATAAGAAATTATGTGTACACATTAAAAGCCACAAGCTTCAGTGGCAACTGGATAAACGTACAAACATGTAGTTAGAGGGCAAAGTGAGTCAGTTTGGCTAGCTATTCTAATCTTTAAAACAAAATAAAAAAAGCAGTTGGCGCTTATTTAAAAACAGCATAATGTTAGTGCACAGGACAGAACATTTTACCTTAACCAGTGAAACAGGCGATAGTTACTCCTGCGTATTTATCTCTCTTCCGGAGCAATCATTCATTTGATAGGGCAAACCAATTATATAATTGGGGCCAAGTTAAGGTAAGCATAAGAACAACTCATTAATGATTTGGGTCACGTACATAATTGTTCCCTACGGAGCAGACCGACGGTGAGTCTCTGTGGCAGCTCTATTTGTGTAGATAGAAAGTAATTACAAAATCCAACCTAAATTGTTCATACTGTCACGGTGGACCAAATAGGTGAGGTGATAACTTAATACATAACTACCCACGATGTTCCTGATACTGCGTTGTCAGGTTTTATGACTGAATCGGGTTACAGAACGTTGTCTGCATTGTCGAAAAGTGAGAGTTCTGTCAAAAGTAATAGTTGGTTATCTCCCGTTCCCATTGTATAGCATTATTGTGCAGACTACCGACAAAAAACCACAAGTGTACGTACAACCCGGCAGCTCTATATATCAACTCAGAGTCATTTATGGGTAAGCCAGTTCCCAGTAATCCAAACATCTAAAATGCGAAAGCGTTCCCGAGCCAGATTATCGACTGCCAGGAAGTCCGATGCATTTCTTGTTGAAAGATAGCTTTGAACCATTTCACATGCAATGGAAGTTTGTTTGAAATGTACTGGAAGCCCGTAAATAGCGAACAAACTTTGATCAATCCTTGGTTTTATCTGTTGGTAAGGGTTTACTTACATTCTAAATTACTCTATCCCTCGATATGAGATAATGTTGAGTTAGGTTGCAGTCACATATGAGAATCATGCTAGACTATTATTATGACAGCATTTTTGGTAAAGACAGTGCGAGTATGCAGTGTACTGAACATTAGCCATTGTATCAGTAAATATAAGTTCAAGAAACAGAAATTCAAGAAAAATAGAAAACCACTGTTCGAAGTCGACTGTCAAAAGCATACTCTGACGCACAGTGTCAGCTGGATAAAGTTTACATCAATTCAGGACGACACAGGGGAGCTTTACTAACAAACGTTGAGTAAGCTGAAAATGTGATTCATTATGATGACTTTTACGCGACCGTTTTATAGATGGAACAGTGCTTTATCTACTGGGTCTCTGATCCAAAATATATTCGTGGTTCGAGTTTTATGGGAGTATATAGTTGCTTAGCCTATAGGTGTGCCATACGATTGTTAGGTCCCTTCATTTCCTTCTCTACTTTCCTCTTGTTTTCTGGTTCTTGCTTTTTCTTCATGGTTGACACTTAAACTCCATGGAGAACCACTGATGTACTGCTTTCTATGATGATGGTGTTGATGGTAGTAGGGCTGACATACTAGTGCGGAATTCCTCGGCAAGTTGACATTTTGAAAGCCACTCCCCAGTAAAAGGCCCAGAAGGAGAGTTTGACACATTGGTAGTACTACTTATTTCGTCAGAATCAATCGGCGTTGACTAAATTTAACTATCCCCCACGAAACCGGTGTGCTGAGAAAAACCTGATTACATCTCACACTCATTGGCATCGGCTACCCCTATCTGTTTATCCACTGGCTAGCTAATCACTTGGGTAACCCTGTTTGCCACTAATCAGGTGCTAATTCATCCGACTAGTACGCAGTAAATGCTCATCTTCTCACGTCTGTGATAAACCAGCTAGACATACTTAACATATTTCGATGATGGCCACTAATTTCCGAAACGTCAATAAAGTGCTACTTAGCTCTTGGCGTATAGTGGAATAAATCACATAAATGCGCGATCGGTACTGGACTGGAATCAGTTGTTTCAGTTTGCAAAGTTTACATCGGTTTGACTATAAGTTTGAGATTGTAACCTACTGCGCAAACTGCTTACGTGAAAATGGCAAATGTAATCATCCCTAATATCCTCATGAAGTTAAGTTATACTGTCTGTCTTTTATTTTGGGCAGCAACCTGACACCAAAAGATAAGCTACGAGAATGTAAAAATGGTAAGTTCAAAGCAAACTCTTTGTCACATATATATGGCGCTGTATAGTTAACAACACTGAACAGTTGACAAGTCTTTTCACGGTAGTAGTCTTTCTATGATTCTTTCGTCCACATTATATCATACATCACGGTCATCTCACTGAACACGAACACTGTGACCAATTAAACAGTGTATTGATAAGTTTATTATGAATTACAATATCAAAAATTGCTTTTGAACTTGTAACATCCGAAACCTTGTTTTTTTATTGCTATCCCGCCAGGAACTTCAATGAATGCAGATCATTGTAGGGTACAACGGAAAGACAAGCTTGCTCACACAAATAAAACATCGAGAAAGTGAGGGAAGTTAGCCTGTTTCCGATTTTTGTTCAAGTAGCCACTTAATGAGCCATGGAAAACACGTGTTTCAGGATGCCTAATCTATACGAGTTATCCTATAAATATCGCCAAACCAGTTTCTTTGGCTTGATCCGTTAGAGCCCTTCAAATAATTTACGATTTAACACTTAGCACTGTGTGCACACAGGGACGCTTTTGAACATTACAACACAAGTTGACGCTCGATTGTGTGATCCCTGGTACTGACCAACTAGGGTGAATTGAGGGCATATATCGTGATCAACTTAAGAATGGCCGTATAACAACTTAGTTAAAACAAGTTACATATTCACACCACGAAGTGTGAACATTTCATGCGGCAAAATGGTTGATGGGGATATCAGACGCGTTGCGAGTGCTGTTCGTGGTAGTAGTAAAGCTTCACTACTTTTTCACTGCTTTTCCCCCCGCCCACTTTTCTTCTTTCAAAAAGGCGTTAATCTTTCGATCTCTCTCAAAGAGTAGGTTTTACAGCTAACTTAATGTTTTATTCTGTATGAAACTGCTTAGCTCGACAGTCTGATGGAAAAGAAACTTTTGTTTTGCCGACAGTTAGAAAGATAAAAAATAAACATGTTCTACTAACGGCATTCAAATAACTGTTATTGCTAGTTTGTTATTATTCAGTTACCCATATTATGAGATTATGCACTTCATACTTACTATGGAATCATGCATTGTCATTTCTATTCACCCAGTTTTCGTCCATCCGATTACCAGTTCTAACATGCAATACTTGATTTCTTCGAAAGAACGTTGAGTTTAAGGTAACTTCTGATCCCATTTAGCTCCAGACTAATTCTCCCTATAATTATTCACGTCAGTATGTGAGCAAGTCAACATTCCGACAGGGTTACATCCTTTTTTATCGAATCAAAAATGCACCTCATTTGCAGGTTATATTAAAAGGGAAATTCAGGGGACCCCAACATTCGAGTCAGAAATTACATGAGCATACTTGTGCACTATGTGGTTCGCAGTGCGTTGGTAGTGTTTTTAGCTGGCATTTTAAAACATATGTCATCACTGTTTTAACGATGATGCTTATCACTTTCGTGTTTGGTTTGACGATTCATACAGACGTCAAATCCAGCAAATTGAAATCTCGCCGGGCACTAGTTAGGTCTAGTGCACACTGCGGAATCAGGTCTATTCGAGAAACACTTGAGCACAAGTGGTGCTTGTGTACGATCTGGTGGATTTTGTGAATCGGTTAACTTGGCGAGCGTATACCGTTTTGAAGAAATTTATTTGGTAATAATCAAGAATGATCGCTTGAATAGAGCTTGAGATTGAACTAATTGTCACCTATCAGTTAAAATTGCGCACTTGAGATTATATTAGAATGAACCTACTCTTTGTATGGTTGCAGCCTTTCCATTCGGAGGTGTTTGCACTAGTCTACACCAAAACGAAGTATTAGACTCGAGTTTCGCCCACATTAAAGCTGATCAGTAGTACATATTCTCGCACGGACTGGACATTGTACTGCTTTCGTATTTACGAAATTAGCTTGCCAAACGAGACGCCAGATTTTCACAGTCGGTATGGCCGGTTTGTTATATCAGAAACCTCAATTGAAGTCACGTTTACTTAGCATTTGGCTTTTCCAACTTTTAAAAGAAGACCAGCTTGAATCAATTCGTTCAACCTAGCAGATAACCCAGTGGCCATGGTTCCTAAGTTCGATTGATGTTGTTTTCTTCATTCGATTTATTCATGGTGATTTAAACTAATGGTATAAATTTGAGGACCAAGATTAGTTCAACTAGAATGACACGCAAAATTGATTGCGGCCCATGCGTTTAGGTAAGTCTTTTAGTTAGCCCACTTCGAAAGGAAGTACTCGAGTGTCAATCAAGCTTGTTAATTTTGACGTCACGAAATACTGCTGACAACAGCCTGCCTTATTCCTTGAGAAAGTTAAAAAAAGAAGATTTGTACATCAAGAATTAAAGAACAGGGTAGCAAAAAGTACAGAAGAGTAATGAAAGAGCATAATGAAAGAGAGAGAACGGTCGGGCAAAATTGCCGGTAATACGTGAGTTTTCTTCGCTTATTAGGTGATTTTCTGGGGGTTACTTGATTCGCTTGCAACACGCGTCTGACAGGTGCAATGTAACAACTTAATTTTATGGTTTAAAGTGAATGGTACTTTGTATCCGGATTCATATTTCATATCAGTAAACGAGACTATAAACACCAATGGATTAGTGGAATCACTGTACAGATTTTTTAAAGGCCAGCTTTATGAACATAACGTTAAACATTCTTTCAAAATTGTGATAGGCGAACGGCAGCATATAACCAGTGGACTGTTTCGAGTTCCTCAGAACTGATGTTCATTCCGGTGAAATCTATTACATTTTGGTTGATGCCCAATAATTTTTCACTTTTACTACAGTGTTTTGGGCTTAGTTTCGCCTCAACGGATTAGGTAGAGTGGGTAATAAACGTTGTATATTTAGTAAATTTTGTGCCCGTCAGGGAAAGACCGGGAGTTTCATTTATTTCCAAATCAGTGTTAGTTGGTTCTTGACCATTCATCTCCGGTGGGATGATATGCAAAACCGTTTGGCTTATATTTCCTGGAACAAACATGGGGATAGAGACTTTTCCTTAGCGAGGATTAATTTAAGGATAGAATGATTTTGTCCGGTTCGGAAGTTTTCTCCATGAAAGCCTTGTTTGAGAAGAGGCTACAAGCAAGTTAAACTTCGACTCATGGTTGTTCCATGGGTTGATTACTAAGAACGCACTAACCATAATTTTGTCTGTGCCAGTGACGACGTCTATGTCGCGGTTGGAAGTGTTACTTGAAAACTGGTTTCTGACCCTATTTTGGTGCACATTTATGACGAGGCTATTCTGCCTTGGACCTTTAAATGTTTATTCATACTGTGTGACAGCCAACCTGTAAATAATCCTGTCTAAGAAGGTTACAGCCTTAAGACTGTTGGTATCACCTAATTCCTTCAGCTACTCCACGAATTAACACTCAACTTGTGAGCGTTTACAGGCACGATAATATCGTTACAGTGTAGCGTAACTTGAAGGATGGTTTAAACCAATAAACTCTGAGTATATATCAGACGATGAAACTGATGCTACACTGAGGCTGTGCAAACAAGGTAATGCGTATAAATACATGTTCGGTGCTACTCAAAATATCACACAAACGGTCCGAAAGTGCGGAAAAAAGACTATTTTTCTCGAAAACTGTCATACTTGCCGTTCACTTTATATTGCCTTAAAGACCGTTTGCTTTGTTGTTTCTTAGAGAAAATTCCTATAACTGAAAGTATAATTTCCTCGGTCTTTTGAGTTATCTCCCTAAGAACAGAGATTTAAGCGGCCGTCAAAATAAACAGTTTGAAAAAATTTGATGATTTGGTCGTTTTGAAAGAACGAGCGTCGGAAACAACTTTTGGGCTCATACATCACCCTGCACAACAGACAAGCGAAGTGGATGAATGAAGTCGTCAACAGAAGTACTATTAACATACGGACAAATTGTATAAAATGCCCTCAGGGAGGACACCGTATTACATCACCTTATTAAAAGCTTCAACGTGAATACGCATATCATGGATTACCTCATTCGTTTACAAGTTTATGTTATATACCGGATGTTCGTTTTAGTGGTGAGTAGTGACACTTCTGTACAAGCATTGAAATTGTTTCCCTAGAATCTGGTAGTATGAACGTTGTAAAATAAGTGTGTGAAAAATGTGCGGGTTGAAATCCCCATGCTAGTATCGGTCAAAACAATCGCAGTTCAGAGGTACTTATGTCCTCCCCATGAATACAACAAAGTATGGAGTTGGTAAACTTTTGTGAATCGACTGTGGTGGAAATCGTTAATAAACTGTTAGCCAACGTGAACTTATTTTTCATGCCTGTTTCGGTATTGCAGAAGTACGCTTAACAAGCGATTGTGTTATTAGACATTATCAAGTCATATTTTGCCACAGCTGATAATCCCATGTTCTTAGGTAACACAGAGTTCTCTGGTTTCCGTTATTTTATAAAGGATAATGCTATTCAGCTGAATGCACTGAGGACAAACTGATCCGTGCAACATGGTACTTCGCCAAATAGTCAACATCAGCTCCAAACAAGACAATGAAAAACTACTTTTGCTTTGCATGAATTGTTAATAAACCTTCCACAGGAGATTATTGCAGTTCGGCAAAATCCTTTGATTGCTATTCCGTAGATTTAGCTGGTGTATACACGAACATAACATGGAAAAAGATGTATAGTCTTCTTGGGCCAAGTCATCCAAACCTTGTCTTATTCATCGTTTGATTTACACTTACTTACTTTGGTTACGCTGATCATTGTCGAAGTTTTGAAAAATGCACGTCCACCATTTGGTGTTTAATGTAGCCAAAAGACTTGTACTATTGATTACTGAATTCAGCAGTCTGATTCTGTCTGATAGTACTACCCACTGTATGAATAAGATCACATACACTCTGGCTGACAAACTTTCAGGGTGAATAACTTCTCTACACAAAACTAGTGGGCTGCGTCTTGGATGGTGGACAGTTTGGTTTTTTGCTTAGTTTATGATCACCAGATTGTATCTTTCTTCACTATCTTACTCAATATTTGAAAAATTGTTTACCTAATTTGTATGATTTATTGACAGACGGAAAAGTTGTTTACCAGACTTGAGTCGAACAGGTTAAGATTAAAGTCTTGTCAAACCGAAGTGAATACACGTTAAATTCTACTTTCACTCCACTGTCACGCACTGGTCGTCTCAACTTAGTTTATTCGAGTAAAGCTCCGCAGAAAAATTCTCTCCGTTGGATAGTCACTGATGCAGAACATCAGGATAGTTCTCCCAGAGATTAATAATCAATTCAAATTGAAAGAATGGAAGTAATTCCCTCAACTGTAAACTATGGTTAAAACACTCAAAAAATAAATATAAAAAAATAATAATCGACCCGTCTGAACAAATGTTTTGATGTCAGAAAATTGTTTTAAATATGCCAGAGCATGTTTGACTGTTCGAATTGAAAATGCAAACAAAAAATGAAAATACCAACTGAGCCATGACATTCAGTAACAACACACAAGTTACTCTTTCCATCATATCAACTCCTGCTGAAAGATGTCTAAGTTGTTCATTACAGTTCTTCCCTCAACTTCCAAGGATATACAAAAACTAATGTGGTGGATAGTACCTTCCTACAACATGCAAAATATTGAGTTAAAATATTAACCTACACTGACTATGAACGGTACAAACTTGGAACTAACTGTCGTTTAATAAAAATCAGTCAGAGAACAAGAACTAATC
>JTDE01000223.1:158017-226726 GCA_014338405.1 Paragonimus skrjabini miyazakii | reverse complement strand
GACAATCTGAAAAGCGTCCGTCTTACTGACAGAATGATTAGAGTCAGTCAAGTGAGCAACAACCGTGCTTGAAACCGTTCTAGTCACACCATTGTTTAACGATGCAGGATGATGAAACATGTCCCGTTTCATTTCACTGAAGCAGTCCAACAACTGAACCTACACAATCGAAGAATATTCTCGTTCGATGTTGCCTCACTATTTACGAGCGTGCGTCTGCAAGAGACAACTGACTATTTATGCGACTACATCGAGCTTAACAATAAATAGGTAGGCATCCCAAAAGATGGCGTGAGAGAACTGCTGGTTTTGTGTACGAGTAATGTTCAGTTTCTGTTCGATAATGCAATCTATCGACAGAGAGATGGATGGCAATGGGCTCGCCTCTAGGTCCCTTGTTAGCTGGCGTTTTCATGAGGAAACTGGAAACTAACCAATTGTGTGCGGTCATTGAACAATTTGCATTTTATAGGCGCTGTGTTGATGACATTTCTCTCGTTGTCAACGAGCATTCTAACATGAATAGAGTTGTATCAATTTTGAACTCAGCCCATGAGAGTATTAAATTCACCCAGGAGTCAGAAAACGACGGCCAAATAAATTTATTAGATGTTGGCATGGTAAGGAGAGAAGACGTTTCAATCCAAAGGAATGTGTACAGAAAACAAACTTGGAGCGACTATTACATTCAGTACATACATTCAATACATACAGTTTCGTTCCGTCAAGTCAAAAGCAAAACCTCATGCGATGTCTGACGGGCAGGGCGTTGAAGATCTGCACCTCTGACAATCTACAAGCTGAGCTAGACTTTCTACAAGGAGTGTTCATGCAGAATGGCTTCCCAATGCGTTTCATTTAGAAGGCAATGCACGCGGTAGAGTTGAAACTAAAGCCACCCTCTGTGAATAAGAAACTTGTATTCATTTGTCTTCTTTTCAAGGGAGATCCTATGGCTGAAGTTATTTCATGAAAGCTCAAAAAGTCAGTCGAAACAACCTATCTTGCCGCTCAAGTGTGCGTGAGTTTCCGTTCAACACCCGTTGTCATGTCATAACTCAAAGACAAACTTCCATGTTCTACAACCAGCTGTTGTGTATGCTCATTTGTTTGCTCGTGTCAAGCATCATACATTGATCGCAATACAAGGCGACTGTCTGACAGAGTGCGTGAACATCATCCTGCATCGTTAAACAATGGTGCGACTAGAACGGTTTCAAGCACGGTTGTTGCTCACTTGACTGACTCTAATCATTCTGTCAGTAAGACGGACGCTTTTCAGATTGTCTACCGAGTGTCAAGAAATCGATCAAAAGTGGTGAGATTCCGAATGTTGACCGTTACCGAAGCCATTAGTATCCGATTACTCAACCCTGACCTCTGTGCCCAGAAGAAGTTCGTGTGGACACTTAATCTCGCCTGGCCCACAATCAATCAAGCCCACGACTTGGAACAATGATTGTGTAACTGATAACAAACACGCTGTCCATAACCTCTATTGACCGTTTCTCTGACTAACCCCAGTTACTGTCTTCATATTTATTGTGTTGTAATTAGCCTGATGATGAAAAGCAGAAAATAAGTCTTGTTTGCTACTTTGTCGTTCTCATAGTCAGTATATCACGGAGAGCAAAGGTCGCCTGGTCAGTTGTTTGGAAATGTTTGCTCATAGCCTGACATCTGTTTACATTCAGAAGTTTAAAATCATAAAATCGTTCGGCGAGGAAGTGCTCTTTGGTGGTTTTATTTGTCCAACCTGTTTAATGCCAAATGTGTACCGACTGCTAACGCTTAATCTCGTCAGGAACACTGTGTGATGCACTTTGATAACTGGCATTTCAGATTTTTAGAACAAAGGTGGAGAGGTGATCGTTGTTGGAGATACTGTACGGAAGAGCACTTTTCGCTGATCCTTGGAGAATCCCCTGATAATTCAAGGTGGGAGAGGAAAGGTCTAATCCGGCTTCAACTCTAACAGTTCTGTTACCCAGTAAGGAACCTCTCACTAAATACCATAAGCTTCCCATGTGTGTCTGAAGTGACCATGCGGGTCACAGTCAGGAGCTTTGGCGATAGAAGATAATATCTGAGATACAGCGAAAGTCGTTTGCTTCCATCAAGCTATGCATGAAGATAAGCAGGTTTATTATGCAAAACCGGTTGGGATGGAATCCAAGCTGGGTGAAGAAAATAAGATCGTTTAATAAGAAGTGCTTGAGAACGGCGCGCTTTAATAAGCGCTTCACTATCTCCGATGGATTGCGGGTGAGGTTTATTGGCCGATAACAAACAGGTGAATGGCAGTCACTTGCCTTAAAGATGCACGTGACCGTGGCTTCTTCCCACGCACTAGGGAGAATGCCAGTCCAGAATTTTTGGTTGGATAGCTTGCGAAAATATTCTGCCAGAATGACAGCTACTTCTCTCAAACTTCTAGGATAAAACTTGTCAGGACTCATCACACTGCGTGAGTGAACCTTTAATAAAAGGCATTCAACAGCTAACGTCAAACATAGCAGTAACGAGCAGTTGCCGATTTCCCTGTAGCGGTAGATTAGAGTGCTAGTAAGGCGATAAAACGTAGTAGAGTACCGAGTAGTACTCCCTGAATAACTCGGTTAGACCTAGGGATCCGTAGACGTCTCCCCATCGGGCAGCCGTACAGAAAGTGCCGAAGGCCTGTATTCTCTTAGTCGGTGTGCATGCTTGAATAAATATTGGTTTATGCAAGCTGTTAGGAAGACCATTTCGTATACTAGTTTAGTGTAGTGACTGTGTGTGAGCAGCAAGTTGATGATAATTCTACCAACCGGGTGACCCTAATTAGTGAGTACCAGATCCAAAAGAAAGAGCATCTGATCAGAACGATGCCGAGTAGGGTCATTAACATTTTGCCTCCACACTATCCGTTGTATCAACATCAGTAAAGGAGTCGAGAATCCGCCTACTCAGTCCTGTGGAGAGACCGATGCCTGTTTTATATTGAGTGCACTAAAAACAACTATAATGTGTAGGCGAGGAAAACGTCGTAAGTTTTCCAGGTTTACGAGAAAACCTTTGTCGTCTGACCTGTTGCTTGATGGAAAACGGTAAGTAACCTTGACTTGGAGTGAGTCTTGACCACGCAATGATAGTTAAAGTCATGGAGAATTGAAATTTTCCGATAAATGCGGATATCGGGAGATTCTGATCAAGGAAGACAGCAGAATCATCGATTCTCCCTCCAGCGGAGTCACCTCGGTAAACTGAGTATCCGGGACATTTCATTCATTGTCAGTGGTAACACCTGTATGACAGATCTGCTTGAAAGCAAGTATATACCGTTGTTTCGAGAACTAACGGTCTGATTTCCAGCAATTCACTGAACAAACACTGACAGTTTGCTAACATTCACTTAAAGGATAATCCCTTGTTTACCTTTGCGAGAAGAGAGAAGATAGCGTGAGAGGAACAGCCTGGAAGATCAGACCTAAAATTGGCATGAAGAGTACGGAAGGTGATGTGGTTTGACTCGGATTGTTCTGTCAAATTTACCCAGCAACCTCCCTTTGCGGGTGCACATCAGCACATCAGCACATCAGCACATCAGCACATCAGCAACCCCATAAGGCGCTTAACCAGCACCCTGAGTAACCCAAATTTCGGATTCCTTATCCCCATCAAAATCCACATTTTGTGAGGGTGTTTTGAAATGTTCACCCATGAAAAGTTTGTCATCTTGATCTGTTAAGAGCTTTTAAAGCGAGCAGTGTTTATTGCCGTGCAGTATTTTTCAGAATAAATGTGCACTTTCTGATATGCGCGCTTGGCCAGTCAAAGCCAGTGTAGTGCTTTGGCTGTCGTTGAATCTACAGCTCATGCAGATAAAAGAGACAAGTGAAGAAGTTTGTAGTGATCTTCGCTGAAGGCAGCCCGCGTGAAGTGATATCAGTTCTTACATTGATTGCACTGAATACCATTCTGTGCAGCAATTCTACACCCACTGAATGCTCGTTGCTTTGCAGAACATCTGCTGAATTTCAGCAGGACTAGATCTGACGCAAGTCGTTTTCAATAGAATTAAGCTATAAAATGAGTGTGCTCTCTGTGTGTCGAAATATGGATGATATATATTAATACAACATTTAAGAAGTTAGTTCCTTAGTCGGTAGTGAACAGTAATCGTACGCAATTTTCGATGAGCATGGCATCAATAGATGAAAAGTATTGGCGGACAATGACATCACAGAAAGTTAAGCCAAAATTCGAACAAACTGTTGATCCTTCTTCGTAAATTGTATTCAAGGTCAGCGATAGTCCGAGGATTCCAACACCCCAACATGGCCGAGAACGAACAGGATTAAGTCAGCAGTACTTCTCGAAATCTGTCGAGTGCATTTCACGATAATTAAGTTATTTTCTCGAAGAGGGTTCACACACACCGATATCTACCAGCTTTCTCAGTCTAGGTCAAATTGATTGATTGGCTAATTGGTGATGAATGAAAGCAAGTCAGTCGAACAAAGTCTGGATAGTTAGTTTGCATCAGCGCGATAGAAGCGAGTTTCACCGAATCTAATTCGACAGACTAATCATCCAGTCTGTATTGCAAACCTAGATCGTCAATCCAATTTTCATAAGCATACGTTCCATGCAATGTTAACTTATCTATCATTTGATCTATGGAACTGCTTCACTCGTATGTCACTACTTTACAGTGAGTGATGCTAACAATTAAATACTACACTTTTCTTACATGGTATTTCCATTTTGTTGGAAATAAGTAAATGATCGTTACAGCTGCACTTGGACATTTCTTAGTAACATTAGAAGGACAAAATTTTGATCAACCTTACTTCAACTGAAAACATTCTTGCCAACAAGCTCTATCGATTTACTACAAATGGTCTACAGTCCATTGTTCTTAAGCATACGCAGTTGCAGCGATCTCATCAAACACTTTAGAGAATTTATCAAAAATCGAGACTGCCTCGACAACATGAAACAACCTAAAGAACCTGAAAAAGCGAGCTAAATGAACCCGTCGAATTCCACCTCAAACAGATGCTCGTTCACTTCATTGTGGGGACACAGAAGCAAAATTCTGTTATAGTGAATTGTGACGGCAAATCTGCGGGAACATCTCAAAGGTATCGCGCCTGCTTGATGGCCTGGACTACACACATGACGGAGCTTAACATGATGATGTTCAGTGACACTCAATTCCACAGTCAAGACGAATTCATTCTACGTAGTATTTTGCCAAATAATTCACCTCTTCGATTAATTTACTGTTACCTCTTTATACCTGCTTTTGGAAAGGTACATCTAAAGAAATTTTGGAACAAAACTCTGGTAAATAACCCTTCCTGGAATGTGCATTAAAATGTATGGCCACAAAGTGGACCCAAATTGTAACTGGTAACGAATAACATCCCTCAGACTGATCTGACTTGTTTACCTAGTTAATATTTTATAAGGGGTAGTTTTTAACTGTTAAACTTCCGTAAACCTGCCACCCATAAAAATACAATTTTCTTCTTACTAGTCACTGTGTAGTTTTCAAAGTAGTCATTTCCGATCAAAGTCGTAGAGTGTATCCACTTGGTTTAATGCTTGCGATATTTTCGATGACGAACTATTAATATTTGTTATCAGTGTTTCCTGTCTAGGTTTTGAACTAGGAGCAGGGTTTGGCACAGTGTATTACATTATTTAATGTTAACTGGGTATAAGGTGCGCTGCAATCAATCGCTCTGTATTAATCAATAATTATTCGATCAGCGAACATGTTTATAAAAATTCCGTTTGCTGTACATCAATCTATTACTTTAATCACGGTGCCATCATTATTGTTTATCGTTTCCTTCACAGAGGTATTAGAGAACACCGTAAGTTAAAACTGTTGAGTCATTCTATGGTTTGCATATTTGAATTTTCAGGGAAACAATACCATCTCTAGATCAATAACATCTTCCATCAATCTCAGGTTGTGTGACTTGAACATGCTTTTTTGCACTTTACTTATGCGACGGTAAAATGAATAAAAACGGCACGTTTAAATGTCATTCTGTTGACAACGTCATATAGGCATTTCATGTTGGCTGGATTGAAGCATTTCGAAACATCCGTTTACAACTACATCGTGCCGCTCTTTTTAATCCTGGATTACTTGTCGCTATTCACGTTTCAGATAACCGGGTGTACGTGTGTGAGTGAAAATTAACACGTGTTCCGTTGTTACTACTTGGGAGTTGCTTCTCGTTCACACAATTGTCAACCGTACCTAATTAAAAGTATTTGCTTTTAAGTACCGAAATGCCGAAAACTTTCTAATTTTGTTGCGATTGACGATTACAATATTTTTCCAGTGGTGCTTCAACAAACGGCATTGGTTACTAGCTCTCGACAAAACAGTGTTTAGTTAACAGGTCGTAGAGAGGGGAGTCTAATGTCACATGGTAAGTACCGGTCTTCAGTTACTCTTCCTGAGCAGCGCAATAAACGGTGTTATAAACACGCCATTTTCCGTTCAGTCGATCGAGGACGCATAGTCAGTTTTGTCAATGTACCGACGAATAACAGAATTACTGACGAGTAGTAGGGGACCTTAGTTTTCACTAAGATGGAACATCACCCACAATTGATCGTAGATGTCACATTTCCATAGACTTTCCAGTCGGCTCTTTTCAAACAGCGGAAGCACTAGACTCGGGTTTCACTCTCATTAGAGCTCGCCAGTAGTACATGTCCTTGTCTCTGTCAGAGACTAAAACCCCGGCTACGCTGTTCATGAGGCAACCGCGTTCACCACTGCGCCGTTGACCTCACATTAGGCAAAACCGAATTATCATATGTGAATGCTCAACCACATTCGCTTGTGAGTAATGAACAATTTGTCCGATTGTCTCGATAGGAGACACAGTTATTTGACAGGATACTTAAATTTTCCCGGTGTAATTCGACTAGGAATATCCAATCTTAGGGTCATCACTCGAATGATTACTTCATCTCATGGAAGCGATCGAGCAACCTGTGTACAACTTGTTTACATTGGACCTTTGTGAACATGTGCTGCTAAGAATACATCACCTCATTGAAACTATACGGGTAGATTCATGCTCATGGTTAACTTTGTTTTGTGAAAAAGACTGTTCTTAGTGTCCTACTGCGATATATTCCTTTAAACTTGAAGTGCACAGTCGGATGGTTCAGGCATATAATATGCTGTGTCGTTTACGTAACCATCCTGCAGGGATGAAGGTACACGAGTCATGATGAATGATAGCGTTAATAGCAAGTGGTCTAAGGTGAACAGATAAGTAAGCTTTATAGTATACAGTGCGTTCGACTGAAACGAATCATTTTGACTGGTCATTTCTGTTGAGCAAGCCTTAGACAAGATATGTGGACGGTACTAAGCAAAATGAAGACCACCATAACTGTTACACGGTTACTTATCAGAGGATTTGATTTATTTCCATTCCCAGAGATGTTTCGTGTGGGGTTCTGAAATGCACAATTTTTAGGGAAGCATCCTATACGCAGACTTATCGTGGAAGCAGCGCTTCCTCTTGAGGTTTTTCTTCATCGATGAGTAAAATATTGTTGAACCGTGAAAAGAAAAATTTAATCAGGAGAACTAAAAATGAAATAATACTAAAATATCGCCTGTAAATGAAAATAACACAGCCCATTAGATAGAAAGTACCGACTGCCTTGTTACCAAGTAACTGACCTCATGATAAAAACAAAAAACTACTCAACAAGGTAGTAAAACACACTTTGCAGCTAAAAGTGCCGGTTCATGTTAGGCGCAACGTAATAAATTCGTTAGTTCGTTGATAAGTGAGATCCAGAAGTTTAAACGTTAGTTCCACCGTCACATTCACAAAATGGTAATCAACGTAACACCAAATTTTCTGAAACAAATATTGGTCTTCTAAGTTAGCGGAAACATTTATTTCCTTGTAATCACTTCGTCAAAGCCGAAAGTGGGCACATATTGTGACATGTGTTTTCGTTTATTCTCACAGGTTGCGAATGTGAGACATACAGGTTATGTACATCATGCAGGTTAACAAAAACGAAGACGAGACATGCCTACAAACACAAGTATTACGCAATCAAAACCACGGCCATATGACAGGTTGCCTGAACCGCTTTTATGTACATAACGTCGGGTGATAACTTTGGATGGGGATTGTTTCGCAAAATGTCAGTGACTTTGGATTTCGGTTGTATAACAGTTTGTTTGGTTAACTTGGTTGTCTGCTGTGACGTTGATAAATTGATGACATGGGATTTCAACTATCCAGTACGTCAAGTTGAGAATGGTGCGCAGTCGATTGTTTTATCCATTTCGAGAAGTGCTGGGACAAAACAGCTGGACAAGCACCAGACTCAATTTGATGAACTGGATGGTTGAAGTCATCGTGACAGCAGACAACCGAGTGGACTCATTAAACTAAGTTGAGGTATCAAACCCTAAGTTATTGGTCTATGTAAACGTCACTGCAGCTACAACCGAACTGGTACACAACATGGAAGATAGAAGAGTTTGACAGACTGATCCTCTGTTGGTGTGAACTAAGTGTAACTCTGCAGCCACAAATGTTTAAACTAGAACAAAATTTAATTTGTGCATGACACCTTTGGTTACATGGTCGCCTTTGAATGACACAATCAGGAACATGTCCTTGTTTTCAGCCGTCAGTGTAGGTTGAAAGCTACTCCTCACACTGGCATGTGCCTCAGTGAACTTAGCAATATGGGTGTTCTCGACAATTCCTGCTCTCTCTGTGGTTTGTCAAGCGTACGAATAAATCTTTCTCCATGAAACAAGGTTCTGACCAAACCACTTTGTTGTACACTTAAAACAAACCTGGAAAACTGAAAAAAATGACTGCTCTGAGTTATTTTGTGATAAACTAAACGCTGTAACATGTCACTCGGACATCTATTAGTAAATGTATCCAAAAAATGTAAACTGTTGTTCAGTTCAACTTCGTGAGTTAGGTTGTGTTATTAAAGAGGTTGAAACAAAAGTTGAGACGAGCTATATCGGTAGAAATCAGAATATCACCAAAATATCGTATGTATAGTAACGATTGGTCACTCAGTCATTCTTATGATGTCCGGTAAAGCTGAGCGTAACGAACTACCCAAGAAATCTTCGTGTTGTTTGTATCGGGGTCCCTCAAAATATAAACGAATACTTTCTGTCCACATTGGAGTAAAACGTTCTAATCTGAGGTAGAATCCTGTAAAATGTCAACTAACTCACGAAAAGAGATATTAGTAAAAAGAAAATCAATATACGTGGGGTAACCTGATTAGATACTAATCAAAGTCTGTTCTAAGTTTCTCATGATTCAAAGGAGTCCTTCAAGGAATACGAGAATGGAACGTTGAGAATGAGATGCGCAGTGACCAACAAACAATTTCACAGTGCGTGGAATTATTAATAAACAAGCGCAGACTTGGAGATGCAGCATCTTTGTAAATTTGTGAAGGAATTCGTAGTTAGGGTATTTCCATGCCAATTAGTTTTCATTGCCTATACTGAGTTCCAAATGTGTCTACTTTCTGTACACTTCCAGAGCTATCCTTTTTCAAAGCAGTGGGCTTAAGCCATCAATATTTTTCGGAATATTTCATGACATGCACCGATGTGTTGCAGCACAGTCTTCTACACAGTGACTGCGTGTTAATAAGACACGGCGGCTTCTTTAGGCCATCTTGAAAAATGTCTCGTCACAATGACGATGTGGTGATTTTAGGAGGTGGTTAAGTAGAACAAGGCGATCACGTTCCCAGACCATAATTTTGCAGTCCCACTTATTGGGACTGCCCGAGTGAGCTCTTGTTTCAGATAATACTATGGGCATTTCAGTACGTTATAGTTGACATCATCTTTCATTACTGATTAAACTTTCGTCTCAGGATCATGGTGAAATTTCTCACGAAGCAGCTGAGAACACTGCCTCACGAGTTAACCTGCTGGGTTTGCTAACATTTCGGGCACGCTCGTTTTGTTCTGCAGTTGACGAATTAAGATTTCTGCACAATACACTATCAATTTTGACCAACGGACTTGGCATGCCCGCATTTCTATCAATTTTTCCTTTCCAGAAGTTGTCTCAATGCAAAAAGGCTTACAAGTATTTTCTTGGATTGTCGCATCTGTCTTTTCATGTGATTGTGACATTGGGAAATCGTATTGCAATTTAATACGGCTGACTTCAAAGATGGCTCCATGTATCTCAGCAGTATGTTGTACCCGAACATTTAAAAACGAAAAATGATTCATCCCCCCAAACATAAGGCGGACTGTACTTCGATGGTGATATGTCTCAGTGAGCTAGCATTCCCGGAGGTTTCTTCGCTGAGTTGTTCCACCTCAGAGTTTTGTACCAAATTTTCAAATGGAAACATCCGCCGAACAAATATGGTCCTGATTTTTCATTGTCAAACCGTCTTCCAGTCCTCTCGTTTTCATGTTGGCTAGTTCTGCTCAACAAGTGTTATGACGCGGCTGACAGATTCAGTGACTTCCTCTAGCTTCAGCACCGCTCCGATTCCTATGCCACATTAATTTGGTCAAAGTATCAAGCCACTAGCAATTTTAGTGTCATTTGTTCATTCTTCATCAGTCGTTAGATTTGGACAAAAGCTTGATGAGCACCTTCTGACCGGTAAAAGTGTTAACTCATATCCAGCCGTCCTCATAATATATCTGATGTGCTCCTTAAGTAGTTGAGTAGGTGGCTGTGAAAGCTGACGTTTCGAAGAAAAATGTCTCAACTTCCCCTTTGATATTGACATTGGAGTAGATTCAGTCGTCATCACTACCTTGGACACTGGTTGCACCTCGCTGTAGCCAACACTGAATCAGCAACATCACTGCTTTGACGCCGGTTGTGAAGTTGGGCCGCAATCTAACTTGCTCATTCTCTTGAAGCAAGGCTAAACCAAGCACTGTAAGCAGTCTCTCAGTGGCGCTGCAGAAGAGGGTCTAGTTTAATCACTGGGTGATCCGTCCATGATTTTCGCCGTCGACCGCAAGAGTGTGAACAGGGCACACAACTGATCAAACATCTGACATTTCTAAAAGACCCAACTGCGAAAAATCCGGACCTCGGCTGCATTCGAACCAGCGACGGAAACAGAATGCCGAAATGCAGCAACTGCTCTACCAGCTTAGCAACGAAGCCACACTAGAAGCTCAAAAATGTCACAACTGAACGTAGCTACCCATCCAATATGTTGCGTCATGAGGAATCCACCAAAAGTCCCAGTAGACTGCGTGCCCAAGCAGAATTTACGCTAAAAACAATGGCGATTGGTAGCATGTCTCAATCTAACAGCCAGACCGATAATTGCAATTAGTTCGACCGGAACTACATGACTGTAAACATCTTTGTGCCATAGACATTACTGGGTAGAGTTAACACTGCTCAGATGAAAACAAATTTATTACTGGCAATCTAGTTTAGTTATTTGTAGTCGGGAGAAAATCGGAATTTCCTATTGGGCTTTGTCCCCACTGAGACATGGAAAGTGAGCTAACTATCCGCCCAGTGGGGCTTTCGAGTTTGTTAGTCATATTGTTCCTGATCCCTAGTGAAAACTTATAGAAATTGGCGCATCCATTGGATCAGACATTCTGGAATCGGTTGACGTGGATCCACTTCAAATTGTCCAGATTGTGGTGTGCTCATTTTCATTATCGTGGCCATTCCGTAAGTCTTACGAGCATGTAGTGTCTTGAATATATCACAACTTCAATATCGGCGTGAAAAGTTGTCCCCAGTATTGTCAGGAAGGCACTGGTAAACTGTCCTAAAACAAGACCACTGACTGACGTCATACGCCATCAGTCTGTTAACGTCAAATACGGATGCACCTACTGTGAACAATACTACCAAAAACGACCGTGCAACCTTCTCTAGCCTTGCCAGACTCAATGAAACAGTCTATTCGTATTGGTCAAACAGCGTATACGGCTGTTATAGCGTGAAAGCGGAAGATGAGCTGTTGGTTTGTTGAACGCAGATATCAAAGATTTTCCCTCTCCGATCGAGGAACAGGCATTTTCTCTCACTCAGTGAATACACACTTCATCAATGTTTGAATCTTCGCATTCGTGATGCACGTTACTACAGTTCGTCTCCCTCTTTCTCACCGCTGAAACCAGTACTTTCTGAACCAGTATTTCTACAGCGGCTGGCGGCTATTTCATCTCATCTGCTTTGTTTGACATGACCACCTTAACTGTCCTTGAGGTGAAAACCCGCAGACCGAAAGCATTCCTGGGGTTCTGCCGAACTGTCAGTGATCAAAAGCAAAGCAGAAGAGGGTTCGAGTTCGATAACTTTTGCACATAGCGGACTGGCTCGTCTCCTGTGACAAGCATCGCCTCCGGGGGGCATAAAGATAATTGGCTTTTGATGGTGCGTCAACACGAGGAATAAAGACAAACTAGTGTATGGATTGAATTCATATATGAACTTAATTCGCTAACTATTTTCGACTCTCACCACTGTTAAGTGTGGCATATTAAGAGAACATACGAAATGATACTACCATATTACAAAACTGGCCTTCTAATGTCGTTATTCAATTTCATCACTGAGGAAGGGTGTTTTATGTGTCTGAATATGTTCCCAGTTTACGTTTGCATCTGTCGTAATCAATTACTAAAGCAAACCAGTTTGAGATTTGAGTGACCACATATTCAAGCTGGGCTTTTACTTCCGGTACGGGTATTGGTGAAATGGATAATTGTACAAATTCAGACGATATCTTAACCGGAAATGAATGAAGCACTCTGAGCAGAATTACAAAATAGTCAAACTAAGTGGTTTTTGCCAACTTTATCCATGAAATTTGACTGAATTCGAGAAGGTAAATTATGGTTTCGTTAGGACACTGACTTTCACTGCTACTACACACATTAAACAATAAAATGAGCATTTACACAGGTTCATCTGCTTCTGTTGTCTCAGAGTGACCATAAGTTACATTAACGACTAGATTGATAACATAGGCCTTGTCTTCTCTTGAGGCGATTTAGAAACTTGACAGTTGTTGAGAAACAAGTGTGACTGAGCTTTACGGATGGTAATTCAGTCGGACCTACTTTAAAATTCTTGACGTAGTGATCAACATGGCCGCCCTCTGAAAGCCCGTCAGAGGTTAAAATGCCTGTGGTAGTGAATAATATGCTTTTTATACTTCTCATACATAAAAACGTGCTTAGTATGTCACTTTTCAAAGAAAGTGGTTGGAAAGTTTACATGAATGAAAAATAATGAACAGTTGCGACTGACGTTTAACTTCCAGAAGTTGACAATAACTAACTGAATGCTTGTCATCGACCAGGACTCACGCATTCAGATGTAATTTTTCATTGGTACCGTGATCCGAAAAATGAAACTATTTACTCAATGAGGGCGTAACTCTTGCAAATTCTCAAGTAAGCTTTTACTCTGGTTAGCCATGAGGAAACCAATGGCGGAGGCTAGGATACCAAGCAGTATACAACAATGTGGATATTGAAGGACTTAAATATACATAACACTTAAAAAACATTTCCATTTAAGAACATTATAATTGGTGTGCGAATCACGGAGCCCAGATACTTTGACAAAGTCAGTTGATAATATCACGAACAATGGATTTGATGTTTTTATCATTGTGATTGAAAACAATGGACAAAAGCTGGGTTTTACTTGGATTAACACTAAGGACTTGAAATTACGTGTCCCGGCGGCTTGTTCTCTGCTAACTGTTGTACATAGTAAATGGAAACTTTGAAAACTTGAACTGAGGACTCTCCTCACTCAGACACACTACTGAGCACCCTTTGTCTATCAAATAGTTTAGTAGCCGAACGTATAAGACAGGTTACTATTGAACAAAACCCACCCATATCTACCAAAGCTGCTATCGTGCTGCTGATAATTGGTTATATGTTGGATATTGAGGTAACTGTTTCATTAAACGATAAGTAACTTTTCATGTAAACGGAACCCTAATGACCATGATTTAAACTTCAACCTTCACGCACCATGTTTCGAATCACTAATAATTTGTAACTGTAGGTAATATGTAAGGCCTTTATGTAGCATACATAAAAACATAAAGAGACGAAACCGAGTCAAGGTAAAGATGATAATGAGTAGATGTCACTTGCTTCTCATGGGTATTTTGCCATAATCCTGGTTTGTATTAGCCATCGAAATGCCAGTTTGTGAATAATAAAATCTCAACCTGAGAACTTCAAAGAAACGTTTTTATCATTAATGATGACTGGTGATAAAAACTTCCATGAAATACTTGTCTGTATCTAAGCCGTTTCTGCCCTACAGAACAACCATAAACCTATATACAAAGTCGCTGTCAAAAAAGTGATACACACTCGAAATCAGGGTCACAAATATAAGCCTTCTACACATATGTAACGCAGCATGCTGCCCTGTTGCTGGTGCCATTTTGGTTCTCCATTATGTAAGTTGGGTACATATCCAACTGGGCCTCTGGCTCACGCTTGTTTCTGTTCTCTCTTTTTACAGAAAACCGTCTGAATCTTTAATTCGAAAGAACACTGCCCCTGGTCTCTCCACGCTGTGCAAAGTTGGCTTATGAGTGTAACGGGTAATCGAATGTAGAACGTCCGGCTTACCAGCTACACTTGGACTAGTAATTATCAGACATTTAAAAAGATGAAGCCGCCATCCATATGTACACTATTTTTGTTACCCTACAAGCCATATAACACCAGTGTAGTGTTGTGACAGCAAAAGACGCTTGGCCTGAAAACTCGGCATTTATACGGACTCCTGTACAGGTTAGGTTAATCATGAGACCATGAAAACTTGCACTCATTTGCACGGCTGACGTGCATTCATACATATTGGGTAGCGGTACGTTGTCGTTAGCCCTGGTTGCACTTCTCCCATAACGAGTACACACTATTCCCGTAGTCGCTTCTGGCCCGTCGTCTTCCTGACGTTGAGGCTTGCCCTTTGGTTCCTGAAGTCGTTTTTGAGTAGTACACTACGACAGTAGTTCTTCATAGAGGTTATTTGCAACGTGATAGAGAAACTCACAAATACAAACTCTTCACCAAAATTTACCAACACATAGCCTAAAAATTTCCCCTTTTGGTGGCTTCTACTTTGCATCTTCTTATAATGACCACAACAATATTCACTACACTTGAGTGAAGTAGTCAAGTTGTCAAGTTGAGTTCTAAGGGCACTCTGCTAGAATTCAGCCATTTACTCAGTAGCTATGCTTTGATGAGCAAAATGAAACCAGTGAAATGTGGATTTCATTACTTCTAGCAGTTGTTGTAAGTACATTGTAACGCTCATCTGATCAATACGTGTGCATAAAGTTAATCCCAAATCTGTTCTATCACCGCGAGGTGTTTAGAGATGATTACTTGTTCAGAACGCTGTAAAGACTTCTTTCTGTGTTCTAAACATCGACTATATGTCTGCACAGTTTAATGGTGCGTCCTGCCCATCTGGTCTAGTTAGATGTGTGCTGATGACCACCAATAGAGACTGCAGCCAGGGGGTTAGAAGTCTCCATCGGTCGTGTATACATGATGTCACATATGTGCTTCATCAGAAGTTTTGTTTGGTTACAGTCATTTTGTGTAGGCTAACATTTTACATCAATTCACGCTTGACACACCTCCGTACGCATTAATCGACTCACCCAGCCTGATAACAGTCTTCGTAGAGAAATGTATGTCATCATTTGTTTTGCCTGACATTGAAGTTCGTTTATTTGTGACTAGTAGGAGCAACTCAATATTACCGTCAAATCCTTTTTGTTTCCTCATCCAGTTCCAATAAATTTATCTCTACATCCTACTAAAAACCAACTGGATTAATTAATTCTGTCAAACTCTCAATTACTATCAGAACCATACTCAGTTAACTTGCCCTGGAGGCCAACACTCGTGAAAGCTTATTACTAGTTCTGATATCCTGGGCGTTTCAGTCCTGTCCAAGTACTCGTAGTGGTCTTGTACAGCATATGTATTAATTCGTGACCACAGCTTTCTGAGTAAAGCTACAATGTTATGAATCAAATGCCTCATTCGATTTTCTTTGCTTGTCTTGGAGGGCAGTTTGCCTGACCTGCCAACCCGGTCGAAGTCTTGTAGTCTGTCTCATACCACATTCATTTGAACTTATATTTTTCACAAGCGAAAGCAAGTCAATGTGATAAAAGTTGAAGTACATGTTCAACCTTCAAGTATATTGGGAAATTTTTCTCCAGTTTGAACTGTTAAGAACTACTTTCGGTCAAAACAAAGCTTGGCCGATTTGTGATGTCACTTAAGTTAGAAAACTCTTGTATTAAGTCGACAGTTTCGAATCTCTTTCCATTTCACACAACTTAGTCGATCAGACTATCAGTATGTGTTTCCCTACTGGACTTATTCTTCACCAAGTTCTTACACATGTTTTTCATCAAACGATTTCTTATTTCAATTGTAAGATATCCGCACCAAATTTAGTACGAATGAAGTCGAACAGTTCGAGCGTCTTGGTTTACATGTTATTGATAAACTGATTAAGAATAATACAATGTTATGAGCAATTTGTATTACTCTGTGTTTTAATCAACTTGGGTGGCCTTCCTCAAGAGTGTCGTAATCTAAACCGGGGTAGATTACTGACCAAGTTAACCAGAGTGGACATTAAGTTAGATATAGCAAAAAGAAATAGTTCATTGTGGATAAGTTCCGAGTAAGTTACGAAGTCAGTCACTTTTCGGGACAGTGTTTTATGAAGTTTTTCTGGAAAAAGTTATGTTTAAAAGACTGTAAGTGTCAATCACTGTAACATATTCCACATAGAGGTTGAGTAGCGGTTAGCAGTGAATCATATAACTGAAAGGATTCCGGATGCAGACAAAGAGGTTTTCCGCTAGATTGTTCAGCACTATGTTGGTAATCGCGCGACCCACATTTGACCCAGACATGTGCTGTCGTGTTTGAGTGCTGTTTAAGAGAATTTCATTATTTTAGCTCTAATTGCACGCAACTTGTATTTAGAGACTCTGTTAGATTTGCTGGTGAGTGTTGCCGGGTTTTTCTGAACCGAACTAGTGGGCAAACGTTTTCTTTCTTGAAATCCCAGTCAGTCCTTTCACACCATTTAATTGAGTGGATCGTAAGGATTTCTTTCACTCTTCTGAGTCAGGGTTTACTTACAGACATATGTAACTAAGGGTCGTTTATTGCCTTGTCATTTTCGATTACTCAATTAAGAGTGCCCCGTTTAAGAAAGTTCGAATACTGACTTCCCGTATACCACTTTATCTGAATAGAAAGGCGACATATATTGCAATAAGTTGAAGGGTGGATAACCGAGTCCAAATGTGAAATTTCCGAGCTCCTGGTGGGGCTTCGTAGCTCAGCTGGTAGAGCGCTTGCCGCTTCGAGGCATGATGTTTCTGTCACTGGTTCGAATCCAGCCGAAGCCCTGACTTTTCACAGTTAGGTCTCATCCAAAATTTCAGTTACTGTCATCAGTCGCAAACGTAAAACATGCCAGTTATATACATCATATAGATAAGGACAAACAAGGACTAGACACGCCTACAAGCACACCCGTTATTACGTAATCACGACAAGATATGGTTCAAAGTGGACCAGAGAGCAGAAAACAACATGCATTTTGAAATGCAAGTCGCAAGTCAACCTCAGACATTGTTGTTACATGGACACATATCTGAAGCTCAATATAGACAGTTGAAACCAGTTGGCACGGAAACAACCCGACTGAGAGTCACTCCAAAAGTTCACAAGGATGGTACAACTTTAGGTCCAATTTTGTGCGTGGATAGTTCTGCTTACCATAAAGTTGCTCGTTGGCTAATGGAAAATTTGGATCCGTGAAGTTTTATCTCCACGTTGCCTGAAGGACTCCTTCGAATTAGCTGAAATCTTAGAAAACACTCCAGTGAGTACCCAGATAATGCATTCCGTGGATGTTGATTCTCTTCTTACAACTGTTCCCCTTCACAAGACAGTTGATTTTTTATGTGACTTTATCTCGAGTCAGAACTGCAATGTCGGTGTTCCATTTGAATACCTCGAATATCTTACTTTGTTGTGCACAGAAAACATTAGTTTCGACTTTTGAGGAACTTGCATACAAACAGATAGAGGATGTTGCTGTGGGTAGTCCGTAACGCCTAACACTAGCGGACACTTTCTTAGAAATAACTGAGTGGCAATTTCCTGATTACATAGCCGAATCGTTATTGTACAAACGATATGCTGATGATATTTTAATTTTTACTGATCTTCCTCATTTTGACTTGTTTATGAAGTTTCTTAAGAATATTCACCTCAACCTATCTTTATCTCACGAAGTAGAATCGAACAGTAGTTTACTCTTTTTGGATGTACTTATTACTAGACGTGTGAATGGCACGCTACAGCGCTCAGTTTACAGCGAAGCGACATGGAGTGGTCAATATGCTTCTATTGTATACAAACGGGTTTGGTTAAAACACTGTTTTATAGCGCCAGGCGCATTTGCATCTCTGATAAATTACATACGAAATAGGAATTGCTGAGACAAACTTTACTAGCAACCGGACACCCCGACAAATTCATCGGGGCACATAACACGGTAAACAAGAGCACTGAGCCCACAATGACAGCTCAAAAGAAAGATGATTTCCTATTCTGGCCACTAAAAGGTGACCATCTGGCCAACGACATAAATTACTGGCTGTAGCATATGCTGCTGCGCAATTGCGCTTATTTCCAACCACCAGAGGACCAGTTCTCCGCAATCTCAAGTCATTTTTCACTGTTCTGTCTCCCATGTTGTGTACCAGTTCATTTGCAGTTGCAGTGGCGTTTACATGGGCGGAACAGATCGACAACTATGACAGCGAGACACCAAACACATCCCTAAGTGGTTGAAACAATAGATGACGCACCAGCCTCAACCTGGTACACTGGTGGCTCGAAATCCAACGTGATCGATTGCTAAACACCTCATGACAACAGGCTGCTAAACTGACACAGTAAACTCGTTTAAGATAGTATTGTGCAATCGAAATCCAGAGTTCCTGGCGTTCTGTGAATCGATGCTTATCCGAACAACCTTTCTGGTTGTTGTGGTCGTGATTACATAATAACGGGTATGCTTGTAGGCGTGTCTAGTCCCTCTTTGTCCCTCTCTATGTGATGTATATAACTGGCATGTTTTACGTTTGCCACTGATGACAGTAAAGGAAATGTCATGTTACAATATATGTCTTTTTTCGCTCTGGTGAACTACGAATGTCCCGTTAATTCTTAGTCACGTAAACGATTACTTTCGGGTAGCTTAAAATGACACAAACCCAGACAAGAACTGTCCGGCTAACTAGAAATTGCACCAACTACCGTGGAGTTGACATATGACGTTGTTTCCTGAGACCTTAGTCAACTTCTGTATCAGAAAAATGTTCTTATCCAAGTAGGTTATAATTCTTATGAGCACCGGCCATTGTATGTCCGTTTTATCAACATCTATTATGGCACAGTCTACTAATTACGTCTAATCTGGGCTCCATTGAAGTCATTCCCGTTAGCTTACATTGGCAAGCGTATTATACACATTGAATTGGCTTCAATACTCAGTTGACATTTGGTTTTACGAAGAGACAGGCTTTCTAATGCGGTTATTCTGATGCAGGTATATATATATAAATTTATATAACTTCACCACAGGACAGCGATGTACTTCCGTTCGTTCTATCTTTGCTTATGTTGTGGTTTGGTCCATAAACTTTGAAAATATATTTTGGGTTTTGTGCAGCTTGTAGTATTTAGGGTGACCAGTACTCTATCTGGTATTAGTAGATGAATAGTATAAAGAGCGAAACTCGATTCTAGTGCTTCGTTTCATAAGGGGTCGGCAGGACAGTCTATGGGAATGTGACAGCTGTGATTAGTTGTGGGTGGAGTTCAATCTGTATGATGAAAATCAAATCTCTTACTGCTCATTAGATAAACGGTCACCTATCTGTAGAAGATGGGTATGTTTTCACGAAACAGAGCAGGGTCACATGCGCTTGCACTCATCACTAAAAACAAGTGGAATGAACTAATGTTAGGTCGACCTTGTCTTCTTAGTAAGTAACACATAAACTGGGATACCTGCCACACGGGAAACTGTAGTGTATGGCAGAAGCTGAATAGGAAACAGACGACTTATTCCTCTTTGCGGTAAATCGTTACAGTTCCGATGCCCATAATGCTATTCCCCGCTACTTAGTAATGATCGTTGAAGAGTGATTGAAAAGTGGCTACCAGGTTTACTATTACAACATACAATTATGTAAGGTCTATGCGTTCAAGCCTAGATAAAACCATCGTTAGACAATATCGGGACTTGAGCCAACGATCATGCGCTTGATCGTTACAATTAAACTAACAGAATCTGATTATACATGAACTTAGTATAAACACGGTAAAAACCGGTCAGTCGAATATCCATTGTATCACCATTGAAAAAATGTATCCAAATTAGTATAGCCTTAAAATACTTAGGATAATGCAACAAAAGGGAGACAGATGGTTTTTACTGTCCCTTCGAAATAGGAACGCAGTTGGCACAATGATTGTTTGTTCGATAGACAGTTACAGGTATAGTAAAGAAAGCCGTGTACTGAAGGTTCACAATGTCACGTGACTCCGATACAATCGTCTAGAGAGATGTAGTCCTCAATAAAGTGTAAAGAAAGATGGAATGTGACCTGATCAATAAACACCTAAACCTGCATCCACGTATAACCAACAATTAATTAGACATCAAGGCGCTCACAGCTTCTCAGCGAAACCATCTTTGTCCGAAAACTTGATGTTAGAACAATTTGATTTGGTCGCCAGTTTGTATTGAATACCCGCCCCTAAGCCTCACCGTTGTTTACCCGTTAGTAATTTTAAAGTGGACAGATATATTTGATTATCTGCAAACAGTTCACATCCCGTGCACTGAGTTGTCATATTTCACTAAGTTAGAATAGTGTGACTAGACACCACATAATATGCACTAACGGTAACTATTAGAAAAAACGTTTTGCCGGAAATGTCATAAGTTAGTGCTGAACATGCCACCTCAGCAACACTGACTTCCGTTCCATATCCAATATCTTGGTGTATCAGCTACTTCCGTGAAAATCTCATCAAACGCGAGTTTTGAGTAAGAATTTTAGAGAATGCAGTTTATCGTAGTTACCAAAACGTGGGATAAAGCACAACAGTGCTTGGTGGTTGTCACTGTTTACTAGACCGGTCCGTAATCAACTTCCTGGAAAACCCATGCCTTCCGTATTTTAAAACAATATGACTAAGTGAAGTAGCTATCCACAACAGTGGTTTAATATACATAAAATGTCATTTCTTAGTCGATTACTTTGAGGTTTGTCTTTTCGTAATTTTCTTCGAGTGAGCAAATAAAACGTAATTAGTGCATCTATTCCAGTATTCACGAGTAGCACGATTGGGTTGATTATCTCAACTAGCGTTATCTAGCCACAGTGCACGATTAATAATTGGACATTAAATTGTACCAGCACACTACTTGCATACTTTCATGACAAGAATGGTTCTGCCTTGATCGAAATTAAGACGACAGGCAGATAAATTGCGGTCAAAATAATGTGAATTTTTCATTCAGTATTGTCGTTGAATACTGTCACTACTTTGTTTATCTCACTGTGTAATCGTGAAAAAGATGCATCCACAAATGTGCCTATTGTCTGCGAAGTGCCATTAAAAACCACTCGGTTCACTTTGCTTGGCCGATATGACCTTGAAAGAAGGACAGAGCAATTTTTGGCACTAACCAAGTGTGCTTAATAAAACGCGTCTTAAAAATTATTTTACCGTGAATTTGAGAACCATTTAATGCGTTCCAATTATTTTTCAACTAAGTTTTCACAATTTACTTTATTTTCACATTCCATTACAAACAACTTAGTTTGCTGAGTACTTGATTACGAACAATTGGTAAGAAACAAAAATCATCTTATTGGTTAGTATTTTGATGAAGCGTATGATGTTTTCTATAATAAACTGTATGTTAGGGAAAGAAACTAGCTTAACAATCTGCATTGTGGATATCCTACCAACTGTGAATTATTACTAACGTTCAAACAAAAATGTTTCATATACAAGTTTGATACTAATAAAAATATTATTTGGAAATTTGTCAACAACCTCACGACTGGATGAAGATTTGCCACTGAATTTTGGTTTATCTTGTAATCCCTTCAGTGATATATATGAAAATCTACGCACAATCCCCAATAATTGAGTTATAAGTGCATCATTTATCAATCGGTTACCATCATACTTTACATCAGCAGTTTATCGTATCCTGTTATACGGATATTACATTGTTTGAAATTTTTGTTTTTGTTAAAGAGGCAGTTGAAGTTTATGACATACAATATCCGGGTTTTGCAGGAAAGCAACATAACAAAGCGCGCCGGTTCAAAAAATTGATTCGAACATCTTGGAATTTAAATAGTTGGATTACAGGAAAGTAACTAGAGTAATCAACTCAAATTTACGCCTGTCTTTCACAAAATGTGAAGAGTGATAGGAGAATTATTGCTGAGGAGGAGATAGCAAAAAGAACATATGCATATATGTGGGTATATATAGACTTGGAGCCCAACCTAGTTATGAATATGAATTAGTCACAATGTAGACAATGATCTAACTCTCATAAACTACTGTGGGAATGCGGTGAGATGGTTTAAGTAGTTGACGCATGTTACACTCAGTGAAACTGTAAAAAAAAAGCACCGCAACAGTTGGGCAGGGACCTCGTGAATCTGGAATGGCTTCAAAATGTTTGACCAAGAGTCAAGAAAAGAATTGATGGCCAGCAGTATAACCAAAATAGTAGGCAGGTAGTTATTTCATGCCGCCGAAAACGGGTTAAAACGTGAGATATGGGGCATTCGATTTCCCATTTTTTTGAAAGTGCTTTAATTTGTGGCTTGAAATAACCATAAATATTCAACTAGATGTGAACTGGAAATAACCAGGTTCTGAAATTTTGTTTGCGAACAGTTTTAAGAAGTTTCTATAGGTTGTTTCCTTGAGAGGGAAAACTAGAGCAGCAATAAAGCCGCATGTAATAGACCAGTCACAAGATTCGACAAAACAGTTGTGTAAAACAATGGAGGCAGTTATATCTCAAAGTTAGACGTGAAAAACATCTTCTCCTCATTGATCATTAAGTAGTCTTTGAAAACGGCTACGGGACTCACATAAATAGAAAATCAAAATGGAGAAAAGTTTTCGTTTTGAAAAACACTACAATTCGCGACGACTGGTGAAGTCGCTTTTTCAGCTTAGACATGAAAACTAAAACGGTTCGAATAATAATGCCTGACAAAACGATACGGAGTGTTTTAATGTCATATGCTTAGAGGAGAAAATAAAATACTTTCGTTGGATGCTACTGGAGGCATCTCCATGGTAGAAAATATAAAACCAGACTGCCATGAATTTGCCGTCTGTGGATGAAAAATTGACTGGACAAGACAGTAAGTTAGTAGTCATATGAGGCTGACAGTATGCAGACTATAGTAAATAAGTGTATTTAGTCTGCAATATTGGACGCTAGGAGAGATCTTTCGAGAACTGTTGCAACTATAGTTTGTATTCGACCAAAGTTAGGGTGTACTTTTGCTCAGTACCGTCGACATACTAGGAGTTCCGAAGACGTCCCCAAGCTTTTCTGTGTAATTTAGTTTGTGCATACATACTGACAGAAGGCTTTTCGAGAATAATCGATGACGGTTTATCTGGCACTTTACATCTGAGGACTTTAAGTTACATCATTATAAGTAGCTGTGAATAGTGCTAATCGATAAAACTAAGTCATATACAACAGAAATGGAAACGTTTGAACAATTTCGAAGATTACGACGACAAAACATTTTGCATACATCAATGAAATTTTATATTGCACGTTTTTCAATCAAAATAACGGAATAATTATACCGGGAGCGCTTGACATCCGAAATCATTATTTGTGATTCAGTGGAAAAAATGTCGCGAACAGCCAAACAAAACGGCGTTTTTGTGTAAAATTATTATACTTACAAACATTTAAGTCACTATATATCTATTTGTTTTCAGTGATGCGTACACATATTTCAGTTTTGACGGTTTTGAGTTCCACTCAAGTTCTTGTTGGAACCTACCACTGTCTAGATTGAACTTGTTAAACATTTGTACACTGTGATCGCATTACTTGGGACTAGTCTTAGTGACAAGTTATATTCAGTTTCGTTGGAATATATTGTTAGTCTGTAGCGCGATTGCAAACTCCGACTATCAAACATGAAACCTTTTTTAGGTACGACGATAATTATGCTTCGATTTTGGCTGCCTGACTGCTTGCACTTGCAAGAATAGTGAATGATAAGTTACTGTTTAACAGACAATGTGTGACGGCGTACTAATTGTTATGCATCTGTTGACTACATACGAAAATAGAATGAATTCCGTTTAATTCACATTTCGACAAGATAATTAAATGTTGGTGTATGCCATGTAATAGTGATTAAACAATGATTATTAATGATAACAGAGGATGCTATTATTGTCAACCACTTGTATTAAAAGCTCGACTGTTTTGTAATTGACCGGTATGTTTGACCAAACTGAGAACAAAGAAACTGCTATCAATACAAATATCCAATCGCCACTGTTAGTTAACAAACATTTCACTAATCAGTACTGCTATGCGGTCCACAAACTGAAAACATTTGAATTTATAGACATCCAAATGATGTGTTTTTCTAGGTCACACTTTTAAACCACCACACCAGTCATGCAACCGAAATGCAAGGAAACGTCACACTACGTACCTCCCCACTTGCTTATAGGCATGAACTTCAAACTACATACGTCAGTCCACTAATCAGCCAACTTACTTATGCTAACACAGCATCTAACAATGTCCAATCTAAGCAAACTGGCCCCAGGAACTCGTGAACGTGAAACCGTAGCAAAGTTGCATACAAACAGCATGCTGGATAAACTAAGTCACTTCCGTAGACCGGCAACATATCGCTCTTTCAAGCTTTCTACTGACCACGCGCTGTAACGAAATAACAAGTACATTTAGCACAAAAAATTACACAAAAATATTGTTTCTTATAAAGTAATAACTATTAGTAATTGGAGATTTCGTGAATAACGGACTGGGCAATTTGTCGAATTAAAAAATGGACTCCAGTAAAAAATGGCGAATGACGTCTGATACCGAGTAATCAGACGTCTTTTCCGGTTGAAATGGCACGCCAAAATCAACGGATGGTTGTTTAATTTTTAACTGGTTGTGACACGTCCCCGTTTAACCACGAATATCTTTCAATGAAATATTGCACTTGTTCATGATGGCTAGGTGTGACTGCCATATTATTCGAACACCCCGTCACTCACCTGGTAGTAGAATTTAAATGAGGTTTGGTAGAATTTTCTACTCTGTGTAGCAACGGGAAGCAACATAAGTGTGTTTTTCGGTTGTTTTCAAAGAAAGCTGCTATTGCTTTATTGTATGCTATAGATACCAAACACCTATGGTTCATTTCAAAACCACTGTTCACACAGTGAAAAGTCGTAGGTTCAAAACTTAGAAGGCGCTTCATTCACTTCAGTCGTCAATATGAAAGTAGGTTAGGTAAGACTGCTCACTTTAGTATCTGTAACGTTGAGGCAACGCAGTGGAAGCAACGGACGGTGTTCATCACGCGATTAGCAGATCAAACCTTGGGTAACTGAAAAACTGCTATCAAGTTTCATGTTCCAAAACAAGTTGTAGTCTCAACACTCGTTTGTTAATGCGACAACAATCACTGACTAGCGGTGCGAAAATAAGAGAGCAGTGATCAGTTAACGGGCAATTACTTGAAAACGCCCAACTCCCCGTTACCCAGTTATCAGGAAACCAGAATAGGCTAAGGTAGTGACTGCGGAACCGTATGCTGTTTATGACAGTCGGCGTCATTTGGAATACGGTTGTCGATATTGTTCATGGAATAAGTCGTTGAGGGTTTAATGTCATCAAGCCAGTCCACTGACCCAAAAGTTTGCCATTTATCATCTATAGTTTGTAGGGCAGTCGAGTTACCAACACGAAGTAAATTGCGTCAATTTGCTCATTTTATCAAATCGAAAGACATGAAGCCTGTGAGACTAGTTGGTTATGTACGTGGTTTTAATCGGGACAATGTAACATTTGAAATAAAACAAACGAACAGCCAACTTGAACCAAACGAAGAACTGCCAGTGTTCTCTTAGTGACTTCTTGTTTGTGATAAGTAAATTAATCCAAGAGCAGTGTAACTGCTAATTCCTTCTAGGCGCAAAGCAAGATTGATGGAAGTGTAACAAGGTCTCAATATAGATTGGCAGTTTCACTAAATGGCATTTTGTGAGCACGCCGAACGATGAAGTTACTTTGATTGTCAAATTTTGTCGCACGTTACACAAGACTGCACGAGCCGTATATATTCCAATCTTGGTTACATGACACACGGTTGTCTAGATGGGTGATTTATTAACGTAGCTACATTAGCCCGCTTCGCTAGCCGTCTGTCCGAATTCCAATTCATATGCCATCATAGGCGCAGGTGAAAAACATAAGGTCAACTACATACTCGGGATTTTTAACTGGAAATAAGGGCCTGCCTTCGGCGTTCCAAATGACGTGGACCTAGACGACTGTAGTTTTGTTATAAATCCATCTAAACAATAGTTTTTACCCTTTTTTCGGTTTTTATATTCGTATTTCGGCCCAATTAAAATTGTTTCAGGCATATTGTAAGTCGGGTCAATTGGAGATAGTCTAAGTTGTTGGGACACCTGAGGAATGTGTCGAAATAATATAACACAACACATCCTGCTTTGACCATAATTCTTCCCATGAGGCTAATGATATACTGTCTGCTGCAAGTGGGCATTTGGGATACTGCGCTTTTAGTTACACCTTCTTATAAATAACACATGAAGCGAATTTCAGGATGGATTTAACTTAGCTCGGTCAAAGTTGTATCAAATAGCTTCTAGGCTTTCGCAAACATTCGTATATTGTCTACGTACATCTTATTCCTGTGAGGTTTTGTTCTAGTTTCGCGTTGAAAATGTCACCTATCAGTGGACTTAGTGTGCGTCCCATTTCAATATCGTCTACCTGTTTAAAACTACTGCCATTAACAAAAGATGCTATTCGATGTGAACAAACGTTAGTGGAGGTGGTGTACACGTGAAACACAAATGTAGCAAAATATAATCAGATAAAATTGACTGCTCTAATCTAGGGTTTGGCAGTGAACACTGAGTGAGAATTGGAAAAGCAAAAATTATCACCGATATATCGGTCGTTCTCGGGATTGACAGAAGTTCATAAGCACCCTGGTGACTACTTCGACAATTTTGTTCACACGGACTGAAGGATATCTATCAACCGCAAAAATGCTGAGGACACGCAGAGTTACCTGTTGCAAGTATAAACTAACTAAACACGTTAGGTTTATGACGTTTGGAAGAACGAACACGTTTGGGATTTACAAGTCAAATACTTTAAACACGTGATATCTTTCTTGTAAAATACCGTTTATTGGTGGCTACGTCTTCTATCAGCAAAATGTTATCAGGTTGGCAGTCGAATTGCTATTTCGTATTGAATGGAAGTACTTCGATTATTGCAGTTATGTAAGAAAATCTTATGAACACGTCAGTTTAATCCAAACACTTGTTGCAACTCAGTTTTCCCCATAACCATCACTGCTAGTCCAGCATTTGGTAGTTCTGTGTTGTATAGCACACCAGTTCATTTACGGCTTTTTTGCATTCATGCAGAAAGGGGTTGTTAGTCTAACTTAAGAGAGCTGCTTATAGTCAATTGCGTTCATGACAACCATTTCGCTTATTACGAACCACTCAACAAGTTAGATGAATTGAGTGATTTCGACTTGGTTGAATTATAATGTGTGCAAGGTCATATTTTAAGTTTACTCTCCAGAACTGTTTCACCTTTTAAAACAAACGACTGACATGGACGTTGTTCACGAGTGAATTTTGCAGAGCACTATGTGATGCTTACTGCAAATTGTTCAATATGGTTGCCTCTCGGGAAATTTCGCCAAAGCACAAATGCAGTTGGTTTCACGGATACATTTTGTTTGTGTGTGCTAACGAAAAAAAAATGAAATTCAGTACCCCATTCCACTAGAAACAAAGTGAAAAATCGTTGACTGCATATATAGCTATAAACCTGACATATCTAACTGACGTACAGAAAGTGGAGAAGAAAATGCAGTCCCCCATGTGGTTGACGTTTAGACAGACGCAAAAGTTGTGGATAGAAAGAGACTACAATGTTGAACGGCAAGGAATTACGGATAAAATCGGAAAAACTGTTGGAGATAAACGGAAGATAACCTAACTAATACTCCAAAAGTGAACTGACAATTCTGTAGAAGGTAGACAGATTGTCCATGTGTTGAAGTGGTCGACTGCCGGCTTCTTCATGAAGACGAAATATTCCGTCATGGCAATCACCAGTAAGGCAGAAAAAATAGAAAAAGCAAGTGGACTGGAAAGGATTCTAGAAATAATGTCTTTCTACGTCGATATGATAGATAAAAACCTACTAAGAAACAACTATTGGAGTTTACCTTCTGGTAATTGTCCATTGTGAGACTTAAAGTGACTCTTGCCACCTGTTTGGCATAAAGTCTAAAAAAGAGTATGAAACAAATTAATTTACTCAAAATTGATGCCAGCATTCTTCATTAAGTGCTAACAGTCTGCCGGATGATCCAAACTGACAGGAAACAAAGTTTGACAGGCCCATGCAATTAACTACTCAACCAGTTTTGAAATAACCATCACAAAACTGATGGAATAGACATATTGCTGCGAAGATGGCACCATTTTTAACTGCAATGTGGCACATTTTTCAACGGACGAAGCAAAATATATCATGGAAAAGGCTAGAATATTTGCGACTACCGTCTAACAGCCTAATTGTAAGCATTTTCATGCGCCAATTGCTTGAACTGAATTAATGAAACAGATTGATAACAACATTTGTCTGTTTGTTTAAAATGGTTGTTGCCAATGGCTACATCCAATACTTGGCCAAACCCATGCAGCAGAGATGACACAGTTTATCAGGGAGAGACATAGGGCAGATATGTGAAATTGTCGGAAAATATATCAGGAAATGTTTTTGGTAAAACGTTTCCAGTATTTTTCATAAAGTTTGCACGTAGGAATGGTATTCAAAAGTGTGTAGATTTCACAACACCGACAACTGTGCACAACCGAGGATTGCGGAAAATCACCTAGATAACTGATTATTTACTATTAGAGAAGTCGTCTATTAAACCAATTTTTTCACGTGAATTGATTCCCAATAAAGTCATCTAGAAGCGACGTTGCATAGACCTTTATCCTGAATGTGACTAAAATGAAATTTTTGACAGATGATCCAATACACCTCCATCGTTACTGTCTGCATCAACAGTATGTATCATTCATTCAGTGTATTTAAAAGGCTGTAGGCCAACTTTTAAAATTATGTACACTTTGAATAAACCCTGTGTGATGCCAATGATAAGATTAAAAACCACCTTTCCTGGCATGTAACAAAGAGTAACGTGTTAAAGATAGGGTTTATAGGCGATGCTGTACGACCAGGAAGTGAACAATTAACAATCCCAGCCATGGATAAGCCAATAAAGATTTCGTCTTCATAAAATTTTCTAAATGCAGTTTACCTGCCGCATGACGTGAAATTTCAAAAAATGTAGAAAGAATATCACAATAATGCAAAATTGTCTTCTATTTACCTCTGCACATATGAAGATGGCTGGAATAACACCTGTCAGCTGATGGAGCATTTGAAAATCGTAACATGAACACCATTTCTGCAAATCTGTGGGCTCACAAAAAATGTGGTTTGTATAATACAACAGTTGGTTTCTGAATAGTAGTCGACTTATGGGAGATCAGCTGATTGGAGTGCTTTTTGAGTCGATTATACACCATCGAGCTAAATAGCTATATATTGGAGGATTTGATTGTAAAATAAGAGAAAGGTTATGTAATCAACCAGGCTGGCAACCTGATCATTAACTCACAAGCAAAAGTGGTTGAGTGTTCACATTTGATAATTCGGTCGTGCCTAATGTGAGGTCAAGGGCGCAGTGGTAAACACGGTTGCCTCATGAACAGCGTGTCCGTGATTCAAGTCCCGGCAGTGGCGATGATATGCACTACTGACGAGCTCTAATGAGAGCGAAACTCGAGTCTAGTGCTTCTGCTGTGCGAAAGGGTCCGATTGGAATGTCTATGGGAATGTGACATCTGCGATCAACTGTAGGTGGCTCCATCTATATGAAAATCAAAACCCCTTACTACTCATTAGTAAAAATGGAGATGGACAGACATTAACGGACTTTTGTTTGCTGAAAGTAATGTGGACCGATTTGCCATCAAGAAACAATTCGTTGCACAGATTTACTATAGTGAATACGCTTTGACCTGTCAAGCATGGGCAGTAAGGATACTCTTAGCCACTGAACGAGGCGTAGCATGCGATCTAACTTCAAAATATTTAGAGGTGTATACACTGAAGTTAACGAAAGCATCCTACCATCCGGTTAATCTTTTTACTATGACATAGGTAGTCCCCAATGGACACATCGTTCACGCAATGCTGTTCCTGGTTTGTTGTCAAATAACGGAACTTTCTGCCAAACCCTTAAAATACCTGTCTTGTTGCAGTGGCATTTTTAGTGAAAATATTTGATATAACTGTTTCTCGCCATTTTGGAATGTGCGAACAGTTTTTCAACAAAATTTTCATCTAACAAAACCCAGCACTTGTATTCGAATGATCATAATTGGGCTTCCGAATTAACCGGTAGGTCTTTGTAACAACGTTTGTTTGCGTGCGATTAGTCTTATTGTTTCCCCGTTATTCTTCATTTTACGGGAATTCAAACTTCTCATTCTTGAATCGAACTCAAAATTAAACCAGATTTTTATCGCAAGTGAGTATCACGATTGTGCCAATAATTGTTTGACTTATACGCAGCTAATTCGTTGTTCTCAATCCGGTGATGTGCTAACGTAAAAATGCTGACAACTCACCTCTCGGGATGCATACGTAATTTCGGTGACTTTATTTGACTTGGATTAATGCTTGTGAAATATGCTTCGCAGTAAGCATTGGCAGCTTTAACCAATTTTGTTGTATACGCAAACGATATTTACATAATCCGTACATCTCTATCCTCTTCAGATTATAATATGTTTCAGATTGTATTTCTGATTAAGGGTACACGTTGACGGATTACGCTCTGTGTCTAGCTGTGGGGAAAGGATTGAGTAACATATCTCGTGGATGACCTCAACTCCTTTTTCATCCATCTATAAGTACCTAGACAAGCCGCTACGAGAGCTGTTTTAGTCATCGGGCTGTTTGAATATGTTAACCCAGATTGCCTACTGATTACGCTCAACTCACCGAACTGTTCTTATCGGAAGCAAGACCTCCAAGATTGGCATTTCTATCTCATGAAAAACGCCACAGTTGTTGTAAATGTAAATCGAAGCCATGTATTTAGTGTTAATCCAGTGACCTTCGGAGATAGCTGATGATTATCAGTGCACTATCCAAAAGATAAGAAAGACGTGTCCAAGAAAACAAAGTGTCTGGTCAGTTTTATCACGACGAATGATACGTGCCTTGTATAACTTGAAGAAATTTCAGAAGAAACTCGTTACAGTCACGGCTTAAAAAAACCATTTGACTTGCCGATATTATGTGTTCAGTATCCTGATGTGTGCAGTTTGGAACGACTGAATGTAGCTTGCAAACAAAGCCGGCATATAAAGTGTCTGCCTACGTTTTCAACCATCCATTTTTACTCAAGTTCTTCTAATCTGCCATAGGAACAACATGGGTTTCTTAAAATTGTATACCTCATTTTTAATATCTGTAAAGCTTCTCTGATTCATACCATGAGTACAGTTGTGAATATCGGGAGTATAAAAGTTTAGTTCTATTTTGCGGCTTGTTTCTATTAAAAGAGTGACATTTTTCGAATAACTGAATGAACGCAGATAAGTGCGAATGCTTATTACAAGGACCGATTAGGTAGACGATAAAATTCTTCCATCATCACACGTAACTTTTAGCACACACGCTTGTAACCACTATGGACTGTTCTGCGATCCAAGCTTGTCTGCCAAGCAAAGTTAGCAGTGCTACATTATTGGTAACTTCAGTAACACTTCACGGCATTTCGATAAACCTTTTATTTCAGATCGGACTTACTGTATTGTCTTCTTGCAATCAGTAATATATTGAACACATAAACCATATCACGTAAAAGTTGGAAATATCAACTGGTCGATATTGTGCACGCGCAATCAGGGTACACGTTGCATTTCTGCAGACCACGGCGAATAAACCCTGGATATACTATACACGACAATCTGTTGGTGAACGTCACTTATATGTCAAGAGGACGTGATACCATTTTCAAAGTTCTACATTTTCTTTTCATGCTGACTGGATCAATATATCAAACATATTTGGTTAGTTGGTGCACTTATAAGTTGAGAAGTAATGACGACAGAGTGGCGTCATCGCTGGCGGGAAACGTTCAATAACATGGCAACACGTTTAGGAAAAACAAGAGACATATTACCAGCAATTGAAGTACACATTTATTAGGATCGTGCGTTCCTACGGCTGTCAGATTTCACGTGACCGTAGCACACAAATTCCTTACGTTCTGCTGATCAGCCTGTTTTTTTACAGGCTCTTTGATCCACTGAATAACTTATTTTTAGTAGCTTATCTTGGTTTTATTGGAATAAGCATCTGTACTAAAATCAATTTCAAATTCAATAATGTGATATGATAATACAATGATGCTTGTGACTACGTCATTGTCATTTCTATGAAATGTGGTCATTCATTAGATTTCTTTTTAAATCAATGAAATCAGTTTTGTGACTGGACCACAGTTATCATTTTGTTTTTCCACCGAAAACAGTTGGTAATATTTTTTTAATGATGATTTCGAATTTCGAACAGAAAGGAAGCAGAAACTATCAGACTCATCACTTTCCAAAAACACGAGGTCCATGTTTTCAAATTTTCAGTTCTTCGGTACATTTGTTGGTGCAGTAATTTGAACCTTTGCATGTCATTTATGTTCACGTCCGGTTCAAGCTTCTCTTTTAGAAAATATCGTAAATTAAATTGCATTTGACTTAAATCAGTTCCATATAATTTGACAATCTGTATTTTTGGGAATGCTAGTGAAAACGTTATACCACAGTGCCAGAATGATTTGCAGAGCAGATCGATTGAAGAAAGAAGAGTTTATCAGAGAAACGCTGATGGGTAACGGTTGTCCTGAAAAGTTTGTGGATATCCACAGTAAGGTAAAAGAACCAAAAGTGGTAAGCTGCAGTGCGCAGAAAGAGAACATATTTCTGCAAATTCAATTCAAAGGTCACCATTTGACTAACAACATTAGTCACAAATTGATGTCGGCGTTGCAACGCACCTACCCAGTGGCCCAACTGCGCATCATGATAAGCACTAGGGGGTTGGCCCTCCATAGCGGTGATACGCACTCCACAGATTAATCTGTCTCCCACGTAATAAACCAGTAATAAACCAGTTCAATTGCAGTTGCAATGACGTCTACGTAGGCAGGACAGATCGGCGAGTACAGCGGAACACAGTCCTAAGTGGTTGTCAACTGCAATCTTAAAATCGACCTGCTGATGGTAGCAAGCTCGAAGTCCCTGGCCTCGTCGATCGCCGAACACATCTTAGCAACTGGTCACATAGTTGACCCTGTTAAATCGTCCAAAATATTGTTACATAATCGCAAACCGAAACCGTCAGCGATGAGCGAGGCAATGCTCATCAAACAACATCGGCCAGTTTAGTGTTCGCAGAGGGTGCTGACGCAATCAATCTCCTTGCCGTAGAATTGATTGAACTATTAGAACGTGAAAGGTCACAACTATGTGGTTGGTTCGTTCAATTGTTGTTGCTATACGCAGTTTGTATAAAAATGGCTAGTTTTACGTTGGTGACTGATGAGAGTAAATCGAAATGTTAAAATCTCGCGATATGTCTTCTTTCTGTTTTGACTAAATGGATTAAGGGAACTCAGTGTTTTAAACCGGTACAAAGCTAAGTTTACTGGAACAAAAATTCTATAGCAAAAACACATCGATGCTGTTACTCGGTTATCGGTTGATTTTGACTTATTAGTTCCGTAATAGGACAGGTAATTCGGAGTAGTGCATATAAATGCACCCGGGTGTATGACCACTGCCAGAAGATGAGGACACATTCCATTCATGCCATTCCTTGGATGAGACCTAACAACATATAAGAATCATCTGGAGGAAAATGCAAGCATCAGTGAAACTTAGTTCATTGGCTGAATGAAAACGAACTAAAGTGCATCAGGTGTAATACAGGATCAACAAATGCATGGATACTTCGGACTACAAACGATGTGTATCTCTAATAATGGTAGTATCTATTGCTCATGTGGCTCAGCGAAAACTGTGGAAGGGATCTTCTTAGCTTTTCTGACCAGTGAGCGACATTATTTAAAGGCTCCAGTTGATAGTGTTACGTTTTCCAACCAGCAGGCCTGCATCGACCGAAGCAACAACCATATGTCTGACTGGGACAAAAGTTTATGATTCACAACTGTTTACGGATGCAGAAAATTTGCCAAATCCCTAACCACATTGACTTAAATCAACCCGGAAATACGATCTACTCGTGGTAGAGCTGTAAAGTCCTAGAATGACGATTATGATGAAGTTTGCCTTCTGAAACGCTGCAAACGAGAGTGAACATATCATTTTTGCTACGCATTCGGAGCGGCGTACATATGTGTGCCGATGTTAACCCAAGGTTACCACATAGCTCAGCTAACAAACATGTTTATGAAATCACGTTTGGCGGTAATGGCAAACATTTTGGTACCCAGTTTTTTGGATAGTAACTAAAAACAACGCTGCGACGACTTTCCGCCAGTCTGTTTTCTGAAACACACTTGGAGGACAGTACTTGGACGTCAAAAACTCCCCGACATGGTACTGGGAAAGCAGTTTGGTACGGCCACTGCTCTATCATAAGGAACATAGGTGAACGAGGAAATTCCAATCACGCTCAGGTTGCCAGCAGCCTTCAAAGTAGGTTTTCATGCACGGGGATTTCTTAAGACATTCCACTATCTCCAAAATGAGCGTCTGTTTCCGGTTGCCTAACAGGATGGATATCATCACATGGTTAAAAATGGGGTTTCCACCAGCTTTGAGGTGAACACATGAAGCAGCTCAGATGATAAAACATGTCCTAATCAACAAAATCCTGTTTTCGGCATTAAAAGCACCGTTATGATAATATATGAAATTTCACACATTCAGAAACTTGGATTTGTCTGACCACTTAGATAGGAGTATCAGAGCGATTGACGAACCTGGGATTGTCTTTTCGGATTTGTTACGCAACAAAACTCAAAGGTTTCTTCGGTTTGCAGAGATGTTAGTAATTCCTAAAGCGAAGTGATCTCTCCGCATACAGAAAGATATGTTCATCGCTACAATATTGTTCTGATAACTTACGTGTATTGATGTGTGCGTGCGTGTGTTTGTGTGATTGTTGATTTTGTTATTTGGCTCCACAGTGTTCACTGAACTTTGTTATGTAGACCCGCAGACTTTAGTATGCACTCGATGAGGTGCATCGAAATGTGCCCAGGATATACACTGCAAAATATCTTTTCTGATTTATATGTTCGAACATCTCTTGGTATGATTTCATTAAGGCGTGTATTTATACTAATCGCCTTGGCCATTCGCAGAAATTCCTGACATGTCGCACTGATCAGTAGTCTGACAATGATTTCCTTGTCTATTACGATTATAGCTGAACCAATGACGCCTTTGGGCCAGCATGGATTGAAAGTCAGAGAATTGTAAGTCAGGTTAAAGAATGGCTCGTAGGATATGCGTCCATATTTGATCAATATCGTGTGTAATGACAACCATCAGTCAAATGGTGTAACTTAGAATGATGAGTGATTGTTAATATCGTCATTCCAACTTTTTCATAAACACTTTTTGATAAAACCTACCTGACAGCACCATAAAATTAGCTTCCAGCGATAGAAGAACAAAATGTTAATATAAGAAGCTTTCTACTCAATAATGGCGGTCGGCTATTTTTTTACTCTTCCCCTGAGACAATAAGCGTTGTCAATATTTGCACTACAACAAGCTTCTAACGGTTGAACTCATCAAGACCAAATGCTTTCTGGGGACCGAGCTACTTAACCGTGTCAGTAAAAGTCGGAATCTTCACAACTGACTTGACCGAGCACCCACGGGAATGAAAACTAGATGCAGATTTGGGATGAAACGTAATATTTATTCACAAATCATTTTTCAATGAAAATTTGTAAAAAGTTACAAGTATACTTGTCAGACAAATTTATGGTAAGCTTCATTACAGGCAATGGTAAAGATGTACTACTGTGCTGAAGCACTTTGAACTTGGATTTCATTAAGCTTTGACCATAAGTTTTTGTTTTGCACATTACTTACTGCCATGAATCCTTGCTGAATTATTCAAAACCTATTATACTTGTGCATGATTAGGTTTGAACGTTTTGATTGACGTTGTTGAGATCTTCACACGCTCGTTCAGTCTAGCTTCCGTTTGGAATGCCACAGCAAGTCTACAGGACCTTGTGATATAAAATATTAACTGGATCATGAACGTACTGGACGGAAACAGCTAATTCAGCGGATAGTTTACAAAGTGGATTTTAGAAAAAACTTCAACAACCGTACAAATATATGCTTTAAAACATTCACTTTTAATGTGTGCGCACGATTTTTTAGATGTGATTGAATGAACTTACTTTGAGGTAAATTTGGTATAAAGTAACATTCTAGTAAGTGTTATGGAAGAATATTGGACGGAATTTCATGCAACGCTGAACCTACTAAAATTACTGTGGGATTATGTAACAACTGAGGCTCTCATCCGGTGCGTCCAACCTTCTATAGAAGAGATTAGATAAAATTGCCGACCGATTAGGGCGGCACATTGAAGAGGATGGTGCAACTTGGTGAGTACATAGGAACAAACACACGCTCATTACATGACAATGGCTGGTCGGTGTCGATAGGTCTGCATTTGTTCTGACTTCTGGTGGGTTGGAATTAACCAGCCGAGGAAGATGAGTGGACTTGCACGAACAGTAATTATGTAAACATGCAGTGATTTTCGAAATTCTAGAAAAACTATTCCGCCTTTAGCGACAGTCGCTCTCTGACACTTTGCAATGGCGTTCACAATCATTGCGGATTTGATTACAGATCCACACGTTCGTGGCTTGTTACCTGGGTAGGGAAGATTTTGTCTCTGTGTTAATCAGTCAATAGTTGCACCGAATGGTTTACGGATGGAAAGGGAAGGTGGATTATACTAAATAAACGTACACTTTACCAAATCTCATAATATGTCTCCACATCTGCTATGAACACTCAAATATACCGAAATAACATCCCGTCAGATACTCATATGTGATCACATGTTGGATTGTGTTAGGAGGGACCAGAAAGCTTACGACCCTGATTACTCTGACACATGTGCCGACCGATGAAAAGTGCGGGGGTGTAAGTGGAATCTGCCATCACCAAAGGGTTAGGCAATACATTCAAAAGTCAACGGACCCTAACTGTGAAACGGTTTTTTCCACGCACTGCCTTCTCCACCTTCTTACCCTGTTTCATCGAATAGCCTCACACTCGTCCATCAGTGCTCAGTGGGGCAGGATGTACCAACAGATACTCAGGAGTGTGGAGTATATTGTGCCTTAAATTGGGTGTTCACTGAGATGACTCGAAATAGTTAGGAATTAGCGTGCGTTCGCTAGCCTATTTGCGCACGATGTTACTCCCAGTTTCATACTTCATACAGTCAGTCTCTGTTCGATTACAATGGTAAAACGTTAAGGAAAGGTTAATTTCTGTTGGCCTTTACGCGTAACTGAAATTTATTGTTGGACGTCTTGAAAAACACTTCAGGGTGAAAGGTCTTACAAGTCATTCCTAAGTGGCGGAACGTCAGTTATGTTCATTTAACTAAAGCTGCAAAGCTTGTAAACGGACTTCCATTATCACTCACCAGAGAATTTTGGTCTCGTTCACATGCCAACAGTCGTGGCTTAGTGTCATCAAGTCAATAGTCCACAAAACTACTGTGGAGAGTGTGCATAATTGTGAATTTGTTGATAATAAAATAAAACTTATATTCCATGGTTTGGATTGTTCAGATCATTCCATTAGCTTTTTACGTTTTCCGGTCGAACTATAGCTGGTCCAATTTCTGCATCATTGACGTAGTGCAACACCAATGATTTGACAATGGTGCACGATTCAAGAAAGTTATGAATGAATAACCGTTCCAGGTTTAGTCTTGCAAAACGTGACTGTTGTTAGTGCCCCTATCATATGGCTTTGAGCTAGTAAGTTCTTTAATTTCATTCCGACGTCCAAAACTGGAATCTGGGTATTTCGTCCGAACTCCTCCTTGTGTGTTACACTGTCGTTCGTCAGTTACGGTTGTTCATCCGCAAATACTGTTTATCCAAACTGTTGGTCATTATTATCTCAGTCATGTCAGATGAATATATTTGAGGAGATTCATTGAGTGAAAAGTGTTGATTTGTCGTGTTGTAATGCGTGTTACAGTGTGCGTTGTAGTGTGTTCGTCATTCCTTCGCGAACTGGTAGACTTCTGAACTTCTGTAGTAGATTCCCTATGTGCTTGAAGGTCATGAGTCGATCTGCAACGCAAGTTTATTTGGTTTTGTGATGTTGGGCTGTCTTTCTAACCCCGATCTAACGTTTGTTGACCCGTCAGGATGACAGCGGATCCCATTGTTAGACAACGAAAGACCAAGCTGCGTGTGTTTATGTCGTCAACTTTTCCTGTGGGAAGGTTATCTGCCGTAATCGAAGTAACTTAGTAAGGAGGTAGGGGACGTTTGACACCGGTAACTGTAAGATGTGAGAGAATAACGAGAGGTGTTGGAAATCCTCAGTTTACTAGATCACACACTATTTGAATAATGACATCTGAGTATTATCGAACATGCACATTATTGACATTGTAGATACAATATTCCTGCATCTGCCTTTATGAATTATTTTGTTCTCAGACGCATACTGGTCGTTAATCTTCAGGTAACAATCAATAGGCTGTTAACTATTATAGTACTTTTACCAAAGTTGTTCACGAGGCCTTCCGATGCTTGTTTTGTAGTTCTTCTAGCTTAGGAGAGTTGGCAACAACAGGTCGAATTATAAGCGCAAGAGGACGAAAATAACCCAGACAACTTGTCCTTGAAGTATGGCACCAATTACAGGGTTGGTCTTGAGCTGCTGTGTAGAATCTCTCAATTGCACACGGAGTGGGTTACTAGAAATTTTGCTGAAAGCTACATAATCGTGTGACACTTGAACGAAAGTGAACTTTAACTGCGTGGACTGAATTCATTTGCGCTTCGTTGTAGCCCAAGCTATTTTGTTTAGGAATAATCCGGGTGCCCATTTTTGCCTAGATTGTCTCATGCATGCCGCCATTTTTCCTGCTGTGTCCGGATAGCATATTATCTGTGGTTTGTATCTCAGGTAGCAGACCAAGGTGAAAAAACGTCGTAAAAGTGTGCATCTAGATCACTCCGATTATTCTGTTTTGCAAGCTATCATTGAAAGTGATCGTGTGCACTCATCGGAGTAACATTTCATCATGAGAAACTAGCGTGATGCTCTGTTCTAACTCTTTTCTGGGCTCATTTCGGAAATGCACGTAGCTGAATTCAGATGATGGGTTTGTGTGCTGAATATCACAATTTTTTAAAAGAATGAATCTAATCTAAATGGCGTTTGCGGATACCGCAGTTAATTAATATGTAGTTTCAGTAACTATTCATTCCGTTGATTCACTTTGTCTCAAGGGAAGTGAAACTTGATTTCCTAATTGTCGAGCCCATTTTCGTGATCAACCAATTGATTCAGCTCTGATGCACCAAGGAGTGAGCACCGAAACGAGAACAAAGCGACTAAATTCCAATTTTGCATTTCAATTCCAATATTTATGCGATTTCAAATTATAGTCTTCCGGATTGCTAGTCAGCAGCTGCAAACACGAACTCTGTCTGGTCTGCTTGCTCAATTGATGCGTACAAGCCAAGAACACTCAAACATTTAATCCTGTCTGGAAAGATTTATAAAATTAGAATAAATGGCAAATAGTATCCAAAGTAATTTGTTTGACTCTGTGCAATATGCCCTTTTTTTACTTAAGACATATTGACAACCAAACCATAGTGTAAAAGATTAGAAAAAATTGCGAAAAGCGTGCGAAATTATTTGCTACACCAACTGATAATTAAACCCGTGTATAATAGTTGCATAGTAAAAAGGAGCTGAAGTTTCATAAAAGAGAGTCGTGCGGTCGGCCGAAATTTCGAGTTAATTACCGCTTCTACACTTTATTTGGAAATATATCATTATTGCCTAAATTCATGTACACTGCCTCAACGTAAGATGAGAAGGATATTGTTCGAATATCAGCCTACATAAAAAAATTATCTGGACGTCTTGTTTCGTAAAGTTAATCCACTCACGAAAAAGGTATTCATTGCAACGTTCTCAAATCTAACGTTCGTACCTTAAGAAAAGTGTATTCACCTTAATGCCTGGCAACAGACGTGGTTCAATCTTCTAAGCCTGTTTCTTATCAATTGATCATAACTGGTCTGTTTTGGTTCGTCCACAAATCGGCAAGCATCCGTCAAGGCACGAGGATAGGTTGAGTGAAGGTTTTACAAGCAGACCATAACTGTTAACAGCTACAAAATAATGTGCAAGTGACACCCGCATGGATTGGGAATACAATTACAACCAGTGAATAGACGTTTGAATAGTAGTCCGGAAACATGGCAATTTTTCTTTGTGTTGCGATCACAGGGTAGTAGATAAGTAGGCAAGTTCTGTTCCCCTAGTTCTTTTAAACTGAAACTGTCCACCCACACGTGGTTTTCCCCTAAACGAATATTGTCTTCCATGGTCTCACTTAATGAGACCTATGTTGGCACAACTTAGGAGGTTTGCTAGGATGAACCGTACTTATGGTGCTATCTTGTTTACTTGTTTGTTTAATTCCTGCTTTTCGTGAACCACGTAAATCGATGTCGTCATTGGTGAGTTAAATTTTATATCCACTTATTCTCGAAGCCTTAATGGATCAGGTTTTGGGGAAGACCCATATGATTGTGAATCGATCCAGAGCTAACCTTATCATTATACTCTCCTGCCCGCTTTCAATTGCGCTGAAAGCAAGCTCAAGTTTTCCCCACATAACGTCTTATGGGTAGAGTAATCTGTTAAGTTGCGTCGATTTTTCACTTGCTTATGATCTTCGCCCATTTACTTCAACGTCGTGTTTATGATCTACTCGTTTTAACCAAGGTATTAACCTTACATTCCAGAACGAACGCGCCGATTGTGCATTTGAACGGTACATGTTTGAAGGGTTAACATATTTACATACAGAAATGTATTAGTTAACGAAGCTCTGAAATTGCATGTTTATACGAGTACAAGGTAGCTGAACCAAAGTAACTGGTCAGTAACAAACCATTAAATGTCTATTCATCCGCTTCAGGTTGCACCACCATGTTCGTTGACAAAGTGAGTTGACTGGGTGATCTTGGGTAAGACGTCAGTACCGATCCCTTGGTTATCAACTTAGAATGGTTCAAATCGGTCAATTTATTCTTTCGAAAATATTCTTAGGTGCAACCTGACCTTGGACATATATATGTTGCCAACACATTGACCCGTAGGCGATTAGGCTCGAAACCAGTTCTTATGAAAACTGACGGTGGTCGTGGAATAGAGTCAAGCTGAACAATATTGGTGTGGACAACAAATGCGCTTGAGGGTATTTTTGAATCTGTCTAACGAAGACCGCTTGCAAATATCAATTATTCATAATGGTTGTAGGTGAACTTCAACCTGAGTTTATTGTATATCTGTACGGCCAATTTGATACAAAGTTGTGTGAACAGGCACTCAAAAGTGGTTTGTGTAAACCAACTAGCAAATCTCGGGTATTTTATATTAAGCTGTATATACCAATCTATGAACTTGACAGCCCATGTCGTCATCTACCAAAAGCTGCGCGTGTAGTCTATTTTTGCCACGCGTATAAAGTGAGATCAGTTGATTTTGTAAAGGCAAGTACACATTTGTGTCAGCTACAATACGACGGAAAATACTACAATCAAAATGATATAGATCGGGAATGGATTGCTGATGGATGTGCTTGCCAGAAAAAGTCGGTTGGAATGAATTGGGAGGATATTAGCTTCTTCGTTCATTTGTGAAACGTGAGAATTTTCCGCAGGTAACCATACTAAAACTTTCCATTTGATGATTTCTTAATCGTGCATTCAGTGGAAAGTATTGAGCCTCACCTGTCGATGTTTTACAACAAATTTGAAAAGGGGCACGACTAACCACTTCACATCAGTTAAAATAAACTCAATTTGTACCCTCTAAGTTCAGGATTATGTTTGGTAGTACAAATCGCTGAGTAAAGACTTCACGTTTATATGTAGGATATCTATTCACTAATGTTCGTTTGCGAATAAGTACACTTCACCTGTTGTGAAGATATCAAAGATAGCTGAATTCGAGTTGAATGATGGTGTATTTTGACAATAAAACTACTTGCGACGGCGAATTGTTTCGGTACGAGAACGTCAGCACACTTTCAAGTCTACGGCGGACGATAAAACATGAGCGATAACCACATATATTTTGTGACAGGAAGATATGATAGTAGGAAAACAAGCATTCGAGGTTTACACTATTTCACCTATGCCAATTAAAAGACAATGGCATTGAAAACGAGAAGCAAATGAATGTTGTAATGTATACGAGAGCATGTGGTCTTCCTCTTCACGTATTCACATGTACTGTAAGGTGCATGCGAAACTAGCAAAGTGGCATTGATCAAATTTGAATTCTGTAGCAGGTTGTGTGCATGATCAACTGGGCCTTTGGTTCGTGCCAATTCGTGTTGTTTCCTTTTGAGAGATTATAGCTGAAATCCCTGCGTCGAAAAAACGCTCTACTCCGGTATTTTTACATTACCCAAAGCTCTACCCACAAGTATTATGGGCAGACAAAGATAAAACAGTCGTTCTGTATACTACAGTATTCAAATGTTTACCATGAAGATTTCGTAAATGATGGTGGTTCCTTAATCGTTTTTGGTGCAATGGATTGTAAGTACTGGTTACCAATGGAGGATTCTGTAAATAGTCAGAATGGGCTATCAATGTAAAGCTGTTTAAAGAATTTGAATGCATTCCCAAATTGTCTGTACCACTGACTATGGGCGGACATCCTATCGACTACCAGGGTTTGCCCCTAACAAAATAGTCAGTTTTATGTTTGATCCCATTTTACGGCCAAGTACCGAAATTGCCTTTTGAATCAGGCTTTTATGCAGACCGACACTGTACGTTAGAGCGCCAAGTTAAAAGACAGCATTGAAAACTCTGCAAGCTGTAAGTGATCTAGGCTACAAATTACCCGGGCAACTGATTATGAGTGATTGGTAGTAGCGCTACAGCATACAAATAATTACAAGCACGTTTATGGTTCACCACAATTATTTTAGGTATCTCAAGGTTTACGTACATCTTACGACTGTTCAAACTATCGCTGGATACTCTCGCTGTTAAGCTGCCATAAATGCATATCTTAATGAGATATGTTAGATGAAAGTTTGCTTATCAAAACTGGTACTATAGTTGATGGAAGATTTTCAAGAGTCCAAAACTGCAGTTCGTTTTTCTGTTCAGGTTCTACTACCTGAAAAACGATCGTCTTGCATTTGTTTGTTTCACAGGGAAAGTTATTCCAAACAAAAATTATTTTTACCGGGTGTGATTTCGTGCAGAAATTACGGGTTAAGTTGTGTTTAACAAGAAGGTTGTGTATTAAATTATTTCGGTGAATGAAAACATGTTCAATGGGGTTATTCGTTCGCGTTGCAAAATAGTACTGCATCAAAGTGAAATACACTATCGGAGATCCCAAGTCCATGAACCTCAATAAATCAGCTCGCATTCTAATGATGGGGCTACACAGTCGTGTTTTGAGTTGCTAAAGATCGAAATGAAAAGGTGATCGTGATAAAGAAAAGGTTATTACTGGGATAACTGACAGTATGTCATTGGAGTCAATCGCACCGATCACATTCATGCGTGAGGTCACTTGGCATTGTGTAGAAGACGACTAAATAAATTTCTGGGACAACCAATAAAAATGTTTTGTAGTGCTGTAACAGACTGATCGTTTTCATCACTACTGTCATTATTAGTGTGCCAGAAGTTGACACTAATGGGTTTTGTCACACAATTCCGATGAGAACCCGTTCTGGTTTGAAGAAGAAATAAAAGGTTGGGACTAGAGTTAGTTCACGAACACCTGAAATTTGCACATCATAAATCTGGGTACATACAACCAACAAACCAATCCTGAAATTGCAATTGTGAGTTGGACACCATCTGCAGCGTTAGCTGCCTAGATAATTCAGATAATTCCCAGATAATTCATTCAAACAAGACTGACAACAATGAACTTGGTTGACTGTCATTCATTGTGACATAACCCACCAGTGGTCAAGTGGAGCAGCTAGACAGATATAAGAGAGATTAACACACGTAACCCAATCTACTAATGAATGCATTCACTTCCTACTACGGCGTCGATATCTGGACACCTCTTATCGTTTAAAAGTCGGGTGGAGACTATATCAGAATTCCATGCGTGGTAAATAATTGATCAGTATAGCTAACACGCTCTCCAGTCCTTGAAACCTGTGCAGGTTTTAAGGCTGCAAGTTACGCAAAATGAACCTGATCTGTCCTTCCTAATCAGTGTGTTATCTGTTTACACAATCTCGTTGAACGTTACTGGAAATAAACATCTACAATGGAAATAGTATCGTTTTGTCAACCTTTAGCTACAAGTCTTTGCTGTTGCAGAGGAAACCTGTGTGAACGGTTATCTCCTAAAAGCGATCCATATGCTACAGTGTTTCAGCAGCCAAATTTATCGGAATTTCGTGAATGATGCAAACATCTGATGTTTTTCAGGTCTTACTACTAGCATTTTCCATCCATCGTACAAATTTCAGCTTTCGTAATTTACAAAACAGTTGGTAATCTTCAAATCATTATTGCATCATCTAAAACTAAAGTAGTAAGTTGCCTCTCAACCGATCACAAAGGAGATAGGCTTTATGTCAGTCAACATTTGAATCAATAATGCCTGACAGGTAATCTACCTCAAGTGCGTCAGTTTTCCATAGGTAGAACATAAACGGCTGGAACCATTGAATATTGGCGACTGTTGCCCATTAATCCTCCTATGATTAAATGGAATAAAACGTGCAATGTAGACAGACTTCGATGGCATCGTCTTTCCCTTGGAATATATGGTATATTTAGAGCCAGCGTCGACTGTAAATTTACGTATATCCTGAGTACATTGCTACAACCAAAGGACCCCAATATTAAAAACGATTCAACCGACTCAGTGATGTACTTGCCGTCGAAATGCATTCTAATTCTTAGCCGACAGAAAGATTGTCGTCGTCTTAAAGAATGTGTGAAAAATGAAAACCCGTACCGCTGCAACGGATGGAGTAAAGCTTTAATGTAACGAATTATTCCACGGCTGTCCTACTTGATGACGCTGACACGTTGCGGTTGGACAATTTTCCAACCCACGAGTAAGCTTATTAAAATATGCCAACAGATAATTTGTAATGTGTCTTCCTCACGCCACTGTAATCACAAAAGTTTCATCAAAACGCATCGTAAAAAAAAACAGAATAAATGATTCAAGTATCAAAATGTGACAATAAAAGCAAACAGTGAACGTAAGATACCGACAAGTAAATGAAGTACCATTGGTATCTATATCAAGTCCACCATTTGGAGATGTTTGCGGACCATCTGGAATATAAACTTTCATAAACCATTTGAAGTTTTCTTATATAAAACCGATTTGCTGCTGACACAGTTGTCATTGTGCAATCAGACGATTATCTGAAAACAATCTCGCAGTTTACTGAAGGATCGAACATTTCCCAGCATTTCACTATTGGAAGAAAAATGACCATTGTGTTCAGGTTCCCAAATGTCAAGTTGACTAGTCGTTTTGACGGTTAATTTTGTAGACCGGTATGTTGTAAACTAGCGTGAAGAAGTCATTACACTAGTGATGCACTCAATAGGCAAAACAGAAAACCAATCTTAGTCCTGACAGTCGCAGTGAAGCAAAAACAGAAAAGTGTTCAAACCCACTGGTTAGAAATAGTTAATCAGAATAATTCATCATCTGGAGTAAGATAATTGGAATCTCATGTGAATTAATGCCAACCATTGGGACGTTCGCAGTATTGATACAATATCGTTTGAAAGGAATATTTTAAACAGTCATTGTAACAGTCTCATATGTCGATCGCATGGATACAATTTTTCAAGGGAAACCCACACGCGCTGACTCACCACAGGGCCCGAATACCAAATGAGCTTGAAATACGAGCTACGACTTCATGCATGATCACTTGCTACGTATTCGTTCTCACGCTGTTGTTGGTCATTAAGACTAGGTGGTTGCCAAGATGTACCATGAAAAGTCATCCAGCCCGTTTCAGTAAACCTTGCAGGAATTAATTGCAAGCACTGCCGCATCATGTCCTTTTAGCGTAAACCACCACGGAAAAGTTCTGGATTGTCTGCAGAATTGCCATAGACCAACCTTAGACAGTTCGTCTTCACAGTTTGGCGACCACAGAATCGATTGCGTTCAAATTAGAAAACCATATGTTGTGTTCCCATAAGAAATGTGTTCCGTCTCATTTCAGCCATATCCAACCTAGTCACCAAAAAGTGAATGACTGTTTTTGTTTGCAGCTTAGTTTAAACGGTAGCAATCAATTCAAAAGTGTTGTGACTCGTCTCATGAGACTTGCCAATTAAACGTTTGTATTGATAAAAAAAACACGTATCGCGTACGCTTGTTCATCAAATCGTGAAATTTGTAGTAAGTATATGTGTAAAACCAAACAGCTGTATTCTGGTGAGGCTGTATTTAAATTGTCGAATTATACTTTTATTTCATTTGTGTGGTTTGTAAGTAACGATATTCTTATCGTTTGGTATTACTTTGACCCCTTCACATGTCTGTTAATGTTGGTTTAATAGATGACCGACCACCGTCTAATAGGCACCCCCAAAATGTGTTGTATAGATTTTACTTCTCATGAATTCTTGTAAAAATATCTTATGAAATCCACTGTCACAAGCAGCACTTGTAAATCACATGAACAAATGCGGGTACAAATCGATTCCCAATAGTCACTGAAAGCAAAGGTCTAGTGAGTCGTTTGAAACAGTCGAAAACTAGCTGTGTTGACTAAATATTTTCCGAGTAAAAGAGGCTGTTTACAATGCTTCTTACTGACAATTTCTCAAAAATCCTTAACATCTTCAAGTTCTGCTTATCTTTATTTCGTTTATCCAAATGATTTCCCAAAGTGTCACGACATTTTGAATAAGCTTGAATGCAACAACGATACTGTACGACGGCGTAGTCACTTCAGATTTTGTTCATTGATAAGCTCTTTCATTAGTAATATGTGAATCGGCTTATCTACGGTGCCGCAAAATAACAGTGTTGCTAAACTGCATTGCTAGACAAAAATGTATTTGCACTTACTGTACCAGCTAGCTCACATTCAAACGAACGTTCATACATTTCTTAGCGAAACTGATAGGAAATCGGAACTTGTATTTTTACAGCTACTGCGATGGTATAAAAATATTTCATTGTATACATTTTAAATCGTTATGAATGAAAGATTTTGTAACATGGCGCCCCTGACGCAAACGTTCTAATAGACAACCGTATTTATGGATTTGCTGGAGAAGGAATTTAAGTTACTTAGGTTAATTCATAGAAGCTGGCTGATCTCCGTTCGGCTTTTCTAGGACGGTCTCTCTTCGATCAGCCACGACTGAGAAGGCGTGCGATTCATTTAATGAAACCCATCGTGTTGTAAGATATCCGCACCAAATCTTGTACGAATGATGTCAAACACTTTGGGCGTCGTGTTTAACATGTTATTGATAAATGGATTGAGAATAACACAACGTTATGAGCAAGTTGTAATACTCTACGTTTCAACCACCTCGGGTGGCCTTCCTCAGGAGCGTTGTAATCGAAATCACACTAACAAAGAAACAGAGGTCACGTGGGATTTGTCGTGGTTAGGTCAATCTGCGCTGCCACTGAATTGGTTGGTCGAATCGTTTGCCTATTAGGTGGGGGTAAGACTGATGTAGATAAGGTTCGTCCGTGTCTGGTGTTGTTTATCCATCCACGCCACACTGCGGACAGGGGTTTGCTATCATTGCGATTAATACAGGCGTGTTGTGTGTAAATCGTGAAAGCTTCAGTGCAACAGCGCTCCGCATGGGAAAGCAGACCCCTGTGAATCACTCGAGCTTGATCAAAACCTACATTGTGATTCTCTGACAGTGCATGTAGTGCGATGGCCGAATCCTTTTCTAGCTTCTGAAGTTGATATACGTCCTTAGGAAGAAACCTTGTGTGCCTCTTGTGTTCGGCAACACGTACTTTCAGCTGTCTGCTTGTCTCTCCTATGCAGTTGACATTGCAATCGCCGCATCGTAGTTTTATGAGTTCGAAAGTCGAAAAAATCGAGGTTGGATACATTCATACTTTTTTTTAAATAAAATCTGCTTATCAAGCAATCTGAATAGTTGATACGCGATCTTGTTTATTGTGAAAGCCGGAGAATTACTGGTTATATATTTTCTCAGAACCATGTAGTTCCGGATTTTTATGCAAATATGATCGGCAGAAAATAGTTGGTTGACGTTCGACTTAAATCATTCAGCCACGCTTTAAGTTTACCAGTTGTACAAAGTTACTCGTGGCTGCTTGAATATGTAGTTACATTACCTGAGGAAACTCTCACACGGGACAAATAGAACCACTGGTTCAAGTTAGGCGTAGAATACGTATCGATCGCGTGGTTGCTGCCGATTCAAGCCAATTCACCTTTTAACCATCTCATTTCAAGCTTCCGGTCTCTTTAGCAACTCAAGTTAACTCACAAACCTAGTCTGTTCAAACATCTGAACACAATGCCTTGGAATATCTTTAATATTGATCTAAACTTATGAAAGCATAGCCTTGAATTGTTTAGGATGTGCCTAGTTGGTTGCTATATCCGAGAAATTGTACATAGACCAGTACAAATAGCTGGCTATCAACAGAATTACTCATATCAACCGGATCCCTTATGACTCGTAAGTAATGTTACATTAGTTGTTCTACGCTATTTTACTCGACTCTATGTAGCCCCTGAGGTAAAGGGTTCAGTGTGGCAAAGCTTTGACAGAACACTGAGTTATGTGAAACGGTAGTGAGGAATCACATTGAACAAGAACTGACGAGGCTGGTGTTGGTTTGTGTTTAAGTTGGAATGCGTGAATTTATCGCAAGATTCGTGCACTTTACGCTTGATCCACAATATACCTGGAATTAGTCGATATTTTCGGTAGTTTAAACTTCTCCATAAAAAAAATGTGCTAATCAAGTCACATTGACAAAACTCTGAGCCAAATATCGGTTTCTTTGATGACTGCTGGTACCAGTGATCACGGACAAGGTGATGGGCGACCGGTTCTATTTTGCTTGATATTAATGAATCAATAACGAATCAAGCACAAAATTGTTAACTGTGTCACAACGACAGGATCTTTCCAAAGGTAAACTGGCAACTTACCTATCAGCCTGCGGGTCACTGTAATCCGGGTTGTACGAAACTATCTAAATTATTCTCCCTGGCAATCCCACTTTCCGACAAATATGGCAAAAGTTTGTTTACTCCTTCTGTTAAGGTTAGTCAGACCCAATAAATTTAAAGTAACAAACTGCTAATTTACTAAGGATCATTGTGTTTGATGGGTTATCAGTCTATGCTGAACGATTTGTGAGACAGCAATAGTAACTTCGAAGTCCGCAAACAATTCATAAGTGGCTGATCGAGAGGAGGTTGAAAATAGAGGATTCCTTGGTGTACACGTAAAGTTAGCCTACATATTGGTGCTTTCTTCTGCAAACGGTTGTGCTATCTGAGATTAATGGTGAATACTGCAATTGAATTATAGATGGCGTTTGACATATATTTACAGCAGAATGATAAATTGACAAGAAATGCATTTATACTGTCGTCCATCAGGTCTGGCCTGGATGTAAATTCGTGAAATAAATGACAAAACGCTGGATTATTCGCTTTTAACTTCATGAGCAGAAAGGCGAAAGCGGGGGGAAAAACCCTTAGGCATTACTGAGGTAATAAATTGTGTAATTACTCCGAAGTAAATGGTAAGTACGCCGCGTTCGTCCTTAAAAGGGGAAGTATTGATAATACGGAAAGGTGCGTTTAAGGTGACGTCTGAGGCTGCGTTACTGTTTGCTGCATATCCATGGGAACTTCATTCTTTGGCTTCTCCAATCCCGCTGATTCAAGCTCGTCGTCGATGTCATCGGAGAACCCAGGCAGTCGATGGGCTAGTACGTCGCGTAGACTGAACGACGGTCCGCTGGGCTTTTGCTGAAGTAGTTGGATCACGGTATTCTCACTGGGGCTTTGTGAAGTGATCAGCCGGCCTAGATCACACCGTGGATTCATTTGGTTTCCAATGGTTGGTAATGGTTTGGGCTGATCATCGATAACATCGATGGGTTCATCCGGCGAGACAATGGACATGTCGGAATTTGGTTCCAGTGCACACCGATGAAGTTGATTGTACAACCCATACTATAACACATAGTGGACAGATAAAATAACATTTCGATTAAGCCAGAGTTACCATTAAGTGGATGTCTGTTACGAGCTGAGACTGTAGCAAACAAGCCGTATACTTTAAATTAGAGAGTAACAAAAACTGCTTACCGCTTGTAGTAACCCAACGCAACACATTTTTAGCACACTGGAATAATTACGGAGTTCGTATTCGAATGCTTGGACCATGGCACGTGACATGTGGACGTGGCACGGCGTTCTAATATTTGATTAGAATGACGAAGTGTTTGTAGACTACGAGTAAAATGGGCTCGGACATTTTATTGCAAGCGAATTCATTTTAGTTGCTGCCTAAATGTGAACGTTCAAGAACTGCAACGAAATCCGCCTGCGAGCTATACGATGACTTCATACGAAAAATTCTACATGTCTCAGAATAACTTATAATGATGTTTTGCTCTGACTTATGCTCTTCACCAAGAAAGTGGACCGCCAGTGCGCTAAAATTTACAATATGGGTGCATGCCCTCTATGAATTTAGTCGGGTCTAATGCAAAATGAATAGTTTATGGTTAAAGTTGATCATCAGCGACGTGCTAGGCAGCTTCTTCGACACCAGTGGATCTAATCGACACTACTTTGACCAAAGAATCCAACGTACAACATTTGAACAAGTTTCAGAGTAGTTGTTCTGTAGTAATCCACTAGGACACACACTTATTTGCAGATTGTGGATTGGACTGGGGTTTCCAATATATGTGGCTTTCTTCGAGTCTAACAAAGTCGAAGCAGCTGCTAAACAATTAACCGATGGTCATTAGAAGGAACTGCTCCCTAACACCTCCCTCAAACCTGTTCGAGATTGCGTTGAAAGCTTTCGATTTTGTAGGAAAACCCCGTATGTCTGGTTGATTTCAGCTTTTAAGAGAGAGGAATGGCATCAACCAAAAAATTCATTTTGCACATCGTGGCTCAACTGAATGACGATGACAGCTTTTACGCTTATATTGAAACAGTGTATATGCGATTTTCCGACGTGCGGTGTAGATGATAACAGATGTCCAACCTGCAGCCAATCACTTTCCCAGTGGCAACGGGGACCATATACATAAACAGAGAAGTTGGTTTCATAACACTCGACTGAAATCTGGTCTTTCTTTCTATACATCACTATTCTTTGTGTTTGAGACGGTTATTCAAGGTCCGGTCATACTGTGTAATCTTACTTTCAAAAGTCACTTAGCACAGCCGATAGCCACACGATTTAGCCTGATTATCTTAGCGTCCGTTCACATTCCGATTTACGGGTTATGTACAGCATTGGCAAACGTAGCAGTAAGGCGTAACTCACATCCAAACTGCGTTGTTGTATCAGTCGATAGGACACTCGTTCACCTGCTGTGCGATCGGCCACTGAACTGGGTTGAACCTGTTGGCCACTATCTGACGGGCTGTCTTCATCCTGTTCACCTGGTAACCAGACTCCATTTTCATCACGAATGACGGCACGTTTCTTTGATATCTCGGCGTCGCCCAAGTTGTCGAAGTAATTTTCTTGGTTTGTGCTCATACACATACTGCTGCTGCGTTGGACTGTCAAAAGAGATGGTCATACAGATTCTAAAGTTTTTTCTTCTAAGGTTCAAAACATGTTCATATACAATTATTCCGGCACCTTTGGAAGCGTATTTTTGTAGTGGTTTTCTAACGTTCGTTCAATTTAATTGTGTGGTCGATACTTCTTCATAACAGCCCACTTATAAGAGAACGATTAGTTTTGTGGGGTTGTGAGAAGTTCCATTTTAAAGTTTATTTCACTAATAAATAACACACAGCAAGTCTCTATCTCGATATCCTGCTTGAACTACAGAGAAAGAGTTGGAATTGATCAAATATTTGGATTTATCTTTGTGCAAGTCGATGTAAACATCAAAACTACCCCCGCAAAGTTTGCGTTATGTAAATGCGTATGTATTTGGATGACTAGCAAATACGAGTCTGGTGTGCCGCACAAATCACTCCCTTACACGCTACACTGGGTGTGTTCTGGGCATGACGTCCCTAAGTTGAGTAATGAAATTCAAACCGTGTGCATGTGTGGTTAGTTTGACCGTCCAATTCTGACACATGTGAAGTCATTTGTGCAGTAGTACGCAAGTGCTTGGTATGGTTGCAGGAAATGGGTATGGCTGCGTTTACCCGTTTGGCAATTAGGCAAAAATAAATGGATGGTATCGTATTTGGGTTAGAAACAAGCATGGGATGTTGTCATGTGAACCATATGGGTTATGAAGTGTTATCTAGATCAAACATCGTTTTATTTTGAGGCATATTTTGCATACCTTGGGTGATCAACACAATAAATTTCATATTTCTGAAAGCTGGAAATAGTCGTGTTGTTTTTTAGCTCGGGTTTAAGATTTGGATATGGGGATGTCAAGCTCAGCGAACAACCCAGTTGCATAAGTTTCATATTCACGACTCCAATGGACTAAGAAACAGTATAACGTTCGTTTCATTTTTACCAGACCGCGTTGCGTGAACTCCTCGTTGTTAATCGAAACACGTGCTGAGTAGGACTTGACTAGAGAATCAGACAGCAGGATGAGGGTATATGTATACTTGCCTTCGGGTCCAGACTTAAAATGAGTTGTACGGACATGATTTATTTCTACTGAATTTTGAGGGCACGTAAACTGAAAAGCAATGCATTCGTCGATATGAAAACAGAAAATGACAACATACCTACAAAATACTCGACAAAGTCTTCCGACAATAAAGGAGTTTGTACACGCTACATACAAATGCACGTGAAGTACGAGAAGCACGATTTCAAGAAACCTTTGAATCAGTCGTATGCAGTTGTGATAGAAAGTAAAGTGAAGTAATAGAAAGTAAAACAAAGAACTTGGACAGATTGGACTTCGTGAAAGTCTTCAGCGTCTAACTATTTCCTAGACTTGAGTTGGCTAACTTACTTCGAATGTAGTAACAGACATTTCTTAAAACGGTGTGGCAAACAAGGATGGATTTACTGGATAATTTATATTCGAGCAGTATAGGTAGAACACAGAAGTTCATAGGTACACACACGTCGGATTAATCAAAGTTGACGTAAACTGAACCAGTTTTTTAATCAGAGGATTAAGAGTTGCGGTGAATAGCTAATCAGTGGGTAAAGGAAGTCCACAAGTCTAACACACTGTCTAGTTTACGAACCACGGTTTCTGTACACGCTTCCAGTCGCGAGCGGCAGGCAGCAAATTCCAGCTAGGACAACAATTTTCACCAAAGATGGACTTCCATAAGAGCGAAACTCGGCTGTAATCGTCCCTTTCGAATTTAGCTTGTGAAAAGTACACTGTGAATAGAAAGACTGTGATCAGATGTGGAGTGCATCTAGTTTAAGAGAATCTCAGGATTCGTAGGGATGGTACGATTACTGATGAACAAGCACCTATAAATAAAATATTCGTGCAAAACGGTCGAGGAAAACTTCACACGGAGAGCTTGACACGAGAACAATGTAAAGATCAGTCGCATCTAACAGATAAGAACGCCACGTCCATTGGTTCGCACACTAGTGGCAACATACCAGTTGAAACTATTATGTGTAGGCTCTCGGAGTTAGTTACTAAAACATTCATGCCCTTAAACCATGTATTTACCTCACTTTCAAGTCGGTTTCATGACTATGTCAGCAGGGTAGTTACATGTTCCTATGGTCTCGTTCTGTGCAGATTTGTTCTATTTTTTCCTATGGTACAACACTTTCGGCAGCATGACTGGACTTATGCACAGCAAGTGGTCAGTCTGTACATCGAGAAAACGATATCAATCAACACTGCTTTCATACAATCGCCAATGGATACTAATGACCTTGTCAAGACGACCGAGGCATTTAGGTTAATCGGCCAAATTAAGGTAATCCAGGTATTCAGACATGCTTCTGCTACAGCTAATCTTAACGAAATTCGCCTCTACCGCTCTAATCCATGTGTCCAAGGTTATGTGTAAACGGCTTTGGAACAACCTTGACTAAACCCCACTCTGTAAACTTCTCAATACCCAATGACTACAGTTTACATATATTCGAGTGAACCAAATAGCCTCAACTTTCGGGATTTGGCACATTATTGGTTCTAATATAGAGTTGTGATTTGAATCTGGTTTAGCTAATCTGATAATAACTCACTAAAAACTAGATGGTTTGCTGCACTCCCTTTTCAAGGCTACTTTAAAAATGTTGTGCAGTAGTAGAAATGTGTTGATATTTCAGTCACTCAGATGTAAGATCAGACGATTAGATGTGATTATTCAGCTGTCTCTAGAGTGAAGTCAGTGATGTTGTAACCAACATGGTTACTAAAAATTTTGTTGTAAGCTATAGTTCGAATGACGGAAAAACTGTGATGTTTCGCTAAATTTATACCGGATGTAAAGACGAGTAATTTTGTACTCCTGGGATTCAGAAATTACGAATAATTGGTCGAATATCGGCAATGACTGGGACCCGAATCCTATGCTTAGCCTCTGAAAGGTTCAGCTGATACAATATCTGCGAACAGGTAATATTTGAATTTCAAGTTTAAAGTCCTAATTGCTCACTAATGACAATTTAGGTTGGGCAGGGTTTTTTTCAATTTCAATTGAAAATGTGAAAACCACTGCTCCAGATCGTGTGACATACACAGTTTGTCATTTTCGGGTAGTTGTTCATTAAAAGCAGTGCAATGGACGGTTTGCAACGCAACACGGGGAGAAACGTGAGATGTTCATGGCAGTTTGCTGTATTGGCTATCGCTGGACTGGTAGACGTTAATTTGAACTAAATGCGATTCGTCAAAAGCTATACACACAAGAAAATGGAACGCGTAGTATGTGGAACAGTGGCCAGGTTATTTATGCAAATTAATGCATCAGTGCGGTTTCTCGGGAGGGGGGATGAACTATGATCTACTAATATTGTGTTTCGGCTAGTGTACAATACAAGAACGACTTATCACGGCCCCTGACGGTCTTAAAATAAGAGTTGATAATGATTTCACAAATCGGTCATTGTTTCCATTGTGGTCAGCAGAACCTACTGCAAGTACACCAGGTAGAGTAACGCCGAAGCTTGTTAATGTTTCAAACATATTTTCTTCAGTGTTTTATCCTAATAAAACATAAATTAAGTATTTCCAAATACTACCAAGACTGCACGAAATTCCAGGCCAGTTTGCTAAATCAAACGCAAACTGACGTCTATAGTTAGCTAGTATTCATACTATCAGATACCCAATGAGACATAGCCTTTATTTCGTCTAAGCCCATTGTTATGATACCTGAAAAAACATAAATTCTCAGATGGAAAATATTTGATGAAAAGGAAGCCTATGTAGTATTCGAAGTGTCTATTTTATGTGTTTCGCTTCCGCTTCTGGAAAATAGCAAAGGATTTTGTTCGTTATAAAGTGTAGAGCTTGCGCCTGAAAACAAATACATGTCGTAATGTTATTCCGATTTTTTAATGGCTCACTCGGTTTGAAGAAATACCCGTACCAAAATAAAAATCTAACCCCGAGACATCAATTAACACGCTCACCTTAAAACCAGGAAGGCTGGAGTGTAAGATCCGATACGAACGAAGCCACACACTGCTGGCGAAATGTTATACTTTGAAATCTCGGACCTAGGGTTTCCCTCCTCTTAGTGACCAGCCGAAAGGCCTACCTGACTTTGAAGACAACCATCAACTGTGGGTGATGGCAAATTTGTAAACACCGAATAGTTTACTTTTGTGGATGTTTAACTGTGCCAAATGTCCTCGAGTCACATATTACAGTTTATTGTTAGGTGGTTGATCAATAACCTCCTTAGAACTATGTTAGGGTGAGGGTGACTAATCAGAGTGTTTGAAATGCATATCATAACTGTTACAGTTAAATCAGTCAGTCACTTCTCACCGTGGTTTCGTCACTGTAGGCAAACAGGAAGAAATTCCCATTGTTATAGTCTAGACATCGGGCACATTCACTGTTAGCTTTCTCACTGCAATTATCCCTAATCACTTCACTTTCTGGGGGATCCATACACTGCGTTTCGTTCTGACTAGCGTGCACCAGTCATTCACATCGTAATCCAGATAGGGTGTTAAAATCTGTTTATCGTACATCTGATGCATACTTGATGAGCAGCATTTCCATAAAATTTTTGGCGAAATAACTAGTCATTTGCTTGGTGATTACATTTTCAGCTCACAAAGTTCATTTTATCCGTACATGTTAAAAACGAAACAGAACCTTTATACGAGGATTCTTGCAAATACGGTAAAAGCGTAACTGTAATTGTGGTAAAGTAAACTTACAGTAAATATGAAACGTGAAATTCTGCAAGAAACAAGTTTATGGTCTTTTCCCCAATGTGACTGGTTAATCTGACTGCTGAGATGCAAATGACATGCAAACATTCCTGTGGTTTTCAGAGATTAAAAAACTGTCTCTGTAATAAAATACTAAGGATTTCAATATGCTTGATATGTATGTCACATCTGTTGAGAAAGTGCGCTTCACAGCTAAATCCTGCGATAAGAAGTTGTTCGGTCCTATGCAACACTTTGCGATTTTCTGTTGGTTCCGCATCAGTGTCCAGTGTCAGCCAGTCGCAGTACCTCACAATTTCCAATCAAAACAAGATCTAGATACTCTGAACACATGTACTGAGAGTGCGCCTTGGATTTTAAGGATTTGTTGGCGCTTCCTGACAGTGTGCAAAGTGTTCCTCGCGGGTTACTGTATGGTTTTGTGGAACGAACGTCCACATTAACGTTGGCATTATTATTTCTGTTGTTCTCTCTAAAGAACAATTCTCCTCAAGCCGCTGACGAGCTGCTCGTAATTTGTTGAGGTAAGATTGGACCGCAGTAGAGGGAATTAGTGAAGTGACTTACAACTCGGAATTGACAGTATGATATTTTTTCATAGCGCTTCCAAGGATCTCTCGAAGGTATTATCATTGATAATTGCAGCCATTTTTTCCTATATGTTCTAGTGCGCCGGTTTTCAATAACTTAGGTGTGGCATCCTCATGATTGGCAGTTGTAATCACACTGCGAACTCACACAGTGTCCGCTGAACTGTATTTGACTACTAAACCAAGCTTAAAATATGAGTTTACTGCAACTCCGACTGTACGCGTGTACAGTTCCAACAACAGTTAGCCAATATTGCTTTGGTAACCGTTGTAGATCCGGTCCGACACCTGATAAGTTCTTGCCTCGCTCGCCAAATCACATGTCCCCCCCATTGATCGTAGAGCGGAAATCCACGCGTCATGGCTAAAATCACAGACAGGATATAGGCATAGATCGATTTCTGAGCCGTACGCATCCAAACCACGGTGACACCTATCGTACCAATCGATCACCAAGTCAAAATACAAAGTACAAAGGTCTAAATATTTTGTTACACAGTTTTGAACCAGATATCACAAAATAATTATATACTCACTGTCCGCAAGTTTACGCTGTTTTTGGTTACCGTTACCTGCACATCAGTTAATTGCAAACAATCTCATTTCACGCCTTGTGTTTCAACGTTTTGCACATTTCTACCACCAGAGAATACTGAAGGTTGAAAATAAACCCACGTATAAAACTTCATACCTAATCGAATTTGAGCGTTTTTCAGATTTTCGAAAAGTATCATGGTCATTATTAGTATTATTATGTAGGCGTTGAGTGCGGTTAGCAACAGCTTTCCGCCTAGCCCAAATTGTTTTACATAGTTGAACATGATGATTAGTGAGTTGTTTATCAACGGAACCAGTTCTCATGTTCGGATCATATTACTAAGCACAACAACAACAAGTTGTTATAAATTCGAGAGTAAACATTTTAACTGACGAAAAGGTTAACTGTTTGAAACTTGATGCTTAAAATGTAGCGTAATAAGAAAAGGCAATCTAGTAAACTAATAGATAAGTATTCTGTCAAATAGATTCTGTTTGCCTCATAAGCAGCACACAGAAAAGAAAATTACAGAGGCCTTAAAAGTTGTAACGCGCGTGATGAATTGCAAAAGATGGCGTTAATTGTTTCCCAGAAAAGACCGTTCATACGTGGAAAGTGTGAATTCTTTCACGCGATCCCCAAAGAGGCCGGTAAATAAGCTAACTACAGGCACTAGAATACACCGATATGAAGAAAAGAGACCACTTGAAATGGGGTGATAATTAAGTAAACAATAAAACTGAGTGGCTTCATCATCTGGTGTGATGCATACAATCGGAGAATAGTAAGACAAATTTGTAATTATTTGGCAATAGCTCCACTTAACAAAATGAAAGAGTTAAAAATTATGGCAAACGACATTTTTTACTTAGTGACTGTATAACAGTGGACGATTATCCGTTCACTGCTGTGGTAAATGATATGCAGCCTACTCAGAATCGGAGGGATGTGGATGATGTCGTTTACCTAGTGAGTGAACCTATCAAAGAGGCTATTCTTATGAGTAATAGACATTAAAACCCATTTTCTATATTTAGACTATAAACCCTTATTCAGTTTTCTGAAGCTGGGTTAGTTAATCATTTAGCCCGAATATTTGCATATAATAATCAGTAAACTTAAACAGAAAACCGCATCCATACTGACATCATCATACAGGCAACATAACGGTTTTCGACCATGCTGCGTCAGCAGAACATAGTCAAGTTGGAGGAAAAATAAACATTGGTACAATGTCATCCCCACCCGAGCACCGCCAACATCTTGCTGCTCGTAGTGATTGTTGGACGGCGAGTTGTAATGCAATGAACAGTCATTTTGAGTCGAAGCGGGTAGGGCTTAACAGCTACTTCTGCGGAAAAAGAGTTATCCTGGAGCAAGTGACAAGCAAGATTTCTGCATTTCTGTCTGCATTCATAAAATCCAGAAGACAATCTTGAGGTGTGCCAGTAAGTTGCTCTTAATTGTATTACTACACCATATGTTATCGTCGATTTCAAAACTGTGTCCAAAAAAAGTATCCCTAAATTTTTTGTAGCCAAGATACCGATGTATAAAACCAAATGTTTAATTATCTTTAAACACACAGCATGTAGCGGATGCCAACTTAGATAGACTTCTTTTGCCCACTATGTCTGGTGGCTTATAATGCCGTGATCGGCAGAGAACAGGAACGGTTGTGCCACTAACAAGGTCCTGCTGAAGAAGTGAAGGTGTATTCTAGGCTTTTGTGCGACAAAATCGCAGCACACACTGGCAGCAACATTTATATTTTGCAATTTCAAAATTTCTGATAGATTCATTATTAGAAATGTGCGGACGGTCACTGCTTTAGATAAACCATATGTAAATTTAAAGAACTGCACACCACGAAGGGCTTTTGAGCACACAGGATGCAAACGAACTTATCAGTCACCGGTTTGAATCAAGATAGAGAACATACTAGTCCATGTGATTTAGACTAGCTCTTGTCGATGGCGCCGTTCTGTACAGATCGCTCTCTTTCGTCCTCCAATTCCTTGAACTACACAAGATAGTGTAATCAGCGGTACCGCTTTGTGCCGACGCGTTCGGAGGATATGGAAATTATACAGATTTACTTGAATTCTTCAAGTGGATGGCCGTCAGAAGAAAACAATTGCCAATCGACATCAACATGGCATTGACCACAACGTTAGCCGAATTCACTCCCCCAAACCGCGAAGCACATACTTGAGACAGACCAGTATGTGCAGGTTACCAACACCTTCAGTGTTAAGTTAGGCGCCAGAGGGAAATACACTTTGTAACTTGCTAAGGATTTTTCAGGCAATCACATCTTCCTTTCTACATGTGTTCAGAAACTTTTATGTCCATGGTTCAGTTACTCTGGAGTTTCAGTGTGATATGGAACTAAAAACCAGGTGATACACTCTATGAACCTACAGAGCTGTCATGACGTTATCTGTCTCCCACTGTGTATATGGTGCCATTGTAATTTATTTACATTCGCATGCACGTTCCGATTACACTTGTTAAAAAACTGAACCCCCATTTCCCTATATGTTTCGTCCGCCTACATCAAACTGCTCGTTATTTTATGTGAGCAAGGCCTTCGGATCTTACGATAGAAGTAAAGATTATAATATACAACTGCCAATTTAGCCCATTCGAAAAACTTGTGAAACTCGCTATCTTGTAGCACGGATGATCCGTCGATTCCCAGAAACCACCTTACAGCATTCTAAAATGTATTGCGAAGAAGAGTTGTCTACTCCTAAAAACTTATCAGATAGGCCAAAAGAAATGTTATAAGTTAAGACAGGACGACATAATACGGACAAATACAAACATATTGAAGACACTTGAGGAAAAAAAGAGTTTTGACCACAAAAACTTTCCAACCCAGATCATCTGAACTTTCTTCTGTTGTTTGAGGATGAAATTCTGGAGGTACATCCTCTGAATTTGATTATGGAGTGCACAGGTTACAATGTCCACACTATTCCACAATGGTTCACAAGAAAAAACACCGCCCAAACTTATGGTGGTGTTTGAACTGTTTGACAGCTTTAAAAGCTTACTGACAAAGCAAATTCAACAGAGCCGGTCTACACAACATGTTGTCAAATCACTACTCTGGTTAGTCATAGAAACTTACAAAACCCTATGTGTGACTAAACGTCTTTCCCTATTTTCTAGCATTCCGCGACCGAGTATAAGTACACCAGTACCTTCAATAATGCTTCTTTCAATCTACTTTCATTCGTTTTTATTGACATCAGTGAACATTTCAACAATATTTTGTTTGACTAGCTCAGAAACAAGAATAAACAAGGAAGAACCTTCTACTCTATGTAACAACCAGTAAACCAATTGATAGAATACACGTTGAAATTAACAGTGAATTTATGATCTGTCAAGTTGTTTGAGTTTTAGACGACATTTTGACGGTGAGTTGGCTGTTTGGTTTGCAGTAATTTTTGGATTGTATGTATTTCAAAACTGTCGTTTTGGTACAGCATTTTGTAAATTAACGTGGTTAAACGAGACTTCATAGTAAAATTGTAAATCGTTTATTCTCCGTTTATTCTAAAGTCTAATAATCAATCTAAATACACGATATATAATTACTTTTTGTGTTTGATTATATTTTTATCTGCATATCTGCATATCTCTCGTTCATCAATGGTACATACACGATTGTTCAGTCACATCGTGGTTCAAAAGTTAAGTGTGAAAATTATGTCTTATTTTCGGTCGAAACTGCTGGAAGGGCAAAATCTTTTCCACATCTCTGCTAAAGTGTTTTGCAGAAGGACGTGTTGTGCCCAGAACCTTTCAAAACGCGAATTAAATTTTGGTCAAACAAGCGCTAGGTCGTGGCGGATTTCCGAGGTCCCAAAAATCTCTTTCGTTCTAGTATGGCAACTGACAACTCACAATTTAAATCGAGCAGGGATCATTTATCTGCCGGGAATTATTTGAGACTAATTAGACCTGTTACTTGTACGTATTCACTGATTACCACTCATTCTGACCTATATTTAGTTACTTATATTCCAACAAAACTCAAAAGAACTGTAAATTATATTGCATGATGTACATCAGACGCCGAAGAAAGTTAGGCTATAGGCGCTCGTCGTCCATTCTCTCGTTGTTATCCATCAAGGAAATTATTTATCAGCACTTCTGATTTACACTTCAGTTATGTGCTCAGCGTCTTTCCATTGCTTATCCTAACCAAGCTTATGCAGTCTGAATACACTGATTAATACCTATACTAGTTCTTACCCACAAAGTTAAAACTGTCAACCACACAATACAATCTGATAGTTTAAATACTGTACTCCGCAACTTTTCTCATGCTTTCAATAGTTCAATACCACTTTTTACAAATAAACATTACCTGCTGTAGCCAATACTATTTCCAGTTGTGTTGCATATCTGGCAGACGTGATACACTTAGTATTACATTCATCCCAGTATCAAAAATAAAACCACTCTTCACAAGTAAATATTAATGTTTCACTCAACCAGAAGATTCTGAATTCGTTTGCTATCAATCAATAAGTCGACTTATTTATTTCAACAGGTTTTTTCTATTGAATGAAAATTAACAATCACCTGTATGTCTTCAAGATTGTGACTATTCATACCGGTTCATATAAGTTTTCTGTTAACAGTTTAATCATTGTTGTTTTTCCGAGATGTCTGAAATTACTGCCTTGTTTAGTTTTCCCAACCGCCTTCCTTCTATTTGATTTTATTGCACTAGATTGAGAACTTCTAGTCCGTAAGCAGCTTCTCCAAATTATCCAGACGTTCAGCCAAAAATTAATAACAAATATTCCAGACATTTTACTGACGCTCAAGTTTTACTAAATTTTTTTTTGAAGGAACTATTCAAAAAATTGAGTTGATATCATTCTACCATTATCAAACCTATACAGAGATTGGGTAGGAAGAGTTATACGATTGGAGCAACTACGGTTAATTTCTTTCTATTCAAAAAGTGGATTTGGTATGTTTATGGGTAAAATTATCCCGCGAAATGTGAGCCCATGATCTTTAGGAATTTGATCCCACTTAGTGAGCAAACTTAATCTTTGAACAATTCGACAAGTACAAATTCAGACTCTACATTGTGCTTAAAGTGATGTTTCTTCTAAATCGGATGGGCTAATAACCAATCCAAAGAAATTTGACTTGTTGAAGTTGTAAAAACGGCAAAATAAATCCTATATACGGAAGCCATGAATTGCCAAAGGTATGCTGCTTTTATTAGACAACCTCGTGGCTTTTAACAAAATGCAGCCTATCGGTAAATTTGTCGATATATTTAGACAGGAGAATTATTATGCTGTTAGATGTTGATTGTTTTGTCTTGAAGCAATGTTACAAGTCAAAGCATGTGAGCCCATAGATAATAAAACTGTATTATTTGAACAAAATCCACGAATGCGGTATTTTCGTGAGGTGTACTTTGACATTTTATGATAACCTCGTCCAATATGGCCCACTTACATTACACATTCTGTCACATGTTCGTCGAAATCCAGCTGTCTGTAAGTTGAAAGGTGCGTCTGGAATGTTATCAGCTATTGTTTATTATACCTAACGCCGGCTAGCATTTTAACTGTTTTTAAAAACTGTACAGCCAAGAAATCCTAGGCTTCACATATAGCTGCACTTTGTTCAAACTCATAAAATCTGTAATCTTCTCCACTACTGCAGAATGTTCGTTTTGGATACAAATATAAAACCCTAATGCTATGTTTTTTGCATGCCATTTTTGGATAAAAAGGTTGTGTTGTCAGGATAAACCTGGTAGAAATTGCTGGGCCTATATATTGTTGAATAAATATAGCTAAACTGATTTTTGACTACTGTGTGTACTGAAGCCATACGAGCCGTAAATTGGTAAAGCATTCCATACTGAATGGAATAAGGAGTAGATCAAAAAGTTTACCCAGCCGGTTAGTTTTCTCTCGGTTGAGGTAAAATTAACAAAAATGGGTAAAAACAAAAGCTTAAAGTCCAGTCGAAGGAGAACATGTCAATGCAGCTGAGAGTGGTTTTGGTGTACCCAGTGTAAGGTAGAACGTAACAAAGAGGAGACAAAACAAGCCGCTCATAGTAACGAATTTGACGACCATATTTCCAAAGGCATTAATGCAGAACAATTTATTTTCTTCGGGAATACACAACTTCAAGGTTATGAGACTGTGACATTCAGTTAACGGCAGTCGGCCGCGACGGCACAAAGCTGTTGGCTGTCAAAGTCGACTTGCAAGAGGTTCAGTTACAAATAGCTTTCAAAACTTTTAAATTTTCATGTAAAAACCAAGATTGTTGTTCGTGTGCTGGTCATACGCCCACAAATATAGATAGATTGCAGCGTTATTCTATATCAGGTTGCATGTCTGTAACTCCTCAATGCTAAAAGGTTTAAAGAATCTTAGGGTTTTAGAATATTAATGTGCTGTTTTACTTCCTCTGAAAATTAAATCTGCAGTTTTGTCATGTAAGACATTTTTCACATAGCCCAATCATCCATTGCCTTTGAGAAAATCAGTATTTTTGAAGAACATCATCAATAACATACAATGAAATGGAACTTGTTTGCTAATCACTGTAATCACTGTCGTCTTGCTTACCGTACAACGGGGAAGGCCTTTGGGTTGAAACAGTGACCAAAGAACAATCGCTTGTGTACTCCACAGCATTCATAAGGACACGTTTTCCATCCGCACAACTCGTTAGAACGTATGGAAGCGGATCAAAATTTACCGGTTTCTGATATATTTCCTATCACACCGGACTGAACAGTTTTCATTACACCAGTTGCAGCCAGTTTGGAACAGTAAAACTTCTCAAAAGCGGCCCTATTTTAAACGACTTTGTAAGAAATAAAGAATAACTTGCATAACATGAAAACAACTACTTTGAACTAATCCGTTGATTAACGAAGTGTTTAATAAATTTAAACAAATGGTCGCTTGGTGATTGTGAGAGGTATGAAAATCTGATGGTGCTGCGTGGTCTCTCAGTGGATTTGTTCAACCTAACGTCGAAGGCTACAATTACATCGGTCAACGTCCCACAATCAACTATGTTGGTGTATCCTGTATGACTCTGAATCAAAAGTCTGCCACTGACTGTTCACAAGAGGATTAACGGTACAAGCAGCCGAAGAAGGTCAACTGGGTGGTTTTTATGGGAGACCTCCGTGATGCCCAAATTTTTACCCGAATTATAAGCGGTACTGTATTGTTAATTGAACATCCACTGACTGCTAACAAACAACACGTATACAACGAGAGGAAACTGGTTTATGCAGGATGGTGGCTTCGTTTAAACTGTTTTTGAGGTTACAGTAAAAACCACTAACCCCCCTCAATGAGCCTGTTATATCTGGTATGGTACATAACAAACAATTCTGCATAGACACCATCGTGAAACTGACCGCATACGGCTGGTAATTTTTGAAGATAAAGTTTCAATTTACGTGTCTACTTTTCACATTTTTGGTGGGAAACTAATGATGAAGGAAATACAGCTATATGTGTCTATTACGGTCTCGAAGTCGTTTACATGACAATCTGGTTCTGACACATTGACCTTACAGTCAGAGATCGCAGTCAAATGGAGTTAATTATCCTAGACAGATAATTAAAGTTCCATGCTAACACCTGCGGCATCATCTACAAATTTTCTGGACTTGTAAAACTCATTAGCGGAACGCCTGATGTCTTCTTAGCAACGCCTGCTTGAGAAACTCCCCGTAAAGATGGTACCTGCGCCAGTTCCAGAATCAAACTTAGCTTACAAACAGTTTAACTCAGCTATCCAGAGAAGAGAATCTTCATGCTACACTCGTCATTGCTTTTATCCGTGAGCGAACTGAATTGCTCCCCGGAGGCAAACTTTGAACTGTAAGTGGATCACCAAAAGCTTCACTGTGCTACCGATCACGTTCTATAAACAGAAATGCTTTTGCCCCGGACCAAACCAACACTAGCTAAACAACATTATCTCCTATGGGGACGTTTTCCGTTTTGCTTCATATTTTGCTTTTATACAGATTCTACGTGCCAGTTTCAAACTATCTGTCCAGCTTTGTAATTGACACTTTCTCCAATGAATAGTGAACATTTTTTGAATTATACCGCATACGGGATTTCCGGAAAAATCTTTTTGATGCATGATACATACGATATGTAGATAATACAATCATACAAATAATTTCCGAGAATCCACCGTAAACCTATTTTTGTGCGAAAAACAAATCTACCCCCAATTGTTTCGGTCGCCGTTGACAGTGAAATCTGACTATTCCAAAATATTTTAAAACAACACCGCACACACGTTCATTATCGCTGTTTTAGTGTTTTACTGTTCACAAGATAAGCAAAAAGTTGTTTGTTCACTGCAATAGAGTAAAAACCACGTAAACCAATAGGCAAGCCGAGCTTGCTCGCATTTTATATAGCCAAATAGCTGGGAGAATGACAGATTTGTTCTGTCATTTCCAGCAACTATGCTTTCATGTGCTCGTGAGGCCCGTTGCCTATACGGAACCGTAAAATCAATGAAAGGCAGTTATGAACGGTGCATTCAACCAAAATCATCAGTAGCACCGATTTATCGACCAGCTTTACCAAATTTTGGTGATCAACATAACACCTAGGCAATTCAACTTGTTGTCTTACTTATTACAACGTTAGATCCTTCTATTTTGCCTAGTTAAGACGAACGATGCACACGTTGATTCCCTTTGGGACACGGCTTATATAAGATTGTTGGCTGCCATAAACACATTGGCTAATAACTCCTCATTTGGGCCTATGGGATATAGTTACTTTTCTTAACAAACCGTTCGTGCACTAACCCCAAAAACTAAATTTTACATCAACAGATGACCTTATTTTTAATTGTTCAGTTCAGTAACTGAGTTATGGTATATTCGCTATCACAATCGCTGACTTACTGAAGTCCGTAGATCGATGGCAGTGTTAAAGAACACTGGAGAAGCTGTGCTACATCAGGCTGACTATATCAGAAATTTAAGAATCGTAAGGTTTTTTCAAAGCATTAACAACATTTACTTTGCAGTAGTCTGTTGTTTCTCACAGACTTTTTAGAATGCTCGACATATTGCAGGTTGACGGTCTCATCAGTCACCTGTAAAGCACGAATGTCCTACTTCAGCCCAGATGTGTCACTGGTCGAAGAAGCGAACCCACTACATGGAACAGGAAAAAATTTGGCTGCTTCACTTCAGTCTACGAGAAAGCAAAGTTTGGTAACTAAGAGGTGCATATCGTACGCTTTCTGGAAACCCAAATCCATCGGTTAGTTGCATGATTGACTGGGTTGCTATTCTGACACTTGTTGACACGTCGTGCATTTACTTATCTGGTGTCTGGAATGCCGTTAAAATCCGCCAATGTCAAAGCAGCTGTTTATCGCCCCCTTGGTTATCAGTATTATAGTGCGCCTGCAAGCTCATTTTCGAACTGTCCTATGCCGCGTTTTTAGAGTTTTGCTAGCTGTGCAGTCAAATCACACACAGGTGATTGACTTCATTCGACAAAAACGTAAAGTATAACAGCACAACAAACCGGTATACATCACGCTGTTTATGAATTTACCCAAACAAGTATGTGAATAAAGTTTTACTACCCGTAAAATATTAGTCGATTATTTTGCTTCTGTATGTCTAGCGGTGTGTAACGGAACGCTGGAGAATGCTTGGAGAGTGCTGGCCTTATGAAGGTGTTTGTCGTTTCTACTGCTCTCTAACGCCCAGACTTGTCAATCAACTCAAGTATATCTTCGCAACGGATCGATAAAGCCTATTTCCAGTGCAATTGGCTCTCATTTACTTGACACTGGCCATCAAATAAACCCGGATGAAGCGTTCCGAGTAATCTACGAGGTTCGTCAATGCTGTTCCAGAGCTGTCAGAGTGCGATTGTTATCAACGGCTGAGGCTATCGCTATCAGACTCCACAACCCCTGCCTATGTGCCCAAAAACAATTCGTGCAAGCCCTCTGTAGAACAAGTCAGGTTCAGAGCAAGATGTGTATTCACTACACCACACACAA
>JTDE01000223.1:144526-157917 GCA_014338405.1 Paragonimus skrjabini miyazakii | reverse complement strand
CTCCAACACATTCATCAACATTCCCACCCTCCCCCAGTAGACTGTGATCCGTACCACTCCTGTGATTTTTTGATGACCTATTTGACACGTTATAATCTTCATATATAATTCGCACTTACCCTATGTAATTGTAATAGCCTGATGAGAATTACCGAAAACAGCTGTTTGCAAAATTGACTTCTTATCAAGTATATCTGTCAAAAATTGTTTGACATGCAGAGCGTGCATTAACACAGCTACAACCTCTTGTCGATGCCAAACACCCTTATCGCACTTACAGCCACTTATGTGACAGGATGGTTATTCGAAACGGGGTTTTGTAGATAGAATTCAGTCACTGAGTACATACACATTACAAAGATATCGTTGTAAATTGAGTAGAAGGTATTGTGATTCTGTCCACATGTAACCATTCTCTGAGGAAATAGGCTGCACATCAAAATATACTTTATTGCACGAGACAAATTTCTTTGTCGTCGGATGTGTACGCTGTTTCAGCAAGAGAGACCGAAGACCCCACTCTCAACAGAACTAAATGCTCCAGCCGAATGTCTCCCATTGGTGTTCAATATCGGTTACGTAGGTTGACTAGATAATCTATAATCTCAAGTTGAACATCACCCACAAATGATCGTAGCTGTCGCATTCCCCGTTCGAGTTTCGCTCTCAGTAGAGCTCGCCAGTAGTGCGTATCTTCGCCAATGCCGGGACTAGAACGACGGCCACGCTGTTCATGGAGCAACCGTATTACTGACGTCAGTGTTGACGAAAGTTCTAACTCCGGCCATGGCAAGGTTATGCACTACTGACGAGATCGGAACTATAGTCTAGTGCTTATTTACCAAAGGGGTCGACTGAAAAGTCAATGGGAATGTGATAGCTATGGTAAGTTACGGTGACATTAGACTTGCGTGAAAATTCTGAGGCATTCATTCTATTGTGTAAAACACAAAATCCTCAGGGAAAATCACTGGTCAGCACATTTACTCAACTGGTTAAAAGGTCTGTTTTTGTTTAAACTGGGTATATATTACCTAGCTGGCCGACAACATGCAGTAAGGCGCCAGCGATCGGACAACGTCGCTTAAACCTTCATATGGAAACAGTGCACCTGCAAACCTTTCTGATGTCTCGGAAGCATTCTAACTGGTTTTGTTAGACAGAATTCATCGCACGTTATTTGAATTTCCGACGTTGAACTTTTAGCTAAGTTTAAACTGACCATAGGTTAATTTTCACCGAACACCAGTTCCGCTGAAAATTGTTCATTCAGTCATTTACACAACAGCACCCTTAAATCGAAGATATTATTTGCATTACTGCTAAGTACTAGTATCTTTTCCATATTACCTTAAAGATCGGGTTAAACTGACTGAAAATTTTACTTTCCTGATGGCGTTTACGGCTGATGTTTTACGTAGATTTGCACTGCAAAATTGATCACAACTGCTGCATGCTCAAACATTTTCTAGGCGGCCTGTTTCAAAAAGAACATTAGACTTACTTTTCATTCTTGATATAGTTTGAGACTAAAACTCCGAGTAATCTTTCATAAAAAACCATGTTGACTACCGTGTCATTAACCACACTATAGACACGAATGAACTAGCTTAGCCACATTAATTTTTGAATAATACTCAGATGATCCCAGACTATGAATTATCCACATGTCGCACCCACAACAATCCCTGAAAGTGTTTAATAGTAATTTCGTCACTGGTGAATAGCAGGTGGTTTCGGAGGAGATATTTTGAAATTTATTTACAACCGACTGAAGGTTTCTGTCCGGTCTTTTTCAAAAGGAAGCCTTACGCTTGAGTTACACTTGTGTTAGAGCTCGTCGGTGATGCATACTCACGTCCAGTTAGGTTTCATCGGGGTAAGCTACTTTCATGTGGTGATAGTTTGTGACCTGTGGATTTATATTTGTGTGTATTTGCGTGTGTATGTGCGTTAATGCCACTATTTATATTACACTTATATGACTGTCGGTATTTAACAGCGTTATGACTAATGCTGCAGGCCCTAGCAGATTGTAAGACATTATATTTGACGTGATCAACACAGTAAACATGCTGGTTTGGTTCTACTGAAACGCTCATATAACAAATTACAACTGCGGATACTGTCTTGAATTTGTGTTCTGTGTACTTCTCGTCTTTACAAGAAACACGTGGTGGTTATTCTACTTACTCACAGTCAGGATACGGTTGGTGTATGAGTTGGAGATTATTCAAAGCATTCGCTCTTTGGTTATTTGAAGTACACTCGCAAACTCCATTATTTGATGTGCATATTATCCAACTGTTTTCAGTCAAAGCTATACAAATAGAATGACCAATACATTACGTACGGATTTCCGAAAATTCCTAAACAACGACAATCTCCAAGTAAAGAGGCATCCACCACTTCAGAGTGTACTTGGAAGCACCCGGCATTATAACCCAAACAACACCGTGCTCAAATTACGTCGTTTTGAACTGATAAACGTAGCGCGAACATTTCTTGAATAGTTTCAACCAAGTTTCTTACATGATTCGGTGTCAGTCCTATTTCCTGGTTCTTGATTGCAACAGGACTGCTAACAGTTTCCAAGAAATTGTGCAGTTCTGAATATAATTCGATTGTATTTTTTGAAGTTGCTGGTATACCTCATTGCGCAGAAAAGTAGCTGAAACATTTTCTCGCGGCTATTTTTATACTCACACCTTTTTTGATGAATTATTTCGAAACTAAAGGCAGGACTTTTATAAAAATGTTGGCATAAACGGTTTTCGGGATACTGACATAAACTATCATTCTGTCAACTATTCTGAATAGATGATTCCATCTAGCAGCCAGGTTATTATATTCTTATATGTAAAACGGTGGTTGATATCCTAACAAGAAACCGTGCTTGCTTTACCAAATCCCCACTGGTCTGAGAAAGAAAATGTTTGGCTAAGAGATGAGGAATTTTGTCATATAAGAAGCTTATCATATTACATGCTTTATCAGAACAACATGTCATCCGGTTTTCGTACATTCATTTAAAGTTTTGAGTAGTAATTTTTGTGGCATATATAGTTGTACGTGATTTCATTGATTGGGGAACAGTTGTCAGGTTTCCACTACTTGGTACCGAATCAGCATATGCCCTGTCGATGAATAAGTTGTTTTGCAATTAATTGTCCTAATCTTTCCAAACAGTTGTCACTTATGATTTCAGACCTGGTCAATAGTAACCATTAATTAACATTCTCGACGGATCCCCTATAGTTGATGGAAAAAATCCGACCGTCGGTAAATAAACGCCTTTTTTTGTTTTCCAGCAGGATGTACTTTTTGCCACATTAAGCGTAATGATGGTTGTCTATTCAACTTTTACTTCACTGAGTAAGTAAAACTAACTAAATTCATCTCTGAAAGTGGTAATCAGTGCAATTTGTGACTTTTAACCTGTTGTATATTTGAGCAGTTCTGTTTTTTGTCACTAAGTGGCAATACCTACATTTCCAACATAGCTGCAAAATTTTCCCTTTTATGTCCTTCGATATGCAACCCTGAGTAAGTTTCATGATCACGGTTGATTACACACTGTCACATACCTCAAGAGTAAACAGCTACAAATTCTCTCAATTTGTGGTGTAGCTCCTCTGTCTCTTTGCATCAGTATAATAATTTTCTTCTCAATATTTCTGTGCGATGCTATCAAATTACGATAGCCAGATAGAATCTTGACTATTCTCAAAAGTATTCGGCATAGTGTTTCAGCATGTATCGATGAATTATCTGGAGGAGTGACTTACTAATTTATTCATCAACAACCTCTCTGGAATAATACGTTTTTACGTTTTCTGTTTAGAAATGCGGTTCAAAGCGTAGCACCAATAAGTTAGCAGAACTTCATAAGCTATATCAATGCACCTATAAATTTAATGAATCACTGGTTGGATGAGTAGCACTTGTGCATCAAAGTTTTGCACGGAATTAATGCTACCTTTCAATTTCACAGTCAGTAGATGACCGCGGATTATTCAAAACTAACTCAGCTAACTACTGTTGATTATAATTAAGCATGCATCAAGTAAGAAGAGATAACTGATTAATTGGCACATAGTTTTCTTCAAGAAGTTCCAACGGATATTAAGTACTCTCCATTGTAGATTAAGAAAAGTGCTGCTATTGTTAACATGAATATAAACGATTGCAATAACAGGGGTATTATTTTTGTACGTCAAAGCAAGACTTGTAAAGTCGACAACGAAAAGAATAAAAAAGGGCTATGTTGAAAGTCACTCCAGTAAATGCATCAGATCAGTTAAGGATGACAATGTGAAAATAGCTCAACTAGTCAACAATTTTAACTACAGGGTTTCGGTTCTACCCTTCGTATACGAGCTACGAAAAGTTTACAGAAGTGACTTGCCAATTTGCTTACTAATGTTAATCTACTACTACTGTTAACCTATCAATGCTAAATTCGCCTTGTGACTAATATTTCTGTGTGAACACGTTTGAACGCAGAATGGTCCGCTCAGTCAAAATGGCACATTCTAGTTTCTTATTTCAAATTGAAAGCCGTCCACACTTAATCTTAGTATTCGCATTGGAATTTCATCCTCACTAATAGTGGTTATCATTGTCCGGATCGGAGTTTGCACTCTGGATCTCGTGGTTGTGAGATTAGCATGCGAATGACAACGCCATTAACCTCACAGTGGGCGTGACCGATCACTCATAACTAAACACTCATAAGCAACCCTGTGTTCCGGTTGCCCAGTCATCTCCATTGGAAAGTGACCAAGCACATAGCTGATATTCGCGAGAATCAACTTGTTAATCTCGTCATATCCATGTCCACATTAATGACCACACTGATACGTCACATCTGATACATCGATAAGGTTTGACGTTTTATGACCTTTTTTGCGATGTTAGTATTCGTTGATCTATGCTTGCCAAAAACAACAAATTTCAAGTGTATTTGCGTTTTTTGGACTAAACGAGAAAGTGAGATGTCAGTACCTATTGTGAAGAAACCTCCATGAGGAGCATTTGACTCTCAGCCGCTATTTGGTAGTTTACTTTATCTCAAGGTAGAAAGTGTGGCGACAGGATCCACACTTAGACGCTTCTTCACCGAAATATTCGTGGAAGAACTTAACAGCACCAAGCTTCATTCCATTATCGCCCACCTAAGTCAGTATGGGCGATAAATATAATATATAATTATCCTTATCATCCAAGACATTAACTCGTCCTTACCACTCAAAAGGTTTAATTGTTTCGATCAGTCCCGTGAGTTTACACTTCAGTAATAGAGTGAAGAATGAATATATCTTAGATTACAATGACACAGGCCAACGGAAAACACCGTCTGATCAAGGATTTACGGAAAGAATGTCGAGACAGACTAGTAAGCGAACATACAAAGTTGTATTCCTTCAAAACACAGGAGACTTTCTGCAAGCTAGTTGACTGACAAAGCGTGAATATTTGTTCAAAAGTTACCCTGGATAATGTGTTGAATACTTAGAAAAATATTCTATCAGAATTAACGATCGGAACAATTAAACACTAGAAATACAATCATAACACCGCCTAAACCCAAATTTTAGGATGTACAAAACAAGCTCATATTCATTCCACTTCAGATGTGACAACTTTGTAGACTGGATACCAACTAAACTCAATCTGGCAATCAACATGATCTCCGTAATAAAATGCCTCTAGTTCTATTTTTTAAAACAACGATGGACTGCTAGCTCAGACCTGGTCTATAGGTATGTGCTCTTTCACATATTCCGTTGAATCAGGCAATATTGACCGAATGTCGAAAACGGATTGGGGAAAACTACTCGTGTTCGTTGACGTACGATCAAGCACGACCGAATAAAAACGCTATCCTTACTGACCTGAATAAATGTGAGCACTATTTGAATGCTGATCAAGTCTTTCGAGTGGTTATTGTACCACAATCAACCTACCAAATGTATTCCAAATGTGTATACTCCACAGTGCATAGTCTGTTCAAGTCAGGCCATTAGTATCTCATCGAAACGCGTTTGTTCGGAGGTTCCACCTACGCTGGTCACAAACTGACCAGATAAATGATCAGTCGGTGCAGAGGAACCAAATGATTAGCGTACTTAAGTGGACTAATCAAAGTACAAAAATTTAATAAGTTCGATCGATAGATCGATCAAAATAAACTACCCCTACGTAACTTTACCAACTTAAAATTAATCTCTAAATGTCATGTTGTTTGCCTATACGCCTTTTGAAACCATACTGCGAATTTCGAACAACCTGACGAATTCTCTATAACAATTTCCTCAGCATACCAAAACGCATTATTCCATAGTTATTTTCGTTGAGTAAGTGTGCAGAACATTTACCAACAAAACCAAAAGTAACATAGCAAATATTATGCAAGTGCTCAATACTTAGCGAGATTCAATGCGCTCTCGACAGCCAATGCTAGTGTCCACATGTACACGTACAGTGAGTGTACTATGGAAATAGACCATATTTTGAAACTCTGTCGTTTTAAAAGCGCACCAGTTGCGCTGCGCAAATAGCTCATCTGGCAAACACAAACTAGAAGTAAGAATAGATTAGCATGATCAAAATATCACCTATTTCCCCGTCTTGCAAAACATTGTCTGTTTGCATATTTGAACGTGAGAAACGTATGAACATAAAATGATGCCTTCTAGCAAAATCATGTGCAAGCGTTTTTCTCATTCTCGCATCAGCTAACCGGCGTTATCCTTCAACACTGCAAATTGTGGATGCGGCACGTGCTTGTGGAAAATTCGTACAAACCCACCGTTGGCCATATTAAACAGACACTGGCCTAGCCGATGCCCTTCGAAAATTGTTCGTGTGGTTTGTTTACTTAGCGCTGATAAACGACTGAGTGTCCGATAATGATCGTCTAGAGTTTGAATGTCTGGATTGTACCTGAGATCGCAGGGGAAATCATGGAGTAAAAAACATGATGATTCCGTCTGTTGACATAAGTGACTTACGGTAGATGGCGGCCTATGTAAAAAAGAATTTGCCAACGATAGTAAACAAAATTCACGCAAAAATTCTTCACGCGGATAACTCACTTTAGATAAAAAAGATCTGTTTACATATAAGTAGAGCTAAACTTGGTTACTTATCATTTGGAAATCATCAGAATTCAGAGCAACTCTGTTCAGTCACTTCCATTCCTAATGAGAGTTCACTGGCATATCGATCACAGTGATTGTTACATAAAGCCGTTTCCGAAGTTCAACTCCCAACAGTGATGTGAATATTTGATGTTGACGACCTCAAACAAGAATGAAACTCGAGGCTGGTGCTTCGTTCCGAAATTTACTGACCAAAAGGTTTGTGGAAATATAAGATTTCTGATCAGAATTGTCATTATCAACTTAAAATTTTCATCTTTTGCTCTGACATGGTCCGTTTCAGATGTATGATGAAAATTCAATATGCAGACATTATTGGCAGTGTTACAGTTGTCACAACTGACAAAAGTAATTTCGCTTTTAGGTAATCTGACTCCTGAAACTGATCAGTTGATGTCTAAACATCAAACGCACGGAATACATGAGGTCAGGTAAACCAACTGACATCTCATTTTGCGTGAAATCCACTAATACAATTAATCCAGTTTGCACTTGCTAGCTTTGCTAGGAAACACCTTGCGATTAAGTTTGTAGAACAGCTGGTTCACACTGAGAGGTAAATTTGGTTTAAGTCAACAGTGAATCAGAATGAGTTTCAATGTATTATGATTTATATGTTGTGCTTATATAACAAGCTGTCATCGAAACAGATTAAGTTTTCAAAAAGAAGACTGCATATTGATTTGCACTCGTGTGTGCTGAAATTTCAATATTGCTTTAAAATTGATCCCCCCTCCAGTGCATCAGGTTTACATATTCAGAAAGTTTCCCCATTAACACCATTTGTACAGACAGCTGCAATGTGAATAGTCCATCTACTGACAGATTAGCGTGCACAAAGAGGCATGGTATTTTTTTCAAAGGCGACAGGATGAGGGAATCTCTAATCCTATAAAAAGTAGAAGGTTTACAAAATGAAGTAGTTATAAAGACCAACAAAACTGTCACGTTCGACCGCCTCCTACAAGTGGTAATCAGTGGCTAGCATCTACGGTGCCTGTTAGAAGGTTTATAACAAAACGATGGTTTGTTTCTGATTATATTAATGCGTAACTTTTACATGATGCTTTCTATTTTTCAGACATTACGCTACTCTGCGATACTGCTTGGCAGTTTTTAATAAAAATGGGCAAAGTAAGCTGATTGTTTCTTGGAGAAGACGATTCGACAAAGATTTTTACCACGATTAACCACTTACTTACTACTATCCTGGTATTTTGTTATGAGACGACCAGGGTGGACATTCCGCTTGAAAAAATGGAGATCCATCTTGGTTCCAAACTTTTCGAACCGTTTCCTACTTGATATCCTACTGAATACTTATAAACTATAACAGAGCTGTCAACGCTTCCGTTGCATAATGAACTACTTACGTTATGTCATCGGTATTTCCAGGAAGGTGAGAAAACAATGTTGTTAGATGATAGACTGAGTATGCAAACTATCCGAATACAAGAAAGCTTACGTGGACAAATTGTAGCCTATAGATACCTTTAGTTACACAAGTGCAGGTTCTTTACTTCACCTTGTTAAACTGAATAAGTATTGCATGCAAACAACACATGTTGACTAATAAGGCTTCTTTGTTTGTGATTAGCTGTGCAGTAATGTTTTGTAATGTACCACTGAAAAATTATTAATGTGGAAGTTTTCTTCGTGCTTTTCACCAATTGTACTGTTGATCACTAATGGTCTAATTTTGTCACAACACGTCAATCAGTAAGTGTTTTTTGAATGGATGTTTCATTGGTGACATGGTAATTTGTGAGTTCAATAATTTCTAGTCCTTACGCCATGAAAATCTAGAGCATTTTTTAAAATTCTGTTATTCACACTGTTCTGAATGACGCGCCATTCAAGCGCGTCTGCCTCACAAGGCAGACTCACTAGACAGTCTCGCCCTAAGCTTGACCGTGTATTTCATGTCTCGTTTGGTTTGTTCCACTTCTACAGCGAGGCAATCATTGGTTTACTTTAAAATTTCTGGCTAGGCAGATAACCCCCATCAGTCCACATGAAGCAGTGTGATCTGTAGGTGAACAGGTTAAAATGCGGCAAGTCTGACTATTCAGCACGGCCTCCTATTTCACCCATCAGAAAATTCGCAAATTTTATGCATGTTGTTCTGTTCACTGTTCCAAATCCAACGGGAGCTGAGACTTTTGCACTTGATTCTCCCCTGCTTTACAGTCTTACTTATATTTAAGACAATTTCCATCCTGAATAGTGACGTCGACCATTCTAGCATAAACTGTTCGATAAAACCAACTCGGACAATCAGTTTGCTGTCATTCGATGAATTGCGTACGACACAGTAGGCTTGGCGAATATCTCAGTCCAAATATAAAATTTCCCAGCTCCCGGCGTGGTTTCATATCTCAGTTGGTGAGGTGGTTGTCGCGTTTAGCTTCTGATTCGTTTCGGGCGGGAGCTGAAAATTTTTACAGGTGAGTCTTTTCTGAACACGGTTACGCTACTTGCATTATCTTGGAAATATTGCACTTCAAAGAACTACGCCACTAGATATCCGTTAACAAATGTTGCTTTTGTTCAGACTAACGTTGACATTCGTAAATGATGGATTTGGCCACTGAATTTGCCAGTGGAAGAGGACTGACCAAAAAGTGCATCGAAGGAAAAGCCCTCCGTTTAGTAGGTTTACTGGGACTAATATAAGTTTGTTGCAGCTAGTAACACAAATAGATCAGAACACATCGCTACAGCCTCTATAAATTTGCGATCACTTGAGGTGTTAGCAAGAGAATTCAGTTTCAAGACTGCTGAAGGGAAATTTGAACAGACTGCTAGTAGTGAACTCCTCAGAAAATATAGCAATTGCTGGTCTCCGGATGTTCAAACGTGCGAGGCAATTTGAGTTTAACTTTCTAGTTTTGTCATTTATGATATAACCGCTCACATTCGCAGGAATTTCATGTCTGATGGAAACGACTGGTTATTAGCTGGGCTTAATTTTACTTCACGATTCTTAAGAAATGTTTCGACATTCAGCATTAATGAACCTTATTCACAATCCTTAGCTTTGTTTACCCATCATTCACAGTCTTCGAGTATAACAACATTAAGGGTTACCAATAAAACGCACACTGAATGCAAAGCGATGTTTCCCACACGGTGAGAGTTCAACCGGGATTAATGAACTCTACTTACAAATCACAAGACTATGTTGCAGAGCATCAAGATAATGTGTTGGACAAAAGAGGAGTGTTTATTGTTAAAACTTATCGAGATGGCTGGCTGTTCATACGGGCTTTGGAATAAAGTAGACGTAATTCCAGACCAGATTATGTCCACAGCTTTCTTCTGTTTGCTGGAAAAGACGTTCTAGCTCGGAAGATGTACACTTCTACTCATTATGTTGATCTACGTGGAAGTTGCACGGGAAGGGATACAACAGTACAAAGGTTGTACAAATACAAAAAGTCAATTAAGCCTTGTGGTCAAATGTCATTTATACTAATGTGAACCGGGTTGAACGATATCCGTACCAAGTCTAGTGCGATTGTCGCTAAACAGTCCTGGCGTCGTGTTCAACATGTATTTTTGAATAAACGAATTGACAACACATGTTGTAATATCTAACTTTCCAACCAACTCGGGCGGCCTACCACAGGAGCGTTTCAATCGAGATCACGTTGACAAAGGAATGGAGGTCACGTGGGGTTTGCCTTGGTTTACCGAGCAGGAGTGCAGTATTGATCCCCTCGACACCCTAAGTAAACTGCTGACTAGTAGTCAATTATTCTGTTCACGTGCAATTCAAAAACACGGCGGCTACCAAGTACAACTTTGATAAATTTGTGCCGTTGGCAGGTTGAGGGTATAGAACCCCAAAATTCCATGGAACACGTGAGGACCGAGAAGACGTATTCGAAAAGAATCTGTACTTTATACCAGAATCATAAATGAATCCCAATTTTTTGACACAGTGGGTGGTCTAACAACAAAACGTTACAGGTCATGTGACTACGCACGACGGTTCACAATCTTTTCAGTAACATTACATTTCAACAACCCCTTTGGTCGCTGAGGTGCATACAGCGTACGCGGTTTCTGAGGAAAAGAATACCAGGAAGTCATTTTCAAAACGTGCGTGGTTTAAAAGACGAGTTTCTGATTGATTCTCACAATTTCTGGATCCTGTTGAAATAGCTTGTAGACGACGACCAACCGAAGGGTTACAACGCATACGGTCAGTCAAAATTGCATGAAATATTTTAGCAGCCGAACAACGGACATTTTCATAATTTCTTCTAAAGAAACTGTCATCCTTTTATGCGCCGTTATTAATTATCATGAAGTTGGCTGGTCTTGTTATCGCGTTCCCAATGTCAACATTGTTGCCGAACCACACAATGGAATGCATATTCACCATACTTTTCTCGATGATCCTACTTTCGTCGCTCGTTTGTAATAAGATTTACCCCTGAAAATGTTTAACACACTAAGTAATTTAGGTACTAGTTTAGCTTTGGTGAATCGTAACACTCCCGAATTTCTGGTAGTTTCTAAATTGTATATACCCTGGGTGTACTGAAATTGGATACTGTAAATTTTGTAAATTTGATTTAATTTCAGATTGGAAAACTTCGGCGATGTCAGCAAACGGGACATTTTTGAACACCGAACGGCTGTTGCAATTAATTTACGAAATCGCCATTGAATTCCCATGAAAAAATAAGTTAGACAAGTAAGAAAAATACAGAAGTAATTGTAAATCAATAGACTTGAGATTAAATCCAGTTTTTGCAAAACAGCGTGAAATGTTGATCAGAATGCCAAAGATGTGGTCTTGTTTATCACTGCGCCACGACAAATACTAAGCCCAGATATATATTGCCTGGATTAGCCTTAGCGGTTTAGCCCTGGGAAATTCTGGTACCGGCCTCCGGATTTTGCATTACAATGCTTCTGTTTACTCGGACTGAATATAAAAGCTGTCATTTTTGGCAGCCACTACTAAAAATATCCTAGCATGAATTCTACCTATGGATTGGCCTCCCCTGTCATGCAATTGCTTGGAAGATTGGAGTAACACTTGAGATAAAAATACGTTCTTACCGAGAACGAATTAAAGTCACCAACGGAAGAGTGGTCGACCATATAGGAAGCATCAGATCGAAGGGTTCTACATGGTTAAATGCACAACATAGAAATTGCACCACAGTCACAATGAGCATGGGGAAAATCAATTATGCCTTAATCTATATAGCAAAGCAATCTGTACCAATTTTAGATCCACCGGAGCTCCCCTCATAAATTTCAGTTTAACCCGTTCAACCAAAAACGTTGTGAAAAATTTTGAACCGTGTTAAACACTTCAAACTGAATTCTCTGTATAAGTTACTTTATGAGAGTTCTGTAAATAATTGTCAGATTTGTCTGCTTTTCATAAACTAACTTTTCGCATGTTTAAATAAACCAACAAGATCCTCATAATTGTGTAAAATCGGACGTTGTACAGTGCAATACACACTTTGATGTGTCCCAATGTTAAGTGGTCTCCATTGATGTTGATGAGTAGTGTAGGAGAAGTCGCATATAAAGCCACGCATGAAACTATTTATGTTAACGTGAAACACATAATGATATCGAGTGTCAGTGAGGCATGACTATATAGAACTTGCACGTTTATCGTGGGAAATGCCGACCCTGTAAATTAGAGTTTAATATTCAGGTGATATACTTAACCCTGTACATCAGTCTTCATTTGTGCAGGAAAAGACTTTCCAGAACAACCGATTCTGCAATCAAACTCGTTACATTGGCCACCAAATATTCTATAGTTGCCTGTTATTTATTGATCTGTCCTGAGGAGGGAAGCTCTATTGTCACCCTTCCGTATGAATCATCGCTGTCTCCTCTAAGTTTAGTCAAGCTACAACAAACCACTCGATGCACAGGCTATCCTATAACAAACATCTATCGTGACCTCGTAGCTGAGTTGATACAGCGCTTGTGTCGTCTAGGCGTGTTGTTTCTGTTACTGGTTCAAATCCAACCGATGTCCAGATTTGTCCTAGTTGGGTATCGTCAAAATTAACTCACCTGCCAAGCCACTTGTTGGTGCAACCTTGTAATAAAATGTACGCTTCCACCATTAACTACTGAGCCAATCTTGTAGAGATTTGCTTATTTTTGTTTGCAAACGATGCTTCATTTTTGTACAGCAACTTTTTGTATCACCTTTGCATTTTGTTGAAATTG
>JTDE01000223.1:133784-144426 GCA_014338405.1 Paragonimus skrjabini miyazakii | reverse complement strand
TACTGGTAATTTGGAATATTGTGGTGGTCATCTCGAACACTTGTGAACATTTTCCTGTGAGTCAAACCCTTTCGCTTACCATAACTTGCTGGAACTTTGTAAATATTTGTCTCATTCGTTCATTTTGTTATCATCGATAGCCTAGTGAGGTACGCTCGAATTTACCTAGTCTATTCAGTAACTAGTCCTGACCACTACAATCTAAACATTCGTACATCGACCTAAATTAACAAAATCGTTGTCATACTGTCAAACAAGCGTGCGTCCGTAGTTTCCGGCCTGGGTGCCCTATTGCTGATTTTCTATTGTCTATTGGATTCCAGCGGATAACTTGTATCGGAACTTCTTGTCCGAAACCCAACTACAAATTAGGTTCGGATTTTTTTAAAAAAATCACATGAATTCACAGTAATGGGGAAAACAGCTAAATCACAACTCACAATAGTGAACAGTTGTATATTAAATTCACGTTTGTTTTTATACTACTAGCCACTTGTGAAAGTTTAAACTGTCACAATAGGTCAGTCAATGAGAAAATGAAGTATGGAATGCTGAGTTGAACAAAATGAAACTGGACGACTAGACATAAAAGTCACAGATTGTGTAAGTTGGATCAACGCGATCAAGGTGTTGCTTGCGATGGTGGACAGGTGTGTGCATATCAAACAAGCTCTGATTGGCTGCAGTTCATATAAGAAGCAATAGAAATGTGATAACGTCCGAGATAAATTTCGTTGTGGCGCATGGACCATAGTGAAAATAAATTCTGAATGGTTTCAAATGTACTGAAAAGACCAAACTCACAGATATGCACGGGCACATTAGTAGAAATCACTGTAAGTGGACTGCTATACCATTAAGATTCACTAGGCATTGACTGATTTTCGGCTAGTTTTTGGTCACCCTTAAATCGTTAATCAGTTTCTTATTACATTTTATCAGATAATTTTTATCGGATGCTGAAGACCTCAGCCATAATATGTCGTCCTACAGGTTGTTGAGCCATGCTATGCAAAACCGTCGTTTACTATGTCAGAATTTGTTCTCACAGCTGGCTAATAAAATGATTTTTAGAAATACAACCTAGAAACAGATTTATTATCTGTGGAATTTCGCTATATCTCAACAAGCACGACTGCATTTTCGGTGTTTACATAATACCGTCGGAAAACGAGGTTAGTTAGGAGAGAAACGAAGGTGGGTAAACAAAGTTGGAACGACTGATTACCATAAATCGTCATATTATGCCAATACTTTTGTTTCCCAAACGAACAGCAATCAGTGCCAAATTTTTGGTGAAATTCTTATTCTGGTGAACCGAAGTTGGGAGTTAATTGCGCATTATACATTTTGTAAATCAATCTGATGATTAACTGAGCAAGTCACTCTCATCCAAAGTCAAAATAGGACGAACTGAATAACGAGAATGTTGTCAGAGTTGCAGTTACGTTTTGCACGCAACCAAGTGAAACATGAAAAAATGTCAAGGGAATAAATTTAATGTGACTCCTATCGTTATAGTCAGTTGTTTCTAATGAACGTAGTTCTTGTTTCTGTTACTGTGCTTGCTTGATTGTGTATTTACATATGGTCGTTCTGTGTAACGGACTAACTTACAATGAAGCATAAAACGTCACATGTGAAAACTACAAGTATTTGATGAAGACCTTCTATATCCGAACCAGGTAAAACTGCTATCCACTACTATCGGGACAAATCCTAGTTATCATATCGCGAGCCATAAACTGCGCCTGGACAATAGCTTCGGTGGATACCAGCGTTAACTCAATAAGTTAACACACAGAGCCACGCCATCCAGCCAGTCAACTGGAGAATCCCATTTAAAAAAATGGGATGAACAAACACTTATATAAAGCTATGATTCTGGTGCTTTCAACGAAAGTTCGTGATTCAGTTTGTAGAGTATACACAAGCAATACCATGTGACCACAGGCAATGTTGAATACACCCTGGAAACCCGAAGAGTTTGCAGTTGATTCAACTATGAATCATTAACTAGGTAAATTTACTTTCGGCTTTTACCTTCAAAATGATTGACTTCCGTAACGATTTTGGACAGGCACTTGAATTATCTCGTGTAATATTCTCACTGGTGAGATTTCGTACACCGAACTGACTTTCAACAGAAATACTCAGGATAAGAGTCTGGATACAATGAATTAGGAGTACGGACATGAGGAATGCAAGATCATTGGCAAAGTAACTATTACTACTTTCTGTCTTGGAATATATCAGACGGTGAGAAACGCTTGGGACACGTGTCTCGAAGCACATTCCAAAGTAGCTAGTGCACAACAAAACCAGCGCCACCTGATCCTCTACCACACTGAGGTGGATAAAGCCTTTCGCGTGTTGCGTTGTCTAAACAATAGGCACATGCCACCTTTTGCAGAGACTGTCACGTTACACCGTTATGTGCTCTCACTTTATGCACAGAAGCAAATGGTATTTAACCTACCAGTACCACGAGTTCAATAGTTCGGGGTCGTGAGTACATGTCATTCGTTAATTTTATGCCAGTACTACTTAAATGTTTCAGGTTATTTACACAAGTTTACTTCTTTCTTCTGTCTTAAGCGTACTCGTAGAATACCTATTGGCTTCCGTTTCTTTTCGCTTGGCTTACTGTTGAATAGATATTTTCTGCACTGGTGGTTCCTTCCTCGACCTGTTTAAAATTTGGATTTTGTTTTTAACTCTTGACGATCGAATCCAGCGTGACTGGTTCTGTGTGCTAATTCCGTCACAGTCGAAGATTCACTCTTGCTTTGCATTCATTTGGGTTAATGCATGTTTATTGACTATAGTCCGTTTGTCGTAAGCGATGAGATCGTTTGAAGTAAATCTTACGTATTCCTAAAGTGGTGCTTTGTATCGTGTGTCCGCTAGATATCCGCGTGATGTACTGAGATATAGATGGCGGTTGATTCTGTTTACTCCCATTTTCTCTCTATTCCGCTATAACGAGTTACCACAACTTACCACAGCTTCATATTTGGTCAAAGAACGGTTCGCTTTTGTATCTAGTACTTGTTTCTTCACCAGTTTTTAGGCATAACTGCCCACACTGAATCAGACATATCTGCAAACTCGTTTCTCAAGGTTTTGCCGTCTTCATCACACACCGTTAACATCAGTCTTTTTGAAAGTTTGGTCTCGTTTTTCAGCTTTATCAAAATGATTCCTAGAACCTTGTATCGAATTTACTATTTGTCTGTCTATATAAGAAACATGTGGTCACGACTAAATGTGTCGCTTAAATTGCCTCCAAGTTACCGTCACTGACCCAATCCCCCAGTATCATGCAATATGTATGTATATAGAACAGTGGCATCAGTTCGTTGTGCGGAGTTTGAGGATTAGAATATCAGTTTTAGCAAGACTGAACTTGGTCATAGGTTTTCAGTGTGACAGTGAATATCAAATTATTTTTCTAACGCTGGTTTTCACGTGACATAAATTTGTCCAAAGGTGTCACATCACCCAACTCACAGCTGTCAAAAAGAGCCAAAAGAATTCAATCCAAATACAACTAAGGCTTCATGGACACAACTCTTTCTCTCCGATGTGACGAAACATGGCTCCAGTCACCTACTTCGCGCTAAATCTTGTCTTCCAATATACTTTTCTTTAGTCCTCACTAATTTACGATGGTTCAACGGTGGTCATCAGATGGAATGATGAACAGAGTCAGACATCATATATATCTTAAAATATTTATTGTCACATAATCTATATAGGACAGCAGAGCAACAGTTTTGGTTCGGTGGATTTTATTTTATTTAGAAAATGTTTCTAACCGTCAGTAAACGACTACACCTTACCTATGAGGTAGGCAAAGTTGATGCAAGTAAGTTATATTTTCAAGATAGTTTTCCATATCTGTCACTAATATGGTTTTAGTAATTATAATAATGGTATATAAGTTAGAACTCAGGTATCTGATAAAATTCACCTAGATCAAATACCTGGAAAGCCCGATTGCTTGAAACTTGACTGCCTGTAATGTTCACGAATGCAACTGCGAAACGACAACCTCAGTTGCTAGAATTAATATTAGTCACGTAAATGTAGAATGAGCTAGTGACTACATTGGTGTCACATACTCGGGGGTTACTCAACTCAAAAGATCTAATGGACACTGATACATTGTCGTCTGGTTCATTTGCATGAATATATTATGCATTTTCAGATACACCAGTATGTCGTCTCGTTACATTTGAACGTTCCATATCGACAAGTCAATGTCAGCAGTTTTCGCTACAATTATTCATCTCACCTTGCATACGAAAACTTGCTCTGTTCAACAAAGACACTTGAAATAAACTACATATGCATTCTCGTACTTCAAAACATGCTAGTAAGCCTGTAAACTAGAAAACTTCAACAGGTAACTATGGCTGAATACATTAGATTGCGGTCTCTTGTTTGGCATTAAATTAAAGTGTACAATGTGTCACATGTGAGACAACCTTGTTTGGGTTTGACCAGAATGAATTTATTCAACAATTCACATAGAATCTAAATTATGAGATTTTCGTTCAGGATCGTCAGAAACAAACAAACAATTTTCGGTTTGCAGGATTATTTTTCTCGTCTGCAACGTTTTTATTCAATTGCAATTAGATTTAAAAGCAACTTGTTTTTTCTGCGTTAACTCTCTGCACAACAGAACAGATAATGCAATTCTCACCGAGGGGATCTAACTATTAAAATCGAAAGTTTTAATGATTGTCATAGTAAACTAAGAGCCGGTTGAGACTGCTGGAAAAGTATTTATTTCAACCTAGCTTGTTTGATATGTCTGAGTTAGTACATGTGGCCATAGCTGAAGTTTCCCCTAGTGTTGACGTTAATGTCAATACGATGCTATAGATTGCTAAATAAGGACTTTTTGATAAGCGTGAAAATTGCGGCTAACTGTAATAACCCCATCACAATACCCACTGCCAGCTCCCAAAATAAGCTCTTAACTTCACAACATCGATGAGTATTACATAGTCCGTTTCAATAAATTAGAGACAGCATTTATGTTTTGAAATTACTAAAGACGAAATATTCACGGGTTTTTCGTTTGGCATCTCGTTACTAGGTGTTAAAATGAAACCACTGTTCAGAGGACGACTGTTCACTTATGTAAGGAAGCAAATATTTAACACATGAGGATAATCGTTTCCAGATTCCCATAGAATTCATAAGAAGTCAGTTATGCGAACAGATGTTTTCGGTAATTCTCATCGGACTTTTACAATTACATGGGGTACATGCGTTTTATATATGAGGATAAGTAGTTTTTTACTCACAGGATAATTTCGTTTACTTACAGAATGTATCTGTTTCTTTCTTGCGGTGGCCGTTGATTTCGGTAGCTTTTTGGGTACAATTGAGTAACAGAACTTATCGGCCACTGTTTAACTGTGAAGCTCACTGGAAAACTTTAGAAGAAAATACTTAACCGTCCCTCAATATATCCAGATAAAGCTAACAGCATATAAGAACGTAATTCAAGTATAATTACTGGGTACTGTGTTCTAAGGAATGTAATGTATCAAAAATTCTGTTTTAAAAGAATATTTTTTCTGGATAATGGGCATGAATGCAGCATTTAGATGGAGTAATGTTCTCAGTAGACCGGGCAAAAAATACTAGTAATTTAACCCAAATTTTCTTGGTATATTTTCCGTAGTAATTTGGGTATTAATGCATTCATTGTAGAGGGTGGAAACTAGGGAGCCGGTCCGATTGAGCTACGACATTGGGCTGTGTATAATGGAGCTTCTGTGGATAGTTTCCACATTCCCAGCGATCCAAAGTAAGTGGCAGTGTTTTTTGAGCTTAACTTCCTGGAACGTAGTAAAGCCTTGATTTATGATCTCCTTTCACAAGCATTTTTCAAAGATGGTGATAGAAGAATGCTGTCTGAACTGACCACACCGTCGTTTCTTCTGAGAGACTGAAGATAAACCTCATGGGTGTATCTTGTCAACAGTCATTTCTACTTTCAAAAAGTGCGAGGATTTCCTGACAACCATAAGAATATTGGCTTTATTTCCATCACAACCAGGCGGCTGGCCTAGTCCACAACGTGACGGCTTTTGGAACCCATATAAAATCATGTAAGAGAAGAACAGACAGGTATCCAGCCTGATCGCGGGCGCATCCGTCACAGCTTCCCCTCGCGACAGACACCAAAACGACGACACTCGTTTTTTAGTCTTGGTATTTCTAAGCTTAAAGACTGCCATTTGCTCGGTTTCTTAACATGCGCTCTTTGATTGTCTCTGTTGCACAGGAATTCCATCGGAGTGCAGCAATTTTTTGAAATCGCTGTACGCTCGCCCTAACAGCAGACGGTACACTGATTAGCAGCTGTCCCGAGCCTTCCTCACGCCAAATGGGGTGTCAAAACACCCCCTACTCTTACAGTTTTGCGACGAATGCTATTCTAGAAGAAGCCTTCGGTGGATTCGATGGTCTCATATTGAAGCTTATATCAGACAGTAACCTGATTGATGATACGAACGACAGTGCTATAATTAGCTCTTTTACAGAGTGCATGTGAACCGTTCTGAGTCAGTTGAGTAACACACCTAGACCGTGTGGCACACAGTTTGCGACTTCAAATGTAAAGCGCTGCTACAAGATTGGGTCGACGCGGACTTGTCGTTTTTATAACTGGCAGATACTCGTTTCACTCACCTGCGTAGTGTCATCTCGTCAACCTGTAGCATTGTTGACGAGGTGTCCACGGGGATAGCGTGACCACGTAGTGCATGTGTCAACCGACGTCACGTTTGACATGACAAAGCATATCTTTTAATATGTGTGCACTCAGTTTTCGTCTTTCGATCACAGCCCTGACCAATTCGTGACGAGGATGCATACAAACTTTCAGTGTGTGAGCACCGCTGTCTACAGCAGGCTGACTTTTTGATCAACCTGACAGTCCGTCTTCACCTGTTTGTGAAATACCCGAGTTCGCGACCGACACCCGAGACTGTGGAAATGAATATTTCACTGGTTGGACCACATACTCTGAATGCCAGTGGAGCATCTTCCGCACCGCGTATTGTTCAGAATGATTGTTAATTGTTGAAAGAAACCCCAAGGTGGTCAATGAGACCTGAAGTGGATAATTTTGGGTTTATGAACTTCAAAACTGTACTACAAACGTTGTAGACAATATGGGCATTAGCCTCGGTGGATAGCCCCTTTAACTCAGTAAGTTAACACCCAACAAACCCATTCAATCAACTGGCGAATTCCACTTGACACAATGTGATGGACGAACACTAATCTAGAAATGCGATACTGGAGCGTCGAACGGGAGTTTGTGTTTTAGGAATACCGGATGACCACTGACAATGTTAAAAACACCCCAGAAACTCAAATATTTTGCAACTGATTCGCCTGTGAATCATTAAATCGATAAATTTACTTTCGGCTCATCATCAAAACGGTTGATATTTTTATCGATTTCGGATAGACAATTGAAGCGGCTCGTGCAACATTCTCACAGATGACGTTTCGTATACTGAGTCGACTTTGTAATTCGGAGTAAATATACTCATAGTAAAAGTCTCTAGATAAGAAAGTGGAATGTGCGAGATCATTGGAAAAGTAACTATTACTAGTTCGTGTCTTGAAGTATCAGGAGATTGTTTCCACCTAAATCTAAAAGCTTATCGAATTAATGGTTAACTTTGGTTTCTGATGCTGTTTGGATAATGCCGCCCACCCAGTTCCTTTTGGGTGGACAAGTTGTTTTAATGATTCATATCAGATCTACAGCTACAATCAGACGTTTAATACACGCTCAGGAAACAGTCTTTACTTAACAGAAGACTTAAAGAGTTCAAGTACGTTATCTTTTAACTGTGTCGTCTTCTACGTATTTGGCCTACACAATTTATGAATAAAAACAGCAAATTAGTAATATTCCGCTTGGAACTCATTATTAATTATATTGGCCACATGATGAGTATCGTGTGTAGAGGAGTAGGTAAAATAACTAGTTCTTGGCAATTCCTGGGGTTACATTAGTTAACTGCATTACCGATTTTGAACATGTACACGGCCTTAGATCAAGATAAACAATAGGCCTAAAATAAATGACGAGAAGTTCTGTATGTATGTTTGCGTTAAGTAAATACTGACATTGCTTGCACTGTTCTCTAAGGTCCTCATGGTGGACCAAACAAGTCATGAAAATGAGCATGCAACTAAAATGTAACCAGATAGCAAATTTATTGACTGGTATGTTATTGGAACAATGCTGCTATCTCTTTGGAGAAACAACGTTATTCACTGAAACAGTTATCTGGAAACTGAAACTGCAAAGACAGGGGTTTAAGATCTACAAAGTGGTACTTAGAGGTTATCTTATCAACAATTCGTACGCCACAAAGTAGTGCTTAAGATAGCATGTTAGTTTATCACATTGTCTTGACTGCGTACTGGCCAGGTTCTCTTCGGTCATATGCCTATCACATTTACTGTGATTTTCGTATGGAAGCAAAAGCGACTCAGAAGAAACGTACTATTAAAAGCCCCCAGAACTGACGGAATTGTTTGGTGCTGATGGTTGGTCTGACGGACAACATCTAGCTTCACCTACAGAGAAGTGCAAGTTCATAATGGCAAAAGAGAACCTAACCATGCCTTCTCTGGGAGCGTTTCGAGATCCTGGAAACACCGTAATACTTGAAAATACAGTCACGTGATACTGGAGAAATGAGATTGTTTGCAACTGTAGTCATCTTGTCAATCCTAGTTATGCATGACATTTCTCTACTTCTGAAATTCCCCATGTATTATCCATCAATTCAGTTTATGACCTTTTTAGAGCGCGACACCGCATAAGTATTTACATGTTTGATCAGAATATCCCAAATGTTTCAACGACAAAGTAGCAGTGATTCTATGGGAAGACTCCAGATTTTTCAGTTAGGTAGTCCTTGTTATGCCATTGACATCGGTCACCGCAACTGCTCTCGTTAGGCAAGAACAAACTGGCAGTGACCAGCCCACAACCAAGTAAGATAGTTACGAACAGCCTGTTGTTCACAAGTTGAAAGCTACAATTGACTTTGAAATTATCACGTGATTCGTCTGTCATCAGTACACTTAGACACACTAATGAGCCCAAATGGTTACATAAAAGATAAGTAATACCTGATGACACCACATTGACTGAAGAATTCTTATCTACTCCACTTTATACCTGCACTGCTACCGGCCAGTACAGATGGACTTTCATCTGTCACACCATCTTCAGACATGCTCATTAGTCTGAAGACTTGTTCGGTCAACACTGCCTCTCAACTCGATTCTACTCAGTTCGACTTTCGTTCCGGCTGCCAGTACACAAAGGATCTGAACAGGATAGAAACCGAGCAGAGTGGAGTGCCTATATGCAAGTGAACATTGAAAGACGATAATGTACTAGGGGAACCAAAACAAGTTTAGGGGTAAACTTAGTAAATCCGTGCTGTGTACAGATACATACCATTCGACTAATGTAAGCCAAATCCCCAAGTAATCAAGCGAATCGTTTTCGGATTATAAATTCTGTTGGAAATTACAAGGTGCTGCGAAAAGCTGCGTTCGGCTGTGATGGAGAAACCGAATAAAATTTATGTATTACGCTTAATCTAGAGTGCTGCGCCCTAGACAAATATTACGTCTAATAAATCTAGTAATCCCTTGACAATTCAATCATCTAGGCACTGTTGGCTTCCTTGACGTTCAGGACCTGCGATACATCATGCAGTTATGGCATACAAGGATTCTGAATTCTGGTGTTCTGCATGCATTATTCATCCAGAATTTATACTCACCTTTCCCGGAACGCCACTAGATTGTTCCTTCAAACAGTCTTTACAGAATTCTTAACCAGTTTGCTTACGTTACAGAAGATCATTGAACTGGTAATGACGTTGAACTTTCACCTTTATTGCCGATGTATTTAAACAATATTCGAATTCGAGAACTTTTTGTGAAGCTTAGAAGCAAGAGGACGTTGTTGCTACATAGTTTCTTCTAGGCCTTTATGATGTTTTCTAAAGAGTACATCCAACATTGTATTTCTAAAGAATGAGGGCAGCTCGAGGGTCTTACTACTAATGATGAAATCAAGTGTAGGTAGTGTTCAGTCTAACATATACTAAACCCTCAACCTTCAACCACATGTTCAGTTGGTCCAATGGAGATAACAGCTTCAGCTTAACTAAGACGACCCGGTCACCAAGGCACCGATTGAAGTAAACAAAAGAATTCGGTCCATTTTCTTTTGGAATCGCTTATACAGACTGAATACTATTAAAAAAAGATTGCGGTTGAGAGTCTGGATATGTACAGCCCTGTTACACGCATTGTGAGGTTATCGGAGTTGTGGTCCATATATTGGTTTCATAACCACGAGGGCCGGAGTGTAAATTATGGCCCATACGACTGTATGAGTTCTAACAGGAAAGAAACTGGAGTGTAGCGCTTGCTTACGAATTTGGTCGATTTATAAGCCTGTCTGAACATAAACGCTGTGATCGGCTGTAGGTAGTGTTCAACCTGACAGAACTAGCAGTCTCGTTGAAAGGAAGTGAGAAAAACCGAACGAAAGTTT
>JTDE01000223.1:61034-130498 GCA_014338405.1 Paragonimus skrjabini miyazakii | reverse complement strand
CCGGAAAATTCATCCCTCGGGATGCACGAAACGCCTTATTGACTTGAATTGGTTCGGCCTGTTAATGCTGTAGTACTAATTGCGACTTTTCGTTCGGTCGCTTATACAACTAAGCAGTTTTTCCAAAAAGCATGGTGTCCAGAACATAATCAAACTGAAAAATAGTCGTTTCCGAGCAAACAAAGTTGACTTGAACCAAATAGTTGTGACGGCTACAACAATCAACATTGTGAAAGGAATCTGAATATACAAGCTAGCTTGATAACAGGACCGATGTTCAGGATATGTTCAACTGAAACTAACACCGCAGTTCTCCAGCAACACGGAGTTCTGCCCTAATTTAAGCCTGTTCTTTTGCTCTAGGATCAAGCTGCCATCAATTTTGCATGCGTAGCTTTCTCCGCAGTCACATCTGAGCCGGTAGACAAAATGTGAATTGGCTTTCATTGGCCGAAATCCTGAAAGTAATGGCACAGAGACCTTCTTAAGTGAACACTTAAGCTCAACTACAATAATTGTTCGCCCAGTAGAACATTTTGTTATCTGATACACACTGTACACACCATCATAAGCCAGATTTTTGTGAACGCTTGTTTGCTTGGCGGTTCTGGTCTGTACAATCCTTCTGTAAACCTATTCCCATTATTGATTACGTTATTCACATGATTGTGAAGAATCTGTGCACAGGAGGGTTGTAAGAATTAATTGGAATTGATCACGTCCGTACTTCAATCGAAAGATTGCGCCAAAATGTTCAAAAATCATAGCACGTATTATTCGTTATTACTGAGCTCCACAATTATTGTGTACTCACAAATTTCGCCCTATGAATGGCTTGACATTCTTACTGGTTTCCTTGAGCGAATGATTTAAACTTTGGTTGCCAAAAGTTAAACTATGAAAACGATAGACTATGGCTACTTCATTCCTGTTGACTTTCAAAGAGAAACACCATACCCAATCCTTGAACTCTAACTATGCATTGCTCAATTAAAACCTGATCGCAGTTTAATTCCAGGCCATAGCGGGGTTATTAACTAAGGACAACCTATAGCTAGAGCAAAACCAGTGTATAGTGCTTCTGTTTGAAAGGAGCTAACTAAAATGTCAATGAGAGTACAAAGGCTGTAATCAGTTGTTGTTTCACTTCAACTTTTGAAAACCAAAATCTCTTACTAATTTGGTTCCAAGTGAAAACTTTTTGTCAAGTGTACTTTATTTCGTCTGAATACTCTTATTGTCAAGTTAGGCCGCTCAGCCTTTTGCCATTCACTTAAAAATTGGCCGAAGAGTTTTGTGAAAGATATCTGAAGCTGATATAAACGCGGTAGCTACCGGCAACTATTCTAGATACTGAATTCATTCCAGCCAACTAATCTACTGCTAACCGATAATCGGAACTTTGTCCACTAAGTTAAGTAGTGCGTGCAAATTTCAATTTGATGTGAAGTCCCATATGTGGAGTCGACTATTGGTTTTATAATGGCACCTACTAAGTTTTCTGTCTAGGCATTAGATCAAATGAGTATTGCCCACTAGTGAAAGTAACTGAACGCTTATATATGAAACTTTGGTCCCTCTAACATATGACCGGTGGCATAAACTAATCCACTCGGCTGTCACAGAAAACAATGAACAGAGGCTAAATTCGGCTTATGTCAAAAATCTGCACAACTGATGAATTCTGACACTGTTGAAACACTAGACTTGTTATACCCTCAAAGGAAGTCCAGGTGAACGGCGACCATGAACAGTAATAGCATTGGTGTTAATTCTACAACATGCGTTTTAAGGCGCACACCAACTACTTGTGTAAAACAGTCTGTTCCAAATAGCTTAGCATATTATTCTCCAGTAGAACTATCCTTGTTATAATTGTTCCCCAACAAGACTATTGAACATGCACATTCTTTACTTAACGTAAAGGTGTAACTTCTTACTAGCAAAGTTATCTATTTCGTTTCACACCTATGAGGACTGTTAGTTGAAAGACATTATTACACATTCTGGAAATTATTAAGCAATTCCTTGGTTAGGCCACAAGTCAACTCCGAGAATATTATCTGGTTCACAACGTTTTGGCTCTCTCGGAGAGCCTTTATCAAGCGATTTAAATCAGGAAATTGACATTGTGCAGGCTTCAAATGAGACAATCAACTGGCATGTGTTTGTGTGCTTGAAAAGCAGTGTATCGACAGGCTACCAATAGGATGTATGAGTTCAAGGTTCACCCGAGGTCACCACGTGACGATCCCAGGTGCGAATAAGGAAATGTATTATTGTGTGTGTGCATGTGTGCTTTTAATCTGCAAGCATGCAGACTGTCCAGGATAGGGGTGGGTGATAGGAATGCCAAAAACGTGGTGTCACTGTTGTTCATCCAGTACATCAGGCCAAACAACTGACAATTCCAAGCCATCGGATCGATTCATCGCTTGCGGAGTATTAGTGATCAGCAAGGTTGCGAAACTGATAACTCTGTTAGTTTTAATTCGTTGTGGCCCAACCAAGAAATTACTTAATAATGAACATGAGCGCAACGCGTAATATGTTGTCCTATATCAGTTGTGTTTACGGTTCGGGAATACTAACGTTTTAAACACGCTTTATCCGTTAAACCGTTGTCAGATTACACAGAGCGCTGTATGCTTCGACACGGCAACTTTAGCGTAGTTAAACTTTTGGTCATGTGAGGAAATGTCTGACTGCATGCAGTCACAAACATTGGTTTCGACTAGAATTTCCGTTATCTAAGCAAGTTTCAAAAAGTGACATATCACCAGCAAACGTGACAGAAATAGGTTTTCAGCAACTAGTTAGAGTAAACAAATAATTCTGTTTCAAACCTTGTGAGCAGTTGAACATACGATCAGTTTATAAACCTCTGGTTAAGTTTCTTTAAATTCCGATATGCAGTCATCCAGCAGTAAATCCCATCAACCTGTCCTAGTTTTTGCGAGACTTGGACTCATTCCATACTGCAATAATTATTTTGGCAAAGTTCTCATCATAGTGAACTAATTCACGTTGTTGCCTGTTTTAAATTTTCTATATTTTGATTGCAATTCAAAATTTCCTTATTTTTCTGCTCACAGCGCAGCGTATAGATGGTGATAATCTTTCGATGCATTGCCACATAATCCACCCACGCAACTTACCTCGTTTCGGTTCATTTATTACGATATCCAGCTCCACTTTTGCCGTGAATAAAACAAAATATTTCTGTTGGATTAATGAAAATCGAACCTACTTAGTGGAATCATCATCTACATGCATAACGGTGCAAAACAGCTGCAAACAATTCTCATTAAATTGTCCCAGTTGAACTCATGCTCGTGTTTGAACGTACGTCCTTCGTAAAATAACTGGTGCAAGCAAGCTCCAAATCAACTTTGAAATAAATCTAGACTATACCAGCCGTAATTTTTGCCGTTTGCTTTAGTGGCAGCCATTCTCGTCTGGAGAACTTTTATGTAAAATAAACTGTTGCGTAGTAATTATTCTACTGTTAATACCCACACTTGTAAAGTATGACTACAAATCTTCGATATTGTTCTTGAAAATGCTATAGACTTGGTTGTTTCCTATTTATTCCGTACACAACCAGCGGGCCTGTACCTTACCCTCGAAGAGTACACTTGCATTAGAAACGGCATTCTAAGAGCATGTTCTTTTAGAAAGCAATGGCGTCGCGCGGGAAAGACAAGGGACAGAGTTGAGCTGAAGACGTGAGTAAAGGCTCCATCTGATCGTGTACGATGTTTAGAATCCCCAAATATATTTGTTATCATCCGGTAAGTCCATTGATATGTAAAATGCTTGCTGACTTGTCCGCGGACTGCTGCAAAATTCACAGTAATCACCTCCTTTACATGATTGTCAGTTGCACTTCGAAAATGCAATGCCACAAAAGTAAATTCATGAACAGTTAGTAATTTTGGTTAAAATCATCTATTTTACTAACACCATTCGTATAAAGGCATTCCAATTCGTCTGTAAGGCATTCTGAAGTATGTGCTGTCTTTAGGTAAAATTAATTACATCTAACTGATTAGAAATCCTCGCCAATTTGATTGCCTCAGTGGGTGCTGTTCAGGCTTTTATTACGGAAGAATATATGCCGGACAGAAATTCCTTTTTATGACTACGGATGTGTATTACAGAGTTGTCCAAACAGAAGTGAAGTCAACGTCAATTTTTTTAGAAATTAATATAATGTTATAAAATATGACCACTTAAGCAGTACGAGGAACATAATCTGAACTGTTACAATAAAGTATATCACCTCGAAAAAATGCTGCAAAAAATCACAGTGTGTCTGTCGTCTAACTATTCAATCGAGTAACTTGTCCAGGACATCATTAGCATAATTTATCTCCAAATATTCACAAAAACAAGGCAAATTTGAGGTTTATCAAACTGCCGTAGACTAGATATGTGCAATCTTAGAAGTCGTGAGTGAATCGATCGTGGAACATAACTATGAACATCAGAGGCGAATTATGCTGTTATCTAAATTTTGTATTGGGTACCATAGCAACAAACCCGTCGCAACCTCTTCCCCCAATACACAAACAAATACTAATGGACATGGTCTCACGCGCTTGCAATAAGTGAACGTAAACATCAGACTAGAAGCTGGCGACTGTACACAAGACTAACATAGCTGCTTCATGCGCTCATGCCTGCTGTACTTTCCGCAAAAGCTATATAAACAGAACCCATTCTATTGCTTTCCGTTAATATGTGTTGGTTTATTGTATAAAAACGGTTGTGACAGGTTGGTTTGTATGGACATCATTAATAAAACTGGGTTTCATTTCGAAGTATTTACCAAATAAGTGGTGATTGAACATATGCACATGAAGCTAAAAGCATTTTCTAATTTACTAACCCAATAAGAATATGGAATGTAAATGACCAGTTAGCGTCGTTACAACAAAAGTTACTTCAGACCAGCGTGAACTCTCTATTACCAAAGCTAGATATTTAATTTCACTTGGAAGCACGTTGCACAAAACCCATACAAACAATAATAAGCAATGTCAGAATAACTCTACCTTTCAATGCAATTTTGTATTTCCTTAAATACGGCGATGAACACGTTTTTTATCAGCTTGATCAAGCTGTCCGTACGAGTCCGGCATTTAATCCAACGTAATCTAATTCGAACAAGGCTACAAATACTCAGCAGATAATCATTTGTTGGTAAAAGTAGATTTCTGGAAGAACAGTAGTCCTAAATTTCAGTGTAGAAGAGGTCAACCAGAAATAACCGTCAGCTAGTACATTTCGACAATGGTCCATTCAGTACCCCATTAACTCGGCCATGATGTGGGCAAGTCACATAAATGGCTGACATTTGCCACGACGACAATAACATAGATTAACGATTCAGCCTAAGTTTTCAGTACCGGTGCCGTTTCTAACGAATGGACACAAGAAAACAATTGTCCTACCTAAGTATCTACTGATCACGGTATAATGCACAGTATGATAATCTGAACTGGTGAAGCGAAGTTCAATGACTAACATCGAAACGGATACTCAGAATAAAAGTACTAGGTTAGTCGATACTTACGGCGCAATTTGCACAGACGTCGACGTTGAATGCCCCTACAATTTATGAGTATGTACTTTTCAGAGATCTACTAGGCTTGTTTAATGAAATAACCAGACCATTTTCACCGAACCCTGAGAACATTACCAGAGATTAATTTATTTACATTCTTTGTACGCCGTGAATACAGACTTTTTGACTACATGTGTATTACGACTGCTTGTTGCAAAAACTACTGGAAGTGAAATGACTCGACTCATCACAGACCACAATTACATCAAACCCATGCTTCCTGTTTCCAGACAAAACAGTCACTTTGAATCAGATTTACAGAACAGTAGGCAGAATTCTTATAGTAAAACTACAGTTCGTACGGTATGCATCATTATGTACTACTAAAATGAGCAACGGCGACTTACAACTTCGAAGGTAGTATTACTCTTCAATGAGCAACCGTAGATGGTGAACCCTATCCACTTACTGATCACTGATATTCATAGTGTGCGCACTGTCGATTTAATTGTAAGTATAACTAACAACCCAGATCAATTTGTAAAGTTCGTTTAGCAAGTGTTGCCCTTGTAATTTCAAACTGCCCATACGTTTGCGACCAACAGATAAGTGCAAAATGAATTCAGTCCGGAAATTTTTTCTCATTAACCTAAATGTTGCCGTTAGAGAAAAAAGCTCGCTTATGAAGGAAACCGCAATCAACACCATAGGCACTACGCACAATTCACCGAACACTTCAAGCAACAAGCTTATAGATTTGTCAAAACAGAAGCTAACTTAGCCACCCCAATCGAGCTCAATTTGGCCTAATATAACAAAGTATATCCGAGCGAAAGTCTTCAACTTACAAAGAATCAAACGTCTGTACATGCTGCTAAATTTTCTCAGGTCGTTCGTTCGAGAACGCGATTGGCGATACATTTAAGCCTTGTGACTTTCAGTTACACAAATGCTTATTTCACCAATTGCTGTACTAGTCTCTACAATAAAGTAGGGCAACTCAGCAATCGCGAATCAAATTTTGCTTTCTGACATACGAATTAAAACAATAAACCCGATTAGATTAAGCGCCGCGGTTGACTGGTTAACCAGACTTTTATGACATCCCAAGGAGACGATTGTAGAGTCTACAAAAGCTAGGTTAAGTGATCAGTATCTGACAGTTTTCTGAGGGAAGAGAGGTTAATGCAATCAGTGGTTACCACGGAACGGGTATCGTTAGTTCAATATTGAGCGTTGTGTTTTATCGCTGAGGATGTGTAGTTAAATACTGCTGTCTGCGATCTACTGAAGTTAACCCGACTTGTCACGTTTGTCATGATTAATCATTTTAGTGGGTTGATTAATTGGATCCGAATTACAGTATTCTTGAAGTGATAATCTGATAAGTTATCGTAAAACAATCACTTGGTGGAAAAATTTAGAGAATCCAGACTGTCAACCTTAGTATCCGAACAATTATGTCGGCCGATTTACTAGAGATCACAATGGTAAAGGACCGGAGGAAGAATGGTGAAAAAATTTCCGCAGATCCTTCAAGAAAGGCAGTTGTGACTTTTGTCCGCAAAGGCCTGTGGGCATAATTTACTTAAACGTTTTCGTATCTTGAGTTTGGCAGTTAAGATAAATGGTTACCAATTGAAATACACCTGAGGAATAACTGTAGACATTTAAACGTTCTATACTAAAATGATTGGGGTGAATCGTTTCTAATCTTGCAGGAGCGGTTCACACTTTGTGTCACTAATTTCTTTGGTAGCTTCCAAGTAAATTAAACCCTGGTTCAAAATTGTCTTGAGTGTACACACAGAAATAATCTCGCGCCGCACGATCAATTCAGAAATGTGTGCCGTAAACATCGTCAGGAAGCTTGTAAAACCGAAAAAAATTGCCCCCTTTGCTGCAGTACCTGACAGAAAGGAATCGTTACTTTTCCCTCAAATATGAACTATTGACATTTTAGGAGACAGTAGTTTCTTCATCTATTGGAGGATGATTCCAGAATGCCATCAGATATGTTGTGAGCTCACCAGTCCAATTAATTAATTTTAGCGTATGACTATAGTTCTAATAAATCTCTCGTATTTTCACGGTAAGAACGCAACCAGGAAATCTAACACCTGAAACGGTAGTCACGATCGCACTTTTTCAGACAGTTATCTAGTCAGATTACCGAGTTGTGGCCATGTGTCACAAAAATATTCTCAACTCATTCGAACAGATTTCTGAGTGATCAATGTCAGTTCGTTGATGACAATGAAAGTGATACTAAGAAAAACAGTCACCCATAGCTGTGCTCATTTAAATTAGCAAGCCGTTTATTTGTTCTAAACTCGACATACAGAGTAATACATTCTTCAGCAGGTTGTCCACTTCTAAACCGCTCTGAATTTCAATGATTACATACAACTGATTGCTCTACATGATAGTTGCCAACGCGTGCTTAATTTGTTTGTAGCGTACACAAGATAGTAACTGTAGATACACTGGTTTGTCATGAAAAAATATGGCTTACATCATCAGATTCAGACTTGCTATGCTAAACACCTATCTGTGGCAGCCACATTGTAGTGTGGCAAATTAATCTTAGCTTTGTGGTTGAATGCCTAAGATAAATCAGCATTTGATGATGAACTCGATGAGTATTCTTCTTACCGTGAGTATGTTTACTAAACCTAGTATACAAAAGGGGCGGCTGAAAATGTTACTTTTGCTGGTTCAAACCGTAAACCAAAGAAATCCAACTGAGACTGCGGTAACAAGTACTTCGGTTTCATCAAGCGCTATACATCTCTTGATAATACTTCATTTCTTTAGCCATATCAAATGGTCAAATATATAGCTATACATTTAACACCTTAAGTCATCGGCGTTCAGAGAAGTTATGAGCAACAAAATTTAACAAATTGTGTTGGGTGCACAAAGGTTGTTATTGAAAGCGATTAACCTATCATGACCTTTCGTATGATCTGGACCAGAAGTTTCACACCTTGCTTGCTTTGCTGTCATCATCAAGACTACATCATACATATACCATGTTTACAACAAATAACGGCTGAATGTAAATGAACGATATACATATTGTATTACCTATCTTCCATCACCGCGGATATTGATCGAACCTCAATGCTTTTTGCTAAAATACATAACTCATTTTCTAAGGCACGTAGGTTAATAGCGTATTTCTGTTTGATATGTAAATAAATGTTGACTTGAAAACAGATAGAAAACGTTGTGAATAACCACAGTTTGAATTACGTCACGGAGATTATTACTTTGAGGGAAATCAATTGATATTTTTGGACTGTGATGTACAAATTGCCGAGCAAAACTTCCTACATTGAAAAAGATTTGCGCGAATCAACGTTCAACTGTAACCAGTAGGCAACCGAAATGTCGAAAACATTGATCGTTTTGGTTAGTTGTGAACAGTGGGGGTGCAGTTCGTAGCTCGGGTTAATGCTTTTAGTTTTGATATGTTTGCCTAGCTTCTCACTTGGGTAGCGAACGTTTCATCACTAGTTGAGGCGACGTAATCAGTGCGAAATTGTTTTAGCTCAAAAACTATACACTAAAACAACTACTAACTGATGATGTCACCTAGCTTGGTGATGAAACCTAAATGCCAAGCTCGGTGAGCACACCAATACCAAAGTTGACCGTTTTCAGTCAATTGTTGGCCTAATTTTTTGCCCGATGAACTTACACGGAGATCCACTAAAAAGCTTTCGGGACAACATTAGAACAATAAACATTATTTACAAGGTATTCCTTAAGGTATTTTCATCTTCAATTGCGTAATACGAAGCACAGTGGGTAATGTCAGTTTAATTATCTATCAGTAAGAAGTTTTTATATAGGCACTCTTGTAGCATCCACACAAAACAAGGGTATATCATAGTAGTTGTTTTGTATTGATTCAGATAGAAAGGTCAGTATAATTAATTACTGGTGAAGGGAAAGTAATAATTTGGCGTGTGCGGATGGGTGCTTAAAAGTGACATTTGCATCCATTGTTAAGCTCAATATCATAGCGACGCAGCACCACCGTGATCAAATAGTCGCTTTTACATTCGATTTTTAAAGTCACATGGTTACACACTGCGATTTACTTAAGTTCCCATCATCCAACTTTTCATTTTAGTTTACTATACACAAAAGACTATTTTTCCGATTGCCTATATTACGGCAGTGCATTCAAAAATTGTGACCTTTACGGTTTTGTCATTTTCTTAACTGTATTGATATATTGATGGTCTGTTGTATACGCTCCTAAAGATGCAGCGAAATCTGTACTGAATAAAGTTTTGTGGTGTCAGCTCAATGTCTTCTTCATTCCATATATTTACCATCTAAATAAACTGAAAACATACAGTTAAAGGTTGTTGAACGATTTAAAAGTTCAAGGCCACAAAAAGTATTTACAAAATAATTCGAGCCAGCTAACCTTACGGAACAATTTGAGAAAGATAATAGAAATTGAAACTTAAGCTTTCATACTCGCTGGATTGCAAGTAAGAGTATATAAAAACACTGAGTTTTAGTTAGACTCTTGTTTAGCGTAACATCGGTGATAAATGGTGTCTCTACTTCTCAGCTGCGAGTTGACTAACTGTTTACAATGTGTAAAAACCTGATGTTGGTCATTTAAATTCGGATCTCAGCATTTCGCTAAATAAACCCCAGTCTTTCATAATTTGCAATTCACATCGTGATAGTCGTCCTTCTTACGACATAATACGAGTCCCACCCTACTATGTAGTATATACTACTGATAATGAAAGGAATAAGTTATTTGACAAGTTAATTCCAATGGTGATATTGTTGATCAGTATCGCTATACCATAACGAGCTGATCAATTCAAACGATCTGGGTTCAGCCCGAAAGTGTCAATTTTGATTAGTTTTCACTGGCTTCTTATAAACCGTTATCTGACCTTCAAGTATCTACCTGATGGTGTTCAAATAATGTGAACTTCATCAATTCAGTCATTGTACACTGTTATGTTTCCTACGGATTGTAAATAAAAGATAACTGAATAGTGAAGAGCTCAGTGTTAAAAATATCATGGATTCCTTGCAGTGTATGATTATCAAATATCGTGTGGGATGCCGAATCATTAAGCAGTCGCGTTGAATGGAACAAGCGAACCGAACTCTCCATCAAAATGCGCATGCATCACACATACTTGACTTCAATCACTGTATAGACTTTTAGTGGTCGAACTTGTAAATGAATATTTACGGTACCTATCGTGCATTAGTATGAACTAGTCACTTTGGAAAAAACTGGCACGGTTTTATTCGGTCAGTTACTAATTGGCTGTTTAGCATGTTTGGAAATAACCAAAATTAATCCATAAAATATCTTACATCCCGCCTAATCTTTCAGGTTAGTTCTGCTGCCTTAAGTCTTGAAACAACTACACTGTTAGTTACTAATTATTTATGACTATTTGATGTATTACTTAGATTCCCTCGGGTGTCATTTGGTCGGTGATTATTTGGTTACAGCCCAAGTAAGACTTCTCCACAAGCCTGCTTGAGAATGTGTCACGGTTAATTGGCCCGTACTGAATTTAAAGTCATTCATCTTCGTGTTACAGTTTTGTATTTTACACTGTTTGATGTTTTAGATTGATGCTTAAAGGCCATAATTAAATGAGCTTATTGGAGATACGCATGATCTAAGCCACTAAACTTCAATGACTTACAGTAAGGACTGTGTGATAATGAGATTACACGAACATCACTTTATTGCCGTAGTCACCATTCAAGCTAGCTCTTCGCTGTGCTTAAAACGACGTCGTTTGAACCATTCCTGATAAATGTTCACCCTTTCAAAAAGTTAACCATATCCTTGTCGTTATACAATAAGTTGCTTGTGCTATTTCCCACTTATAATTGTGATAGACATGATTACCCTTTCGTTTAGTGATCTATCTTCGCAAGAAATATTGGGTTGGGATACAACATACCCCTAAAGCCAATGCTCGAACAATATAATCAAAAATGCACAAAATGTGCTCTAAGTGCATTTCACGAAGCAGGCCTGTTTGTAGACTGTCATTCTTAAAAGACCATTGGCAGTTTCGCTTGGTTTTATTTGTTTTATGGGGTTTGTGGTAATATTTGTATCTGAGAAGTTTAAGTTTGAATATAAACAAAGATGCGGGTATCAATAAAATTACATAGTTATGAATTATTACAAAAGATTATGGAAAGTGAATGAGTATATATTCAATCGACCAGAGAAATCGGAGTAAACTAATTTTATTTGAAAGCTCTTTATCCATTTGTAACTGTTCACGTGACATACTTTGTCTAATATGGTGAGCTCACACCAATATACTTTACGTTGTGCAGTTCGACGAAATAAACGAGATTCGAAGCAATTTAAATGTCCCTGGAAAATTGCGGGTATACCCAGTATTTGCCGTGTCCCATAAAATTATGGGATAAAAAATAACGTCAGATGCATTATCTTATGACGTTCAATCTTTTGAAATCGTCTGGATGAATTAACTATATTGATTGCACTTCTCAATAATTCGGAAAGCAATTTCAAGTGATTGGCTCTTATACTTACCCCAAAGTTTTATTTGAATTATATTTACAATATATATATTATTTATTATTATTTATTATATTTACAGTATTATCACGGACACGTTTGAAAACGGTAAAGACATAACATGCTCATCATGATCTCTGAAAATATTTGTAGTATGAGTCTAGCTCTCGCGTATCTTGATATATGCTATTTATGATTCCTAGGAAGTCTAGCAGTATTGCATTCAAGTTTATACCATTAGAATGCATACTCATAATATCAGCAACAAGTACTGATTTATTACACGATGTCAAACTGACGCTTACTGGTATTAACGGATGAAAACTTGATAAATGAAGTTCAGGACCCATTATCTCGAGGGTTTGGCATTTTTCACTATCCAGGCATCACATGTTAATATAGGACGGTTCTCAGTGGGGGTCCGGAGAAAATGTAAAATCAAGAACGTACTGCTACCAAGATGTACTAATCGTTGCTTCCTTTTCTCTGGTTCGGTTAAAGAAAATGAGATGTTCGACAAATTGTTGTACAGTTTCGTTTTTTGCACTTTTGCGTATCGTTGGTGTTTGTTTCACAGACTACTTAAAGCTCAATTTTCAGTTACTTTTGGATAAAGTAAAAATTCAGTGGTGACGGACACGATACAAATTAACATCCTCAGCGTAATACACATACTTATCTGTCATTAAAGAAAACTATGTCGTCGAAGCTGACGTCGTCACGGCACATTGTTCCCTGTGCCACTCTATCTCAGACTACATTCAAATAAAGCCATCTTATTCCTCTGTGGTTCCAGAGTGGTCGTGCTTAATTTTGGTGTGTGAACACGGAAATAGTTAGGCACTACCAACGATGGATATAACCGGTACTCAACCCACTTTTTACATAGAGTGCCCTATAAAAGATTACAAACTTCGTAGTTAGGCTCATAATGGAGCATTTGTGAAGCAAGTACAAGATAGTTGTAGATTGATAGTGGTAACATTTTAATATACCCGGAAGGCATCATGTGACGTCATCCAATACGTACCCAACGTCAGTTGAAATAGAACCTAAAAAGGTATAACCAACTACCTGAAATTTGGCCAAAGCACAGATACCTTCTCAACACGAACATACCGTTAACAGTGTGAAAGTAAAAGCCATGTTGGAATAGATTATCACTGTAAATATTTCAAAAGGGCTATTCACGTCACACTGAAATATATAGTTCCAACCTAACGTAAGTAATTCAGTCTGTTTCACTGCATCGAATTCATCAGAAATGCATCTAACTTTCCGTATCCCTGGCCTCTATCGAGACATCGTGACTAACCCTAGTGTTTGGTAGGAAGTAAGGTCTGTTTGGATGAATCTTAAGAATATATCACTTGTAGTTATTGGAAGTAGGGATAAAGCGTTAGCATGTGTAAAAATGTTACCAAGCGTAAATTTTCAACTTCAGATTGAAGTGAAATCGTCGGTTCTGACAAGCCTTTCTAAACACATGTTCCGTGGATTTCTCATTCATCTCAATATCCTGGCTTGCTATGAAAAATGATGAGCCACCTACAGAACCTCAGACGTGAAATTAAATGTTCACAAGAAAACAATGTGTTATTTGCCAATTTTCTTAAAACTGGTTATAATGTTTATTTTAATCCAGGTTTTTCAAGTTTCCAGATCACTAGAGGTTTATCTTCAGTACCATGATGGATGTTTGCATGCCTCATCAACCTAACTTAACTACTCTGGCGTCTTTTGATATTTATTGTCGCTCGAAAGACAGACAGACAACGTTCTTGATTCTCCGACGAATCAAAAAGAGATACCAAGTGCTCGATAGGTAAGCCTACCTTTTCTCAAGTCATGATGAATAACCCAACATTGGTTGAGTCGATTTGTGACTTGAGACTAATGAATTTGGAATCGGTATGATATTGAACATTGCAATGTGGGAGCTTTTCTTAGGCTTTTATATATGCATTTTTCCTATCTTTGTGAAACAATCCGAATAGCTCGCATACAATGTGTCTGATTGTGTTAATTCAAACAGCAGAAATCAAACTTTTCTTTTCTGAGAAGCATTTATATTCATTTATCTTTACTGAAGGCAATAAACGGAGCAACAAACGGCGTACGTGAGAACTCAGTTTACGAAGCAAATTCAAGGGGCTGGTATTTAGAGTACCCTGGGGATATGTCTTACTATGACAGAACTGTTCTTGCTTCACTGAACGACCCGGCTAATTATGTACCTTACTTGTTGTGCCCACCGTTTGCTTAGCACCCCTACCACACGTTAATTCTGTAGTCAAACTATAGAGATCAAGGATGATCTGACAAAACCTTGAAAAACAACTTATCGGTACACATGCTAACTACCGTTGGTTTAAACACCATCGTTACTCTACATATTTGCAGTGAATTTAAGTAGATAAAATAACAATCAATTTGACACACGGAATGAGTAACCGATCTGCATTGGTTTTCTGTCTTTTCTCGTACTGGCGATGGACGACATTCTTTGTTAACAAAAATTACTTAAATTTAAGTCCCTTTTTGGACCATACATTAAATTATATCAGCAGAGTTTCTTTAAGAACCAAACATCGCTCCCATGCACCATTTTGCACATAGTGACTAATAACCGTATTCCATCTCCAACACGATACTTTTCCGAAAGGATTGCTTTAAAAGTTCATCAATTTCCGGTTGAATTTAAAAAACTCCCTAACTACTTACTTATTACATGCGTTCTGTCAGCTATAACACTTGTGGAATGGAACAGATGACGAGGTTATAACGTATGTATTTGTATGCCATAACCGTTATTCGAGAATGATTATCGCCCACTGCTTACTGGAGCCACCTAAAGAGTCATCACATGTTCTCTAAGCTGTGAAGTGATTGGTGAACACAAATTGCTCGAATAAGCTGTACTTTTGACAGTTCCATTTACATGTTATTTGTTGTATTCCACAACAAAGGGTTTACATATTGCACATGAGATTACGCTATTCAATCAGATACATTAAAGAAAAGAGTAGGATTTGGGTAAACAGGGCCTTCAGCCAGAAACCCGTATAATAATCTCCTGATTGTCCAATCATTAAGGACAATCAGAGGGACATCTCATTCGTTAGAATATCGATATTTTTGCTGATTAAACAAAGAAACATTTACACACTGTCGGCAAGGACCATGAGGATAATAAGTGTAAAACAGTGCAGGTGTCAAACGTTTCAAAATTCACTAAGTAAACTACCCACGACGGAAGGAGAACCTGCCAAAGCTGTGCAAAAGCATTCAGGTAAATTCTTGTCAAATATGGTAAATTAATCACCAAAACAGTAGGCTTTAGAAACAATAACTTTAGGTTAACGATACCCAATCATCCATTTCCGTGAATAAGCCAACTTGTGCTTGATTACTTTAAAGAAAACATGGTTTCCCGATAAATGAAAAAGAAGCCGAAGCTGTCCCCATTGAATGCTTCCGGTGTCATCACTCGGATCGCTCTGTGTGTTAAAGAACGCATGGTGGAGAAGTCATTAAGTACACCAGTGCTTAATACTACACGTCCGTGCGGGTTCTGTTTATTCTTCCGGGTGTTCATGCGAGTTACCTAATTGACTACCGTGAGCTCACATTCGTAAATAGTGTTTAAAATACAATACGTCATGTTGATTCATCTCCCAAATGTCCTTCCAGTGAAACTGGGAGGTTTGTTGATAGCTGTCTATTATCGCTTTTGGATGTTCTTCACATTTCATCAAGTATTGCAAAAAGTGATTTCAACCGAGTTTCGGCCCAAACAAACTTCTGATCTTTTCCACGCGTTTCGACGCACATCTCGATTCAACCTTTTTTGATAACACAGTTTTCCACAGTCTCTAAGAGTGCCTTAAATGGTAATCCTGATCAATTTATTGCGGATTTATTTTTTACGTTTTACAGTAATACGTATAATAAACTCTTTACTTGTTGCGGGAGTAGAAGAATCATATGTCGGTAGTTTCTTTTGGTAACTATACTAGGCTTAGGGAAATGATACCTTCATCCGATTCGACCCTGTTTGGTCAACACGATTCGTTTATTTTTTGTGATCAGCTGATGAGCCAAGTAGATTTCCACTTCGATGTTTACTATCCTTGGAAAACAAGTCTTATGTAATTGAAATTCAGCGAAACAAGCTCACCAAATGACTTATCACCGACTAATCTTGAAAACGTGTAAAATCTTCATGACTACATGGCGGACTTATTCATTCAATTTTTCAGACAATGTAAAACTGCGTAACGGCACACATAACGCCAATTTATTAAAAGTGAACGAGTCGCTTTCGTCTCATCTCAATTAAGTGTGTAGGCGCCTTGTTGTTGTATTTTTGAATGTAGACGTAGCTATTTTTAGCGATTAGGTTCCCTCCCCTCTCCTTTTTTTCCTGTCTCTTCCTAAACAGGGTTTGTTTCTTCTTCTTCATGGTTGTGTGGCAGTTGAGTATCAGTGTGAACCGCTGATGTATTGCTATCTATGTTGATGATGATGACTGACAGTTTTAAAAATCTCCGTCCTGCTCGAATGCAAACTCAGGTGATCACCATGGGTTCTGATCAGTTGCCTGTCGTCGCCCATGCTCAATCTTGGCCGTTCTCGCTTATCTATTCTATTCACTTTTGTCACCGCCTGTCGAAGAATCCGCAGCTGTTTACTTCTATTCCTCAGACTACGGTGTTGCTTTCGGAAAGGTTGATGGAGCGGCGAAGTTTTAACTGTCGGGCTTTTACAAGATTACTTCACAAAATCAACGTTGACTTATTCAGTTAGATGGTTATGCCTCACTCCATTAATCGCAGTCTGCAATGTTCTTCAGATTGCAATCCCCTCCCGTTGCCTATTTTAAATTCATATTTTATTTGTGCTTTTAAACAACTACAAACCTATAAACAAATACGCAGATGTCATGGTGTTGAGCAGCAGGCATTCAGCTAGGTTTTTTCCATTCGCTCCTCTGAATAACTTATTCGAGCTGAAAAGTTGATCTGAGCCTCCTATATTATCTCTTAACACATCCAAACGAGTTGACATTTTACTCTTCTCATTAAGATGAATCAACTTGAGACCATTTCCACTGCATGCTGACTCCCTTAAGTAGTTAATAAACTTTCACCTCGATTGTTTTCTGTTAAATATCTGAGGAATTCTTTGAATAAAATTCGACCTGGTCATTTCATGTTAATGATGTTCTCACCAAATCCGTAAATATCGTTTTATGTCCATCGCTTGAACTCTGTCTGTCTCTTCATTTCCCATCAATCGTATGTTGGTTTCATTAAGGTTCGTGTGCTTCACAGTGGATGTACTTTTCACTTGTTTTTGTCTCCGGTTTGTTGTCGAAGTAATTTGGAGTTTTCGCCAGAACCCCAAAACATTCACCCTGTTGCAATCGCGTTCCTCATAAACAATTCGCTGGTATTACTGCTTCCAATCATTTCAGAATGTACAAACAACTTTCCAGTGAAACTCCTATCTGACAAAATTCACCCTTCGGACCTCCGCAAGAGTTTTTCCGAATCCTCCGCTAGTATCTTGTAAAAACATTCATTTGCAAGTACCGGTTTACGATTCTTCTGCTATTCCTTCTTCCATTCGTTTTCTGCACAAACCTAACTTCGGAACTGAGTTAACGGATATTTTTACACGATTGATAATAATCGCGGCTAATGACTTCCATCTGTCTTTGACTTATACAGTTTTACTAATGATTGGGTGACGTAGGCAAATTTGTTTGACTGAAAATGTGCGTATGTAAATAATCTAAAAATTCACCTTCCGTGGGGTGTAAGGTATTTTGTCAACTTGAATTGTCAATAATGAATATAGTGAAAATTTTCCGCTTAAAATTACGTGGTTGTATTGTGTTCACTTACTCACACTGAGCATATGAGGCAGATTTCATGTTTGTAGGCTTGTCTATCCTTAGGAACTCATATTTATGCATAAACTTGTATGTACGTATGTATTGTTTTAATCCTTATCCTTTCTAAAATGTATTAGCGTGCACTCCCTAGCTGAAGTTATCCCTGTATTACAGCTTGCATATCTTTCTTCTCAGTATAGATCCTGTCATTGCGGTTTCTTTTTGCGTTTATTTTCCGAGAAATAAGGGTTTCCTTTTTGTGCTAGCCAATCAATTGGCTAACCAGCACTGACCGGCTGGACACAAAGACCTCACTCACACGCCTACTAGTCTTATTCCTTCGAGTTTACACCGTAAACGTGGTGTGTGGGTGGGTCCGCAAGTGGTGCAGCAGAAGCCACTTGCGATAATGGTTAGGCGCAGGCTTCCTTTGGCCTCGGTCATTTTGAGAGGTTAATCTGAACCGGATACCACCAACCATGTACACGGAAACTTATGCACAATAATCAATTGTATGAGAGTATGCAAACTGATTCATTTTATGAGACATACAAGACTTTAAGTTATTCTCATCTGCTGTGTTAATTCAATGATGCTGGTTAAATTTCTGATCCATAGCTGGTTCAAGAGACCTCCGTAAATAGCTACTCTTATACAGGCATCCCAAACGGTCCATTTGGAAGCTATCTACTTCACTTCAAACCCAATATGTGATAGAATTTTAAGTATACTTTTACCGGAAACGTGTTTATCTTTATGAACAGGACACCAAACTTCATTCACTCTGCAATATTATCTCGGTTTGTTCATGTCGATCTAACATAAAACTTTGCGCCAGTTAAATGTTTGCGCCGTTTGGCCCTGTCATAATTAATCACTAGTTGGTTTCCTGGACTTTTTGACTTTGGTTTTGACAAAGCAGGTTTACGGGGGAAGTTGGTATGGTTGCAGTGTTTTAAAAGCATAAATTCGTTCCGACAGTGACCATTCGCACTGTTTAAAAAAATCTGAACCCCTAGTTAGTACCTTCAGTAGTAAGTATACTAACATTGCATAATTTGTATTGTGCAGACTTCTCCTACGCATAGCACTGGATGGAGTAAGTATGAGAATGGCATGGAAATTAGTCGGTAACAACGACGAGTCTGTGTGCTTTTAATTCAGGAACGGATTAATTCTATTTTTTTGCATTAAAGTAATTTTTATGTGTACAATGCATTTTGTCTGTCTTTTTCCGTCGTTGTGCAAATATTTGTTCAATTGTTTGTTCTCTAAGGGTACTCTGGGATTACTGGCGATTCTCATATAACAGTCGTGATGGTCAGGCCAGCGAAGGTTTATCATTTCAGGTTTAATACACATTAAAGTTGAGTAGTTATCCTGAAGAATATGATTTGATGATACTGTTGTACAGAAGCCGTAGTGGAGTTTATCACTTAATATCCTATCAGCGGTCTGAAAGTGCGCAGCTATAGTTATGATGGAACATTCAGTGTACCGTTGCGTTTCACAAAAAGGACTATCAGAAAATTCTCACGGGACAGTCGTGTTGTCCAGGTATTTAGTAAAGAGAATTAATCATTATCATGATTGATATCATGGACTGAGCAATCAATTTAGATGTCGTTCAAGGTATACCGTAAAACAGAAAATGACTGACAAATCTTCAAAATGGTGTTCGTAAAGATCAAAGTTAGTGCTAAGCCTAAATAAGTGGCCCATAATATAGGTAAATATGAATTATAATCTACCATTTCTCTCTTCTTGTCACCGATTAAGGGACTTCTAAATAACAACAAATATTTGAGTAGTTATCAAAAATAAACGTCGTCCTCTGGAAAAACATAAGTGATTACAAGACTGAACTACTGTGCTCGTACAGCACCGAATGATCAAAACGCAAGTTCACGTCAACTGTTTTGTAACACCGAGCAGATTAAAGTAGGCAACCTTCATCTCTTCTTGCATACACATATATCCACTCTGAGGTCAAACATCATGAACCAGTCTTGAACTACGACCAAAAAAACTGCCTCAACGTGATAAACAAACTACCAGAACTAAGATAACCAACGTATCGCAGACATCCTTTTTCTCATCTTCTTACTGATGCCATAAACAAGCAATAAATAGATTAATAGTCTTAGCTTCTCCCCCAAAAGGCGCACGGCGTTTATATCTAAATATTTTTGACTAAACCTAACTTAACCGTTCCTACATAGTGATATCAGTTATCCTACTTTGTGCATTAGCGTTTGGCTACATGTAAAACTCAGTGATCATGACGTGCTGTTACTGGGAATTGTGTGTCTCTCATCCTTTGACTGTCTTCTGGGTGATTATGCCCTTTGTATCTTCTTGAATATTTCTAACTTTTAGCATTTTTCAAATTTACTTGGAACCCGTGATATCAACGCTGCTTATGCGACTTGCAATTGTCCTAGACAGGGTTCAAGGAAAGCTTAACTATACGATTAACCTTTTCAGTATTGCATTGAGAGTACTACTACATGTGAACAGATCCATCAGGCACCATCTGAGACAAATATGTTTTATGGTGGACTTTGTACTTTCTAACGGAATTCAATCCCACCAAATCAGAGTTCCAGACTCGTTCTGGCTTCCGATTTTCCTTTTTAGTAGATACACCAACTTGATCAAATGTAACTGACCCACAGCTTTAGTTGAACCGAGTATTGTGTTTCAAGTAATCGTCTCAGTACGCTTCCTGTTGGTGCATGCTTCGTTGCTTCAGACATTCAGATTATTAGACAAAATTAATCTTCAGTAACTTCTTAGGAAATGTGGATAATTTTAAACCCTATCATTCTTGCAGCTGTCTTCGATGTTTTTAAGGGATGCCCTCCTGTCGATGAAAACAAGGGCGCACAAGTGCCCTTATTGGAGATTTGGGATGTGCATTCACAACACCTAATTCGAAAAGCTGTAATGGTTGCTAAAGTAGACCTCAAGAAAGGCGTGGGAGGCTAGTAGTCACTAATCTGCCATTCATTTATAACTAAGAACAGACAATTATTGGGGGCTAGGTTTTGTCTGGCACAATGAAACTGTCATTTTTCTACAAATGCAACGCATGTATTTTGAACGCTTTGTTTAGTCTAACCCCGGATACTGCTTGAGTCTATTGACCCAGTGGTATTAATAGGCCCTACAAAAAATGCGATTATATTGGACTGTTGTCTTTGAGCTGTTGCAAAACAGTATTAAAACGTGTAAACCCTGTGTAAGAGTGTCGGATGAAATTTCATAATCTCTACTTACCTGTGTAAATAATATTTGTGGGAGATCTTGTTTTCACTTAGTTTCATCTTTCTGAAAGTCTTCAAAAGGTAGTGATTGCATTATCGTTAGAAAGTTGTCTGCGAGGTCACGAGAAGTCATACAAGTAAGGGCCCTGGAATCTTGTTAGTCAAACTTCATTCTTATAGGACAGTGGCTCACTCAGGTACACTACCACTGGTCTTTGTGAATACATCCTTTCGGTCAAAAGTTTAGATATTTTATAACAATGACTATTTGAGTAAAATAATATAAATCTGTATGCTCACATTAGCTTAACCGAAGCAATGGGTGGTAACCAATTTGTTTTTTCTTTGAGAAACCCCCTGGTTATTTTGATTTCGCTGCAATTATGACAGTCAATATGTTTTTAGGGGGCAGTGTTACATCAGTTTTTCATGATTGCTGTTTATCCATGCTGACGTCAACACAGTTTTCCAAAACTTAACCAGGCGGTAGAAAATGCGTTTTCAGTCTTTAACTCACTCATCAGCTATTGAACAATCAAATCGTTATATTGATCTACTGAAGTCAATTCTGGAATGTAAATATCAGATTGCAGTGAAGAAATTAATTTTCAGTTGTTTTACCTATTACTAAGCACGTTCGAGACTGGAGGCCTGAATCATCCGATTGCAGTCGGTCCGTTTCGATACTACCAGGCATCAGTCGACCTGGGGGCCAAACATTGGAAACGAGTTATTGTTAATAATCCTATCGGCCACTATTAGCGCCAAGACGTAAAAGTGTTCGACAGAATCGATGTTATTGAAAGTGTGCATGCATTGAGCTAAAACCGAAAGTGGATATCAGTCAAGAACTTCAAGTTGTAACTCACAAGTCATGTCACTCATCAGAGGCAGCTAGGTAGCTGTGCAGTGGACATGCTCTGGTTGCGATACACAAATACAGCTCTTGCAAACCCCGTAAAGTTTACGAAATGATTTATTGCCGATGCTGTAGATGGCCTGCTTATTAATTCCAGAAGTAGCAATCTTCTTTGCTGCAACCATCTCATAATGATTAGCCAAACACCAATCAGGCAACATTCAGATATTTAGATTGTTCTTTTGACCAAATCTTTTAATGTCTACTCCAAAAAATGCGCTGTGAACCACAAAGGCACTGTTAAAACTTACACTGAGTGACCTTGTCACACTTAATGACAAACACAAGAAGACTTCAGTGGTTTGAGCAACGCCTGATCGTATGAACAATGATCTGCTCATGCACTGGGATCACGGGTATTCTTGTTTTCTAAGTTATCGATGTAGATACAGAACTGCTGAAAATGTGGTCCGAAATGTCACTGATAATATCGAGACATAATAAGGAACCAAGCGCTCTTTTTTAAAATCCTTGCAGAAACCGGTGAGAGAGATTGTGCTTGGTGCAATCCAAGTGTGGATCATACGTTGACTCATTGTACTCTACAAGTTAACCCTAAACACACTGCTCAAAATATAGTACAGAAAATAGGTCACTCAGGACTGGTCGTCGGAAGCTTTGCAAAAGAAAAGATAGATGACAGTTTTGTAAGCCTGTAGATAGTCGAACAAAACCGTTTGAATATTTCGGTAAGTACATCGTAGTCGGAAATCTGCCCGTTGAAGATTTGCAGGGGAAGAACTGTCAACAAATGCTTCTTAATAAAATATCACTTTTGAACACAATTTTTAGTTGTAAGAGTATGGTTCGTTCACATATTTCTTGCCTGCACCAATTTTACCTGTGTGGAAAATGTTTTGGTCTACTGAGCTGTCAATAAGCTTATGCGCGTAAAATAAGTGTGAATCATCACCTGGATGAATAAGTGTTCCACACGGCAGAAACAAGTGGTTTATCTTCTGAATAACCTTTTGAAACTTATGACAATTCGGGGTCTACACAAAGACTGGTGAGAAGGATTGAAACCAAATGGTTTCTAGGACTTTCAAGATCAATCCTATTAAAGATTCAAACTGAATGCTTCCAGTTTTCTTGTTACAGTTTCTTGTTACATTTGAAAACTCGTGTCTGAGTGAGAGTTTGATGTCCACGCTGTCCAACAGATCATTCTGGTTTCTGATATCTAGGTCAGTCGGAAATGGAATCTGGTCTGAATGATGCTTTATCCAGGCGATGTCGTTTTGTCCAGGGCTTCTGTCGTAACACCATTCTCAGGGTCACAGTGGGACAATTATAATCGATTCATCTTGAGTGCACTGAGTTTAAGCATAACAATCAGAAGAGAAGCTGAACGCTGAAGTCCTAATAGGTTTCCTGAGTTTTTAAAGGCAGCGTATTAATTAGATGTGCTGCATGAGGATTAACGAAATACGATCCTCATTCGTGTTGTCTCGTTTGCATATTGTCACTTGCAGCCAAATAGCATCACGACTTTCGGATAACTGAAGTTTCTCAGTGAATGTGGATGTCGGGATTTTCTTAACAATAGAAACCGTAGAACCATAAACTCACCTTACTGCGGAGTCATGACTGTGTACAAAGCACAAAAGAACGCTCAGATCAATCTGGTTGATACCTTCTGAAGGTCAGCTCTTCTGAAAATCAAGGGAAATCAGATTAACATCACACGTTAAATGTCTTACGTAAACAAGTTTGTTGGATAAGCTCATGTTGTCTATGTGCACATCGATGAAGGATGTTTGCTCTCTTGATTTTATGAGAAAGTGGAGAAAAGTTGTGCAGAAGAACTTTTGAACGAAAGTTACTGATCAAAGATGGTGACGAGATTGATGAACTTGTAAGCGTCGCAGTTATCTGCCCGGCACATTCGCAATTTCTTCCGCAGTGTAAAAAGTCAATTGTCAAGGCTTTCGCCTAGGTAGCCGGCTCTATACGATAAACAACTTCCTTGTGATATGCACAGATTTGTATCCCGCCCGCACGCAATCTTTTTCAGAACCCTAGGATGCGGATTATCTGCATTAACCCTTGGAGATTTACACCGTTTATTATGTGTGGGAAAGACTGAAGTTGACAAAACGTGGAAGTGTCTCAGAAACATGCCAGGAAAAATAAGTGTTTGTTTATTAAATGCAGGTAATAAACCCGATTTGCCGTTCAAAGTACAAATTTTTGAAAGGAAATATTCCAGAGTCTATCTCTTACGAGTTACAACAGCTGTGACTGTGAAATGAGGTAAGGATTTACTCCCTTTATTACGCTTACTCCCAACTGGTTTCCAAATTCCATTGATGTCAATACATCAAGTCTGTACCAAAGGCTCCTAAGGAGAAGCCCGGGTAGTAGGAAATGAACTCTTGAGAAGAGAAACGGAGACCATTTTTTCACCCTAAGTCTACAGTCCGCCCTGACATATATCTCAATTTGACCAATTAAAGGTTCTCCTGTCATTCTTTAAACAACCGTCACTTAAAATACCGTTCACCTGGTGATGTTTGAATTTTGAATTAAGGGTTTGGTCCAAAAATTACCGGTGCTTGACTCGCTAGACAGCACAATAAGAAGAGCAAGTAATATCCTGATGTGAGTGAAGTGCAATCTGCTTGCGAGAAACAAGTTGGTCGGATTTAGAAAGGCAGGAGTATTTAAAACAAACTTGGTCCTATCGCTCTGAGGGGATGCTTCAGTCTTCATGTAAGTTACAGTAAGTCTGTGAACAGGAGTTAAAAATATCAGACTACACGATTTATCCCCTGATGAAGTTTGCCGCATTCTTCCAGGTACATATTACGGTATTGGTGTTTATTCAACAAAGTTTTGATTGAAGATGTTATAGTTTACTGTTTACCAATATAATGTTTCAACGATTGTAACTCTGTATTAAACTGATGAAAACTGTTTGACACTAAATATTGATTGGTCCTTGCGTACTTTTGTAAACAAATCTTTCACCTATGCCGTCTGATGGCCACGCTATGAGAGTCTTTGGAAGAGCAATAAGCTGTCCACTCCTATTTTATTTCCAGAGTAATATATAAAGGTGTATTTGACCCACCATCGAGTGCAAATTGCCTGCGCCTTTTCTGCTGGTAGTTATTACATATATGCATCGTCTGTGTACCAACGACACAGCATTACCCCTCCAACCGTAATGAGTAGTTTATTCTCATGGTGGGTTGTAAAGTTATTTTCCCAAGTAAGATTGGGCTGACTCGCCATTGGGATACAGTCCATTTGTTAATAGCGTTCTTTTGGAAATCAAAATTTGTTGTTCACAGTACACGTGTGTAAAAGCCTTTCGGCAAACTGAATCGTAACTGCTTCTGCTACCAGTCGTTTAAAAATACTTCTATTGTGTTTCAAAGCCTTTTTTCTAAAGAGAGAATTGATACCCACAGTTACAAGGCGACGTTATTCTATGTCCAGTTCCTCCAGTAATCTGGTAATTTCAAACGCATCCTGAGAGACTGATTGCCGTATAGGTTTCAACAGCTTCATAAACCGTACTGTTAAGCGATGTTGAGCCAAACTGACAAGACATACTAACGGTCTCGGCGGAGTTTCGCGCTTAAGGAGGCTATACGTATGTTGGATATTGGATTCGCTCAAGACTAGATATTTCAGTGAAGGCTTGTCAACAAGATGTCCTTAAATGAACATCTGAATTTCTGTTCGAACTTTCTCCTCGGATGTCGCCAAGTTGTCGGCTGTTTTGTCAGGTTGACAGTTGATTTCTGTCCCATAAGACAAAATAGCTGTCACAAACGGCTTAATCTTTAGGACCGACATCATCTTCCTCACTCTGTATCTTAGGCAGAGAAATGTAAGTTATGCAGATACAAACTCAGGAAAAGTGACAGTTAAACGCGTCTAAAGAGGTTAGCTCTCTTCTCATGTCCGACAATATAGGCTGTGTTATCGAACGTTTATTCCAAACAAAACGTTTGCGTACTACCTGCATCTTTGCAGGAGTGAGTACAATGTCAGCATCACATAAACTTCATAGAACTGGAACATTTCGCGAATCGGGTAGAGAACGTTGGTTGTCTTTGAGAATAGTACACTCGAAACAGTACCAGCAAGTGCCAATTTTGCACCGTACACCCTTGTAAGCCGTTATACCACATCTCAAGTACCGATTACACTCAAGGTGTTCAGTCTGCCACTAATGTTGTGCATGATGTGAGTCTTATATTGGATAGGAAAGCGTATAAGGTTTTCGAAGCGTTAGCTACACACAACCTCATTGTCCAGATAGGCTACGGTGAACCGTTGATGGAAGCATTGATACTACATGTAAAAGCAACCTTTTTAAGTAGGACAAGCAAAATATAACTGTGTAGCAAGATTTGTATGGTATGATTTCTCCTGAAGGTTTTAAGAACATTTGTAAACTCAGTAAGCAAACACGATGTTTTTTATTTATGGACAACATTTTCTTTTAACAGTTCATTATTACCTGCATTTGACTAAACCATGCAACCGATTGAATGTGGCCTTATCAGCACATCAGCTCTTGCAATAACATTCACTTCAACTACTGCTGTCGCTCGTAAACTACCTCGTTATTGACATATAGAACTTGCAGCATTTCTTCATGTCTCTCGGCTTGACTGATGCAGTGTGTCAAATATTGTTACAACGCTAGACTGTCTGAAGTGCGGCCAGTTAGTGAACCATTGTCAACCGTGTTGTTTTTGAGATATTTCAAGATTTCACAAAAATATTGATTTCAGTCCGTTGTCCAACGTTCGTAATTCTAAGAAAAATCTCACAGCATTACAAAACTTTCAGCTAAATACCGTGAACACTAAAGGATTCAGATTCAGGGTTAATGTAAAGAAGGAATAAAAATGACTTGAGTTTTATGTTCCGTTTCAACCATAGCACTTAATTCACTCCTCCTTATAGCTTTGTGCCTGTGTGTTTTGTCGACTAACAGACATCAATGCGTGATGGCGTATATTTTGAGTAATCCCGGTGGAACATAAGTTTAAGCATAATCATCGTGATGAGGATAAAACACAAAGAAGGTTGCGTAAATTCTGCTCTCGTTCGCTCATCAACAGTTCAGTTAGATACCTAGTGTAGTGTGTTATATCTGAATGCTCCACTGGGTATCAAACAGATTCCGGCGAGACCCACTGTGGAGTATTATCTTTGAAAAGATAGAACAGGAGGATGACAAGTAAAACGCAAGTAATAACAAATGACGATAACTCTATATTAATAGTGGCGTCCAAAGCGTCAGTGGAGGAATAAAACAAGTTTATGAGGACATCAGGAAAATGGAAGACCTTTTAGAAATTTTTATTCAGTAAAGGAAGGTTTTAGATTGATGGACTGCTAAGTGACCCCGAGTAGCCTATATTCTTACTGCGCCTGCACACTACGGCAATATCCCCATAGTTTTTTGGCAACCAGCATGGAAGTGTAGGATTAAATTACACTGTCCACTGTATGGTCCATGAGACTGTTAAAAGGTTTTCCCAAAGAATGTTCAAATTGTTGACACAGTTGGAAACGACATACTAGTTCAATTGTTGCCCCCTTCTTAGCAACCTCTAAAACACATCCAAAATAGCATAACATTTGTGCAGGTTTACTAGAAAAGTCTATTGTAATACCTGAAAGATGTCAATTTTCACGGGAATGAACCACCTCCAAATAAAAAGACAAACAGTGAATGCGTTAGCCTATGTAACTGAACAGCTGACATCATTTTGTCCTTCCGTTTCACTGCGTCCATATACCCCGATCATGTGATTGTAGCTAACATTCAGAATCATTCTCCACAAAAAACATTACATTCGACGTGTAGACGCGAATCACGCAATTTATGGTGTGACTGATAAGTTTTTCAGTTTCTCCGGCCAGGAGCACCTAATACAGCCTATAACGGTAAAAAAGAAGTGTTTCTTCACACCGTACTTTTTGGAGGAAAATAAGGGATAACTTAACAAATTATGTGCATGATGGTTACAAACGCTTCACAGTTTTGGCAAAATGCATTGTCTCAAGTAGCCAGTGGCCCTTACTACCTCTGAACCAACTAGGGTCAGTGGCAGCCCTCAAAATTACAGGCCAGTGATGGTTAGTGCGCGCAATCAGAAATTTAAAGTTTCATTCATGTATACTGCCGTGTATAAATTTCATCCATGGTGATTTTGTAAACAGTACCAAGTCGGTCAGTTTTATTTGTATCATTTCCACCTTAGTTACAGTTAACAATTACGTCGATAAAGTAGCTTGCTAACCAACTGGCAAACAATTAGTGATGTAATGAAAAGATAGCAGAATCTTGGAAATGCATTGAGGAAAACAACATATAGCTCAGGTGGGCCAAAAGAAATTCGCAAAGCATAAACCATGATCTTCCTTAAACTTTATCATTACTTGATTGATCGATTTTCACATTTTTACTAATAAACCCGGAAAGCAAGTTTAAGCCATGTTGACTTGCGTTAAAACGAGGAAGATCTTTGAAACATAGCGTTCGAAGTGAGCCACTCTTTACTTTTCCTGCGTCATGTTTGTCTAAAATGGGAGTATGACTAAGTAGCAACGTCATTCTGTACACAATCACTTGAAGAGTACAGAGGGCAGCCGGGCAAACATTCTTTAGATGACAAGCCTCCATTATAACCATCGGTTAGAACATCTAAATGCTTGCCTCTAAAACAATTTTCGAGCTAAACGTTCTAAAATTCTCAGGCAACAATTAGGACGACTCGACTCTGTATTTAATGCCCCGACGGTCCGTTACTAGTTGGAGTGTGCCACCATCGCGTCTGGTTTTGGCAAACGTCGGCTTTGCCTTCAAACGCTTTCGAGTGCGCACATGATAGCGCACTGTTTATTCCACTGTTGAAATGCTAAGTCCAATGTCGCGCACAGCGGGCGACTTCCGCTTTCTATCAGTAGACAAAAAGCAACAAGAAAAAACTTTGCACATGACAATGCGATTGAGACTCATAGTTCTGTTGGGTGTCCGTGCGCTGAACTTAAATCTTCTTGTGACACACCCTGTTCCACATTAATCTGCATATTCTTCTGTTGAGGCCCACACAGGTCCTTATTGGGCCTTATTGGCAGGCAATAAGTTAGGACTATAAGCTACTTGGAATCAGGTTGACGTTGGCAGGAGAAAATTCCAAAGTGTTCATGGGATTTTTGTTAAACTACCGCATTACTAGGCCAATTTGGGCTTCCAAAAAAAACGTAAATTTGATTTAGCTGCTAAACCTCCCAGTTTGACTTCAAAACGCTGCGCACGAATCTGGTCGCAGGATCCCTGACCTTAACCCCATGAAACAGTGGAGATTACGCGAATACGTCGGCCTTACCCCTTTCCTTCTGGTTAAAATGCTGTCATAGAAACCCGCTGTTCTAGCATGCTTATACGGGCTTTTAGTGAATTTATTTCCACCAGGGTTACAATAAAAGAGGCCCAGAAGTGATGCTCCCAATATTTACCGTGAGAATTTTTTCAAACAAAAAGGGTGGTCGCAAAATGGAGTATCTTTTTGTTAACTGTCTTAGAAGTTTGTTCTGAGATGCAATTCAAACATTGTTAGATGTCGGCCTACTTGACAGAAATTATAACTGGAAAATAATGCTTCACTTTTTTCATGTATTATTGCTCTTACAGTGACATGGTAAATGGCGTGAACGACACTAAACCACATTTCTTATGATTTCATAAAATTAAAGCTGATGCCCGCGTCAGACCGAAAGAAAAATCTTACCGCCATGGTGATACCGGGGAATTGGCTTCCAGCAACATATCAGCCATTGAATCAGAGAACCTCAGAACTATCTAGGCACTGATTAAATTGAGAGTATCGGCGACATATTAAAACCTCTTATGACTTTCACAATGGCAGCATGGGGCCTGCAAAGAACCCTATTTTCTGATCCTAACAATAAATGTTTGAATGACGTAGTTCATACCGGAACCTATTGGGAGATCATGAAGCTTGCTCAGGACTAGTGTGCTTTGTTCATGACGTTGAAAAATGAATCGTTTCTTTACTGATTGCTCGATTTCTAACGACTTCTAAAACATCCAGTAATTATTTTTATTTCAAGCGAGGCTGTTGAACAAACGACTTGATAGTTTATGAAGAAAACCTGGTCAAAGAACTGAACGGTAACTGAATATAAAAAAAATTATAACCTGTTTTCAAAAGAGTTTAAAGTATTTGGAATAGTACTACAATCCACGCAAACTTACTTTATGTCTAATATTTATACGCTTGATTTTATACGTCCCCATGTGCTAAGTAAAATTGTGCAGGCATACCTACCCCGGAAATTTGACTGCAGCAAACAAAAAGTGTAGTTGGGACCCAAAATAAACTGACTAGAGATATTTTGGCGATGAATCAAATGCCTGTGCGGTCCGTAAGGTAATTAATGCTCACACATACGTCCAGAGTAACGTGAAGCCGTTTAAATGATTTTGGCTAAAGTTAGCTTTGTCATGAGACACGAAATGAGCGTCGGACAGGTATTAATACACGGGTGAATTCATCCGTGTGGTTCACTCAACCAGAAAAAAGACATACCGAAATAGAACAAAAATTGTTTCCAAGGAACGCAAGACGAGTTAGTTATAAACACAAACTTCCACGGACAACTCAGAGAAACTGCGTAATCATACACAATATGTATTGTGTATTATTTCATTATAATGAAATAAAAAGGTATGAATTCACCCAGGCAGCACACGTGTGCTGCAGACCCATATGGGTCTTAGTGCGGCAAACATATGCATATTTTTAACACTTTGCCTCCACTTGGCTATGGCGATATATATATATATATATATATATATATATATATATATATAGCCAACGCAATCCATGACCAACAAGTCGAAAGTTCGTAAAGATAACGAAATATCTGTGTATTTCATGAACAGCATCACCTTCTATGTCACGTTTAACCACAATAATTCATTTTATCCGTTGATAATCAATGCCATTGATAGTAACAAACAAAACTTACAGCGTTCGTTTTGTTTTTTCAAAATGCTCTTTTTTGCAGCTTCTCTAGGCTCCATGTTTTCCGTTTCTAGAAAACTATTCCACCAAAGAACATACGCACACAGTCAGTGATCCCTTTTTATCAATGAACAACGAATACACCATTAATAGGATATTTAGGTCGTGAAAACTAAATGTAAATTCAAACGTTTTATCGTTTTATGACCTTCGTATTTGTTGTTGGTTTAGGCAATTAGGTCAATAAATCAAAAGTTGGTTGAGAAGAAATGAAAATTAGCAACACATAATTACAAGCTATTCCACAATAACGTGGAATAGGTAAAATGTTCGGCATATGAGCGGAGATAAATGTTGATTTCAATGAGCCGAAAAGTTACTGCGAATTTGTAAAGATTTCCTCATTTTGTTTGCAAACGATGCTTCATTTCTGTACAACAACCTTTTGTATCACCTTTGCATTTTGTTGGAATCGATGAAAGTGACCCTGTAATGCAATACAAACTTCGTGCACGTCGGTCTGCTCTTCTCTCCGTTGCGCAGTCGTTTGACGATACCACACGGATCTATCGTCCACTTTTTTAGCTCCGTTGTACTACGAACATCGTCGCATCCCGGATCGCGCTTCAGTAGTCCACGGCAACTCTGTGATATTACCCACTTCCGGATACTGGTAATTTGGAATATTGTGGTGGTCATCACGAACACTCGTGAACAATTTAATGTGAGTCAAATCCTATTGATTACGGTAACTTGCTGGAACTTTGTAAATATTTGTCTCATTCGTTCATTCCCTTGTCACTGACAGCCTAGTGAGGGACACTCATATTTACCTGGTTTATTCAGTGACTAGTCCTGACCACTACAAAGTTGTTAAACTTGATATAGTCAATGATTCAACGACTCAGCGATTGTTACGCGGGTTCGAGGCAGAGGCCCAAGGGCCCCGGATACAGTCGGTTTTCCTTGATCAATGTCCAGCGGGTGTCTTTTGATCTGAAAGGCATTAAGTGAAAACAGGGTGTGGCACCGCTCTTGGGAATTACAGTAAATATCAAAAACAAACTAAGATTGCTTGCATAAAAGGATTTTTGGAAAATGAGAGTCAAGTAATACTTTAAAGCGATCGCTACAAGCGCTACTGACGACCTCAACAGGGAGACTGTTCCAGAAGTTGGCAACCCTGTGGGGAAATAACCGATGTCTAAGAATAGTCCGAGGACGAAACCTGAAAAGCTCCATGTTATATCCTCGCCGGCCGTCATCATTCGCTACAGTGAAGAACTGATCAACGAGGTCTACTCTAAAGAGGAAGTGCGTGAAAATTAAATCACCGCGGAGTCGTCGAAACTAAAGTGGGTATAGATCAAGAATTTCAAGTCGGGACTCGTACGCGACACTACTGAGACTTGTGACTAGTTTGGTAGCCACGCGCTGGACACGCTCAACGGCTAATATGTCTTTCTTCAGACCGGTATACACGGCCTGATAAGCATACTCGAGGAGCGGTCTTATATAAATCCTGTAAATAACTTGGAACACTTTCTCGTCCATACGGGGGAAACTGCGCTTAATCATCCTAAGAGTAGCAAACCCTTTTTTGCTGCCATCTCGTAGTGACGCGCAAAGGATAAGTTAGACAGCAACCAGATGTCCAGATGTTTCTTCAAATCGATTTTCATGATATATACTGAGCCGAGTGCACTATGAATCACGAAGACGTTGACAGAATCTCTACTAGTTGACATATGCGCGCACTTACTGTCATTAAGGGGAAGACTTCGATCGTCCGACCAACGCTTACTCGCGTCAAGATCAGTCTGTAGGGCTCTTGGATCAGTGGCATTCCAGATTTTTAGGTCATCGGCATATAGGAGGGCGTTGCTGGAAATATTGTCCGGAAGGTCATTTATAAGGATCAGAAATAACAGAGGACCTAGCACTGACCATTGAGGAACTCCCACAGAAATTAAAGAGGGAGATGAGAGGTCTGATCTAGTCTTAACTCTAAACATTCTGTTATCAAGGAAAGAAACAATCCAGCAAAGAACTTCTCCTTGAATACCATAGGCTTCCAGTTTGTGTTTCGGGGGGCCGTGTGGGACACGGTCGAAAGCCTTGGCAAAGTCTAAGAAGATGGCATCTGAGGTGAGGCCATTGTCTCTGGCCACCGTCAAACTGTCCATGTAAGCATGCATATTAGTTACGCATGATCGATTAGGAAGGAAGGCATGCTGGGTGGAGGAAAAACGATGGTTTGGTAAAAGGTGGTTAAGTATGGCACGCTTAAATAAGCGCTCCATTATCTTACACGGAATGCTAGTAAGGCTGATTGTCCGATAGCTGGTCGGAGAGTGCCGGTCACCCGCTTTAAATATGGGCGTGACCGTCGCCGCTTTCCATGCGCTAGAGAGAATGCCATTCTGGAGTGTCTGGTTAAACGGCTTATAAAAGGGTTTTGCCAAGCTAGCAGCCGCCTCTTTGAGAATTCTCGGATGGACCTTATCAGGACCCATTGCACTATATGAATTTACCCTAAGTAAATGGTCACCAACATCCAGCACGGAAAACTCGGCGGTAACGAGCGGTTGCCGGTAATTCTGCTGCTGAAGGATAGGGTGCCAGTCCGGCGGTGAGACGCTATATACTGCCCTGTAGTAGTCCCTAACCAACTCGGTCACAACTAGGGAGTCAGATGACGTTTCCCCGTCGAGCAGTCGCAAAGAAAGAGCCGAAGATTTATTCTTTCTTAGTCGTCGCATATGCTTAAATAAGCAGTTTTTGTTCCCGCGAGTTTTGAAGAGAACCTTTTCTTGTGCGAGTTTGGTGTGCTGACGGATTTCCCTCTACATCTATTTCGAACGATGTGGAACGCGCGTAGGTCCTCCGAGTCTTCCGTTAGCTTGTGTTTTGCGAATAAATGTGAACGGTCATCAAGGAGACGACGTATTCTGGACGGAAGAGCTGGCCGATAAGAGAAAATGCACAGCTTGCGGGGCACAGATAAGTTGTCAGCCTTCTCAATTGCGCTTTGAAGTACGCAGTAGTTCTGGTCCACCTAGCCATATACCAGAAGTAATGAACCTAGGTAGCTCCTCAGGCCTTCGAAATCAGCTTGATTACAGTTTTGGAGTGTGGACTTCTTTACTGGTTGTTGTAACCAGTAACAAATAAGATCAACGATGAGCAAAGAGTGTTCACTGTGTCCAACTGGCGGCTTGATGATCACTATGTCTACCAGGTGGCTCTCGTTAGTAATGACCAAGTCGAGCAAAGAGGGAATCTGACCAGGACGATGTCCCGTCGGAGCGGTGACATAATGTGTCCACGCTCTCCGGCGTACCAACGTCGATAATGAAGTCGAGAATCCGCTTTCACATTCCCGGTAAGAAACTGATGTCCAGTTTTAAGTCGCCCATAATAAGCAGATGAATAAAGTGTTGTAGTCCTAGAAAATTGTCTAGGTTCATAAGAAGAGTGTCATCATCGGAGATGTCGGATGAGGGAGAACGGTAAATGACCCCCACTAGGAGTGAGTCTGGGCCATGCAGTGCCAGTCGAAGCCACAGAGCATCAGATTTATCAAAGAACTGAAATCCACTGATAACCGTGGGTGTTGGGAGATGCTGGTGAAAGAAAACCGCAGAACCTCCCATTCTCCCTCCGGCAGAGTCAGCTCGGTAAACCAAATACCCAGGGACATTCACTTCACCGGCACTGATGTCACCTGTAAGCCAGGTCTCCGTGAAAGCAAATATATGCTGTTGTGTATCATGAACTGTCTGATTCCCGGTAGTTCATTAAACAAACTCAGAGAGTTCGTGTGCATGCATTCGAGAGCAACTTCTCTATATGAATTTGCGAGAAAAGAGATAGGAGAGGACGAGGAAAGACTTTGGAACAAAGACCTAGAATTGAAGATGGAGGTGATGTGGTTGGATTCTGTCTGAGCTGTCGAGTGGCTCTGTTGGCCCTCTTGTGAGGCTGCAGACGCGACGTCACCGCTAGTGCGTATGTCGGCGCTCCTACAGGACGTCTGACCAGCATTCTTGATGTCGCTGCTTGCGGCCTCTGCACCCCTGCTAAAGCCCCCTTTTTCGGACGGTGTTTGGAACTTTTCACACATGGAAAATTTGACTTTTTTGTCTTTTGAATGCAGGGCTTAAAGGGGGGCAATGTGCGTTGTTCATTGGGGTCACCGATAGAAATACTCTGTGGGACGGACAAGCAAAATATTTTTTTGAGTCACAGGCGGCGACCACAGCAGACCCCTATTGTTCCAAATTCTGGGAAGGTAGAATTTTCTACGGGGCTTATCGGTGGTTTTTGGCTTAGGTAACTCGAGAGACGGCCTGAGTACAGTGTCTTCAACAGTGGTGCCCATGCTTGAGGAGTCAGTCGTTGGGATGACGACTACGAAGAGGGCATCCCTGCGTTCCTCCATTGACACATAGGTCGGAATGGGTACTATTGGGTCAGAAACTACAACTTCAGTCTCAAGCTGTAGTTTCTGATCTGCCATGATTAGCGACTTGGTTTAACTCTGCTGTTCACGTCTCGCTGTCTCTTGCCAAGAGCGATCAAAAGACACGCCTTCCAAGTGAACGTTTTTGGATTTCTAAACCGCCGTTTATTCCACCACATTTTCAGGATTAGGTATGACTGGCAAGGTTACCAAGAGGGCCAATGACCCTTCGGGTGTCTTAGCGCGTAGCCTGTTCGCCAGTACAAGATTGGCATCGTTTGAGGGAATGGAGATGTTAGGACTAACTTGGCGTGCTCGGTTGGAGAGGACGTTAAGGAGAATCGACCCCATAAAACAATGCTCCTGACTCTGAGAGCTCTCTCTTTCGTATTGGCTGCTGCCTCCTCTATCTGCGCAGTTGATAGGGTAACTGCCTTTTTGGAGGCTGCAACGCCAGGGAGAGCAACCGCTATGCACTCATTTAAAGACTAAAGTTTCAGATTCATTTCTGACAAGGCCTGTTGGTACTCCTTCAGCCTAATCTCCATGGACGAAATGGAAGGGCAAACTGTGCAAACAGAGTCGCATTTACAGCCGCAGGATTTCTGCGTTGCTTTACATTTCGTGAAGCGAGCGTTAACAGTCAGTGGCAAAGTGACGCCTTGACTGTCATCAAATCTGCAGCTCACGCATATAAAGTTCAGAGCTGAGGAAGAAAGATGTTTGCACTGGTGTTCATATAGGCCAGTGTACTTGAAGTGATACCACATTTGGCACTGGTAGCACCGCATGCAGTTTTGTACGGACGTTTTGCACCCGTAGCGGCCGCAAATGCTCACCGCCCCAGCGAGTGCTTGTTGAGCCCCAGTAATACTGGATATGACCCGGGTCATTGACATAGGCAACAAGCAATATACGATATAGAACGAATGCAGAAACAGATACAATTTAACCCAAAACTTTCAATCGATACGTTATTCAGTAAAGAATAACAGTAAACTTATGCAGTTGTTTGATGCTCAGAGCACCAATAAGACAACAATATGAGTAGACAACAGCAAGAGAATTCAAACCAAATTTCGACCTATCCGCCGAATGAATCAATGGGTTGTAAACGGAAGTGAGAAACCGGAGCTTTAGAGAATCCCATATCTCGATGCGTATGATCTCAAGGTCCTCAGAAACGGGCTGAAATTGGGAGTGGAGTTACAGTATCTTAATTAATGCAATCGATGTTGCCATCCTTGAGGCCGGTACACTTGATGTGGTACCAGTGTATACATGTCTGGCACTGCATACCGTTTTGAACAGTCTTGCGACAGCCGAAACGGCCACAGGCACTCGATACTTCTGATCCACTGATGCTGCGGGATCTCATGCGTGTTATTGTGAAGGAAAACGTGAAGCTAGGAAATAATGGAAACGAACGGATATCTGCACAGAAAATGGGCCAATTAGATGCGTTAAACGTTACAAGATAAAAAGGATATAAAGACTGTTAACCGGATAATTGGATATGTAACGAAATTAGTATATTATTCGACAACGAATAACAGTAATCGTATGTGAATTTATGATGCACAAAGGATCAGTAGAAAAAAATATGATTAGACAATGACAGATAGGAAATTTGAACCAAATTTCGAGTTACCTGCAAACAGACAAATCTTCATGCGTATAATCTCAAGATGTTCAGAAACCGGCTAAAATGGGGAAAAGAGGTGCAGTATCTTAACAAATGCAATAAATGCTGGTTCAATGGTTCATTGGGTTGTAAATGGAAGTAAGAAGCTGGAGCTATGGAGAAGTTCGTATCTCGATGCGTATGATCTCAAGGTCCTCAGAAACGGGCTGAAATGGGGAAAGGAGGTGCAGTATCTTAGTCAATGCAATAGACGTTGCTCAAGGCGAGCCTTGAAAATTGCTACAGAGCTGGCAGAAACAACATGGTCTGGTAGAGCACTCCAAGCCTTGCAAACACGCAATGAGAAAAAGCTATGTCTGCATTCAAGTCTGCTATGTCGGACCTCTAGTTTTAGGAGGAGGCCCCTCAGTGTCACGTTACTCCCCTTGTTGAGCAACAGGCGGCAGGGATGTTCTCGGAACTGCATAATCAAGAAGGTTAATACCAAGTCACCTCTAAGCCGACGGTACCCTAAGGAGTACATGTTCCAAGATTTCAGCCTTTCCTCATATGGTCTAGTTTTCAGGCCCCGGACAGACTTAATGGCTCGTCGTTGTACCGCCTTCATGGGCAACTTGTTCTTCTGGGGATACGGTGGCCAGATTACAGCCCCATTCGTCAGATGCGGTCGAACGAAACTGTTGAGAAGAATCTGAAAACAATTAGGGTTAAACTGGCCGAAGAGACGTTCCAATAACGCCAAGATGTTACTAAGCCCTTTTGCATTTGTTTCAGCGTTCGCTGAGCTCGGTAGAATGTGCGAAACAGTGCATCCTAGGTCCTTCTCAATAAAATCCATCTGAAGCGAATACCCGTCGAAGTGATAAGTGGTTTTCATAGAGCCGCGAGTGTGCATAACTTTGCACTTACCAGTGTTGAATTCGAGTCGGTTCACTCGAGACCACTCGAAGAGAATATTGAGGTCCTTCTGCAGGATGATAGAATCATCGGTTGTGTTGAAGGCTGGCCAAATTTTGACATCGTCCGCAAACAGCAGTAACGGAGAGGTGATTGATAGTGGGAGGTCGTTGATGAATACCAAAACTAGCAGCGGGTCAAGAACTGAACCCTGGGGTAGTCAACTGAGATTAGGCCTGCAGGTAGAGAAAACACCATTAACGCGCACCCTGTACAGACGGTTAGTAAGATATGACACAAGCCACTGGGGAAGATTACCTCGCACCCCATAATAGGAAAGCTTGCCGATCAAAACAGAATAATCCACGCGGTTGAATGCCTCAGCAAAGTTGAGATATACGACGTCAATTCCATTACCCTGGTCAACTGCTTTCGTCCACCGTTCGGTGGCTATCAGTAGATATGTGGTACACGAGCGGCTCTTGCGAAATCCGTGTTGCGCATTGGAGAAGAACTCAAGAGAGGTGAGATACCTATAAAGCGGGTCGCATACAAGCATCTCTAAGGTTTTTGAGGAACGATTTCAGCGGTTTGCTCACGGGTTCAAGGTTGGAGGTTCAAGTCACTCCGATCCAGCCAGTTTGTCCGTTTCGATGTCGAAATTCTTCTTTTGTCCTAAAGGGCAGTCACTGAAAACAGGGTGTAGTAAAAAAAAGACGAAGTGTCTGGGAAAGGTGCAAAGGTTGGCCGCTAGGATAGTTGGTGGACTATGCAACCGGACTGAAAAAACTCAATCTATTTTCTTTTCAACGCAGACGACTCCGTGGGGACCTGACCGAAACATATAGAGTTCCGCATGAATTTACTGATGTTTCGCCAGGTGCTCTGTTCTCAGCCAGAGAAACGCCTCACCTAAAGGGTCTTTCGTTGTCCTTGGGCAAGCCACGTGCTTATACGTCTATAAGAGCCCAATTTTTCACGAACAGTGTCATTATCTCGTGGAACAAGTTGCCTGAGTCTGTCATCCAGGCTACTGCGGTCGAAATGTCCAAGAGAAAACTAGATAGGAGTGGGAACGCTTAGTCCCTGGTACGACAAAATCTTTGTAATAATGTGGCCTGTTCGCTTGAAGTATGAATGCAATTTGCTACCTGTTTTAATGCATATCTGTGAGTCCGTGTGCAATTTGCCATGCGTTCTCAGAAAAGTGGGCATACCTTTGCAAGTCAGCACGTGATAGGAAGTCTGCACGAATAGATGTTTGCTTAATAATGCTAGTAATCATGCGGCGCCGAGGTGCAGCGAGCGAAAACCGATAGTTCGCCTAACTGTAGTCGTAACTGAAGTTGAGCTGGAAGCAGGATTCACACAAACAACAGCTTCATTTACTTTCCCTCTTCATTCTTAGTTTACGGTTACCCTTGCTCTATCTATCACTCTGTAAGTGCTCTCATCTACCCCCCTCTTCATCTTCAACAACCTTGACTTAAGGGCTATCCCCCGAGCGGATACACGGCATCTGCTCAGGGCTGTAACCCGATGCTGGAAATCTCTGCCAGTGTTCTAACTATGCCACCCATAGAAAAAAAATGGCTTTGTGGCCAGGGTGAGATGATGATTAGGCGATAGCCCGGATTTCTCTGGAGTAACCACTGCGCTTCTTTTCTTGCAATCCGGGTCAGTGATCATGACTGGTAAATAAGCTAATCAGGCATCACTTCCAACCCACGCCCGCAACCCAGGTTATCTACGGGGAGCAAAATGGGTTGATTAATGTACACCCGGTCACACCTCTAGAAACTGCAAAGAAAAAAGTTGCCCCTAGAAAGCGAGATGCGTTGCAGAGCATGATTAGCCAGCTTCCTGTTCTTTCTTTGAGACAGTATGTGTTCTGTGGAAGGTTGCTTTCACCAAGCACAAGAGTTGTTGCACTTATACCTATACATATATATATTTCTCACCTCCTCAGGCTTGTGCAATAAGATAAACCCACCTCTCCAATGTTCCCGGGTTATTTCACTTCACTTAATCTCTAGTGAGTCAACATCGAAATTAAGTAGTGTTTGTTAATTCGCGTCTAACATGAACATATTAAGAACATATGTTCCACTGTCGCAGACTAGTTACGCCGAGCGAGTCTTAACGGAAGTTTCATTACCATGCTTGGATACCGATGAGACTGACCGGTTGATGACAAGCACGGGAGTGACAATCGCCTGCCTCAAATATAAGTGTGACAATGGCTTCTTTCCATGCCTGTGGAAGCTGCGCTTCGCCGAGCTTGGCATCTAGGTTGCAGACGTTTCATCACCAAGCGAGATGACGGTTCACCAAGCTTGTTTCTGGATGAAATTATGCCGAACCGAGTGGTCGTCAAGGTACCCAGCGATACCGATTGAGCTACAACTATAAGCACCACACGCTGAATTGCCTCTAGCTCGGTAACAACAAATTATTTGCCGTAATGGAAGGCCTGCATGTAAATGTTGAAAAAACTAGCAGACAATACCGTTAAGACCAAACCATCTTCGAATACCGGGTAGACAAATGACGGTAACCAAATACAAAACACGGTTCGATCATTGATTCTACGACACTACTTGGTGGGCAAAAAAATGAGCAAAAATAACTGAATAGCTCAACTATGACTTTCAATGTCTACAGCAAAGGTCCTTTGAAAGCACAACGCGTCTGCTCAAAGTAGGATGAACATTACAATAAAAATTCGCGAAGTTGACACACGAGTCCTTTTAATGGACCAAGTAGCAAAGAAGAAGTTCGTTCCAGTAGAGAACTACGCCGAACAAAGGTGCATATTTTACGCAACGCCGTCTAAAATAGTCAGAGGATATGCGGACGTATATTCGGTTAAGCTGCAAACTTACAGGGAGTTAAATACATGTGTATCAAATAAAAAATGTGTGCCTTGTAAACAGGTGAGAAATGTTTTCAACAAACTGGACAACCGCGGCAACAAACCGCTTTTACTTTCAGCCCTTCCAGCGCAGCAAAGGACCGTGTCCTCCATCACAGGCTGGAATTTATCTATGAACTACCGAGATTCTGGTCAATGGATACAACAATTAGGAGCTCTGCATGGTAGCACGGCTCACGTCGATCGGCCGATTTACACGTTAGAGTAAGCACGGTAGCACGCACTCACTTGGCATAATTAATGGCAAAGAAATAAGCATACGCTTGAGTTATCAATAGAGCAACGCATTCCCACTGCAACCACTGGGATGGCATGTGACTTCGCAGACGCCGGCTACATCAAGTTTTAGTACAGTCAAATCACCGATAGGCGCCGCGACAGATAAAGTGTAGTTGAAGGGATTTGAACTTAATACCTCCAGCTTTTTGGGCGACATGGTGTGACGCTAAATTCCTCCATGGCTAAGGTGGTGTTGGCAGCAGAACTACTTGAGGTATGTGATGCTCTCTTCAAAAATAACAGTGATTTTAAGAATCTACGAGCGTACCCTATGCAGCATAGAGTTCAGATGAACAAGGTGTTCTAGGATGTTCCATTGGCTTATGTTATAGTCTGGGGTGTCTTCACAAAATAGAAATCAACCCTGTCGATTTTATTGCGAGATCGGTCAATGGTCCCAGCTCCCATTCTGACGAAATTGCGTCTCCGCCACTTTGTTCATGAGATTTCGGGGTAAGTCCGTGTTGCTTAGGAGTTTGTATGCCGGTGAAATAAGATTTATCACGTTAATTTCAGGAAGTACATTCGCGGTGGCCGTGAGTCCAGCACATGCCCGATGTCTAGTCTCTCGAATAATCTCGCGACAGTGTCCAGTTACATCCCTTAATACCAATTTTGATCCAAAAATCCCTGCAATATTTGTAATGGAGTTCGTTGTATAACGTTAAGAAATCGGTGATTCCTTACGAGAGATTTTAGCATTTCCACGGTGATCTCGGGTATTAGAATTCAGTTTCGCTGGAGCGATGTTATTAGTGCCCTTATTGATCTAACGTCATCAACAACGGGGTCCTTTGTAACAGTGGAGTAGGGTTAATGAGTAACAACTGAGGAACGGATATGGAAATTTTCACCGGTCAGTCCATTAGGTAGGCTGATTTTTGTGGATACAAGGCAAAGACAATCTTGGGTGGTTACGGAAGAAGGAAAGCAAAATCTATCGCATACGTTACAGCTGCGTTAGAAACTGTACTAACTAACACGAGTGGATCAGTGGATGTTGCAACTATCGTGAGAGAAACAAAGCTGCCCCCAAAACCAGCGGCCTACCTGGCGGTAGTATAATAAGATGGACGCATTCTGTCTCTACTGATGCCTGCGACTTATGCACCTCGTTAAACATGTCTCACACGAAACGTTGAGTGGCGTACCTATAAGAAAACACGGCGTAACTTGCTCCCTTGCGCGAGAAACCTTTACAAACGATATAATGTTGGATCACTTCAATCACACTAATGAGTACAACAAGTATTTGTTTAAGCCTGGAAGGACGGACAGAATATGATTAATCTAGTGAGAAATTTGTGAAACGCTTGCGATGAATCAGTGTTCGAAATGTGAAATAACCACCACAGTGTTGAAAGTTTACCATTGTCACTATTATTATTACCCATGAGAAAACACATTTTTAACCCAATCATGACCAACATACCGAAGTGATCGCAAACAATGTATATGCTCTCAAGCACTGTGTATAAAAACACTCATACAACATGACAATAAACAGAGGAAATGTACTCACAGAACATGACCTTGCGGCTTGCAGTAAATTTAGACCAACGCAATACCAACCAGGCCATTCAAATAAAGGTAATAATGTATATTTTTCGCTGCATTCCTGAGAACCACGCCCGGAGGTACGCGATCCCCGCAGATAATTACAGACGGCATAAAACAAAAAATTATTACATAATACGACAGCACAAAAATGCGTAATCAAAGGGGAAAGGATTGCAGTTTGCAACAGTTTGCTATACGCATCAGAGAAGAAAATAGTTAACCTGTTTCACAGACTTGGTCTAAAAGGTGTGGCGTTACATTAATTTATCTTTTGAAAGGATATTTATGGGCCGATGCTTCAAATAGTTCAAGGTCACGCCTGGAACTACGTTCAAATATACCTTTAATTGATTTCCTTATTATTCGATATGACTACTGTCGGAAAAATGATGAGGTAAACTGGCCATGGGGAGGGATGACCGGAGACTACAAAATCGAGCGAACAGTTAGGTAGACTGCAGACCAGGGCCTCGTTGAATGCTGGAAATCGTCCGGAAGTCGCAAATCTTGCATATCGTCCAGACAATACGGGATTTTGTGCGTCCACTTGCTACAGAAGTTTTCGTTTCCTATTGAATGTTTGTGGAGGCAAGAGGAAGAATACAATCTCAGGTGTTAGATGGGAAAATATGAAACATCTTGTGTTCACGATTTGCTCAGGAAACATTGCCATCACTTCACTATTACCCGGGTTAAGCCTGAGCTGATCATTAGTTTTATTTCACGAACAGCGACCGGTAGATTTGAACAAAACAGGTAGAATGAGAGCGCCGATAGATGCTAAAACTTTATGCCGGCTCGTCTGCACCAAATAACTTATGCCAATGTAAACGTTCTATTGAACATACGCAATGTTTAGGGGTATGTGAACAAGGAAAGAACAACGAAATATCCACTATTAAAAGCCGAATGACACTCGCTATAGCCTGTGTTCACGACAGCTTAAGCTTCACAGGTAACTGTTTCTGTGCACACGACGCCGGTTTGAACCGGTTCACTGCGAGGGCTCCAAATCTTTAGGACCTTTGGATTGTAGTGGCGCACTGTGATGGTGAAGGCTGATGTCAAGACTCGACAAGTTTGCGAGAGACACAGTTGGACGTGTGCGATCCTTGCAGATAATTGCGAGCGGTACAAAGCAACGAATAACTGAATGATAGGACAGACGTAAAATCTGTCAGCAAACGAAGGCGTAGTCAGATAGAAAAGCCCTACAGTTTACACCAGGAACGAAGACAGTTCGCCTGTTCCATAGATTCGGTCCAAAAGATGGGATGTAACATTAATTTACTTTTCAAGAGGTTAGGTAGTAGACGATATAGTGTTACATATGAACCCACTGTGCTCGTCCATTACACTCGTAGACTAACATTAGGGCAACGTGGAGACACCGGCGGACAGCGTTATTTGAAATTAGGGGTTCCAGTAGCGGTCCCGTGATAAAAACAACACAAATAAGCATGAGCAAAAGGCACAGTGAGCCGTGTACACGACTCACATAAACGTAAACTAAAAAGGTGTCAACAACACAGCAGCACGTCCTGTTGTGCTATTTGAATTCAACCCGTGCGCGCTTATTGGTCTCGAGTGGAGGTCACAGTTACAAATATTTCAAGGTCACGATGGGAAATACGTGCAAATGCATCTTCGAAGAATTTCGCCCCTATGTGATGTAACTAGGGCCGGAAAATGTTAAAATAAATTGTTTAGGGCGAGAGAGGATGGAATTTCCCAAAACCCGGTAAACGAATGGGCAGACTCCAACACAGGACTTCATGGATTGCTCAAAACGTACAAAATTTGGAAACCTCGCAAACCGTTCACCAGGAAACCGTTCACCAGCTTAAAGTCTCCCGCAAATGAAGAGGACAGAGATGGTGTTCGGTAACTCCCGTTTATTCTCGTTGCCGTTCACAATCAAAAATGATGACGATGTTTTCAAACACGTGTACAGATGAAGTTAACAGAACGATATATTAAAAACACTGCGTTTCCTTGATCCAGTTCACCAGTAACGATAGAGTATGTGCAGAACCTATGGTCAACTCAGTTTACGCGAACACAATTGGAGGTTTTATTCCTCAGACTGAAAGTTAAAATTCCTCTCAAAAGAGCCGACCGATTACAGACACAGGTGCAATTTGAGAACCTGTATGGTCAAGTAAAAGGCCTGTACAACGTCACAGGACAACACGCAAAGTTGATCGACATTTCGTACCATTTCCTGACTTCACCCATGCGCCAACAATACAGTCTGATATCGGAGCATTATCAAGCTCTGAAACAACTGCGAGAGATGAAAGATGTGGTTTTTCCTTCAACCCGACAAAGGTTCCTGTACAGTTACCATGAACAAGATTGATTATGAATCTAAAGTGAAAGGTATCCTAGCGGACACGAAAATTTCACACAGGCAGTACGACTGACAACAACATTTTGATAGCGAAACAAATCTCAAGAAAGCTCTAAATCTGACCATTACATGGATGCATCTCGAAATTGCAATATAGAAAAATGAAGCCAACTGAAACGCGCACACCACAGTTAAGAGATACTCCAAAAACACAATTGTGGTGTCCCGTTAAGAATAATCCTATGCATGGACAACTCACCGTACCACAAACGTGCTAGATAGCATGTTGACATTCTACACTCCATCCATCAAAATTTTACCCCCACTATGTAAAAGAGTCTTTCGAACTGGTACAAACCTTACAGAACGTATTGGTGAGTTCACATAAGATGTTTTCTACTGCTGCTGACTCCTTGCTTACAAATGTTACCCTTCGAAAAACAGTTGACTTTTGTGTGATTTTAGTTCCCAACAAAATTTACCTTTTTGTCTCCCAGTTGATTATTTCGAGGAACTTATCCTTTCACGTAAAGAGAATATCCATTTTGATTTTGCGTGATCATCTTCTAAGCAAGCAGATGGTGTAGCAATGGACAGTCCATTGGGTCCAACACTTGCAGATATACCTTTAGGAATGATTGAATTAAAACTAACTGATGCTGTAGGTGGTGCCAGCCTCTATAAGCGATATGTAGATGATATTTTGATTTATACCACTAATATTCATTTTGTTTCACTGTTAAACCTTTTTAGCTCTGCTTATCCTAATCTTTCTGTTTCTCAGGAGGAAGAGGCAAACAATAGATTATCGTTTCTAGACATTTCACTCACTAGAAAACAAGATGGCTCACAACAACGCTCAGTGTACCGTAATGGTATCCGGGGCGGTCAGTATTTGGAGTTTTCTTCATTTGCACCAATCACTTATAAACGAGGTCTCATGAGAACGCTGTTTCATAGAGCCCGGGAGATATGCACTGATGATTGCTTGCAAGGAAAGGAGGAGAGAGTAAAGAATGGGTTGCTCGCAAACGGCTATCCTGAAAAGGTCATCTATGTTCACAACCAGAAAAGACTGATCAAGACTGCCGTGTTTCAGAACGCACGCATCAAGTTTTCTGGCTAACGTACAGCCTCAAATGATGTGTTCATAGCGCTTGATTTTACTTCACTTGGCGGAGAATCCTACGCATCTGTCTGAGAAGCCTGCAGCTGCCACCAGTGCCTTAGAGATTTCCGGAAGGAGAATCATCACGCGATACTAAACTCATGGTTAGCTGTACCGGCCATAAACACAGCACAACGGCTATCGCTGCTGAGTCTATTCAGTTTAGCACGGACATTATCCACCCATTAAGCAACTTTCATACGAGGACCTGTTTTGGTACTCCTTTCGCTTAGAAGGATATACCGCTTATCAATCACCAGCCGCTGTTTTGTACGGTGTAGCAGGATATAGCTAGAGAGCCCCTGAAGCAGTACCACATCACATCTACCTTCAGAAACAACATTTGACTCCAAAGGTGATTCATTCGTTAGTTTGGAGCCGAGTCCACCAAAATCGCTTAAAGCTATGAGTCGTACAATCCTCCGGCTTGCTCGGCAGTTGATTTGTCTTCACAAAAGCTGCGTGTAATCGGTAGACCGTGAATATCTCTGTTATATTTTAGTGAAAAGTAATTTTGGTGCTATTACAGTCGCTGAAATTTTGTGACATGTTGCAGTTCCTATGATCTTAGAATTCTGTTTCCTGGGGATTTCTTTGTTTCAATCTTCTGAAGAAGTGAACAAGGAATCTGCGGTAGTTCAGTGGCATTGGGTGGGATTGATGAAAAAATAATGTGAAGTTGCATTCTACGTTATTTTGGAGAATAGTAGGTAAAATATAATGAAAATCGATGTCATGGACGTGGAAACACAGGCTTCTATTTAAATTTGGACGCAATTAAGCAGGAATGTGTGATTATAATTTAGACAATCGAACTGTTATTAAAACATGAATACTAAGCTTTCTGTAAAAATACAAGCATGAGGAACGCCCATAAAGCTACTTCAACGTGGGACAATGCAAAAACAGGGCAAGTAGTTTGGGTTTCATCAGTTATATTCGTCATACATTACCATTCGTTGTTAACTTTTCCATGAAATTAGGATGTACGCTGGAATAAAAACAAGTGACCTGCAAAATGAATGACATTGAAAAGTACTCCCAGCTGGAGAGATTACAACGCTTATAACGGCAACTGTGTAGTTCGCCAGTATCGTGCTTCAAGGCCGAAAAGAATTGAAAACGGCTATTTAGGCGCAAAAAAAGATTTTTCAAATATTTAACGAAATATTAAAATGAATATTACGGGACAACTATATAGATTTCGTCGGGTATAGTAATTGTTTTGCAATTAGAAAAATCAGCTATACCCAAAAAAATTTTCGATTCCCACTTTTGTTGAGAAAAATATGTTTCCGTTTTTGTCAACTAAAGCGCCATGTTGGCTCTCCTAATCTGAAGAAGCTTCTATCTAAATTTTCGTGGTGGAATACGTATTTTTGTCTTGCAGAAACGCTCAATTTCGTGTGGTTTTGGAGATGTAGTTGAGTTTGTAATTTTCAACAGCTTTGCGTTTACACTGCATTGTACACGAATTATCACAGTAATTCCTACTGAAAGCTATGCCGCCGCGGTTGGTAGTTAAGTATTCACGTGAATTTTATGCTCAGCCTGGTTTCCCTATAGCATTTTTGGTGGAAAATTGTCTACGTTATCACCTGGTTGTTTCTACCTACGATATGGTGTGAACCATAGGTAACACGCCCCACTTCATCATTGAAAACGTGCGTACTGTTTTGTTAATTGCTTACTGACTATGCTTGATTGTAGCTTGCCGTGTACGTAAGTCAGTGCTAACCTTCCTGAGAGTTAATGACCAACTTTGATGCTCGTTAGTTATCCGAAGAAAACACTGATTCCCAATTCGACCATTTCAGCTACAACCCTTCTATCTTCGTATCATGTACGCTAATGATTCCGACATCTTTTGCTCTATGCTTTCGCCGGCCTCAGAATTTACTGACTGATGCCAGTATGTTAACTCATTTTTGGTCAGAACTGAGGGAGATCATTATAACTTATCCCCAACGGTCTAAACAAACATTCATTCTGATTTCTCCAGTGTTGTTCTTATCAACGTTGATTGTAGCTTAAGTGAACTCGACGGAGCAGCTACCAGTGTATACGCAACTACATATTCCGGCGTTGATCATAGCTCAGGAGAACTGGACGGAGCAGCTACTGGTGTGAACACATACTACATGCTAGAGCGGTGATCATAGATTAAGTCTACTCTTTGGAGCATCTACTGGTGTGAACACATACTACATTCTTATGAGTTGCTCATAGATTAAGTCTACTTGTTGGAGCAGCTACTAGTGTGAACACATACCACATACTTAAGCGTTGATCATGGCTCAGGTGAACCGATGGAGCAGCTACTAGTGTGAACGCAAAACATTCAAGATACTACGTAATTTACGACCAGCACAGCAGGAACTTAAAGGGGGCATATGGATGTGTGTGTGCGATGAGAGGGCTGTAGTAGTAACTGCAGTGGGCTCAACATCAGATTGTGATACTATGGATTCCGTCGGAAAGTAATTTCTTTCAACCGTTCTGCACTTTTCAAAACTGGATTTAGGTCACTAGTTGTGTAAACAACTATCGGCGGAAATGTGAACCATGTAGACGAAATTATTCCGTTCAGAAAGATTCCAAGTCTTGAAATACCCGTTTTTTCGCTAGAAGAAGCATTCACAATTTCGCAACACTGGGCGTTCTTGAACAGCACAACATTCACAGCGTTCATGGTAGTCTGCCCTGGGAACAGACGAAATACAGTCAATTTATTATTTCTCATGTGAAGATATGTTCGAGTAAGCCGATTATATTATTCAATTCTTCCGCTTCTAGCCGGCCACCATAATAATCACGGACGAATGGAGAGCCTACAGAGCCTTGGACGAAACAGATAGTTACGAGCACTGGACGATCACTCCTTGAAAAATTTCGTGGATCCTGAGAACAGCACGATGCACGCAAAAAATAAGGAAAACCTTTGGTCCCTTGCTAAGAAGCACTTTCGTGCAATATCTGAATCAAACGAACGGCAGTTCTAGTTACACCTTCAGAAGATCTGTTGGCGAAAACGAAAATCCTGGAAACATGATTGGCAAACTGCTGTTAACCTTGCCTCATACAAAAACGTTTTTAATCATATAATATGTTAACATTTTTGCACGGGTTGGTTATTCCGATTCATGTCTTGCGCTAAGATTGGTAGCTGCTCTGTCCAGTTGACTCAAGCCATGATCAACGCCTCACTATGCCGTATTTATTCACCTTAATAGCTGCTCTGTCCATTTGTCTTGCCTTACGATTTATGCCAAACTGTGCTACATGCCTAGACACATAACTGCTCAGTCCATTTTTCCTACCTTACGAGTTCAGCCAAACTGTGCTGCATGCCTAGACACTTTGTCCTACCTTTCCGGTCATGCCAAACACATGGGTTAACGAGTGAAGTCGCTGGAGACGAAAACGTGGGAATAGACTTTTCAATTGTATTTGATAAATGTGGATAAGTCTACAAATGTCCTCCGCTTTTTTCCAGCACAGAATGTAGCCTCCGGCTTTCATGTGTTATGTATATCCTTCCGGATGATTGAAACCGTGTATTAGATGAAATCTTCATCATCATGTCATTCAACGCCTCTGATGTCTGCAAGGTATCTGTGTACGCATATATGAAGGAACTTTTTTTCTTCAATTATATCAACAGGATAATTGTTTCAGGTGATGTTGATTCGTGCTTTCTTCGGCCCGTGTGCAAACGGTACACTGTCAGCGAACCGGCCCAATTCGACATTCGTCGTTGTTGGTTTGCGAGACTTGTCTCCCATAGTCACCGGGGGAGTGCAAACAACGGCTGAGGGAATTGACAAAAATAAGGATTCGAAGCGTGCAATTACCAGGCGACTGAGGTTGAAGCTGTTTGCCACAGAATAGACACTCGTTGATGTCTGTCATTCGCACACGTCTGGAGTGAAAAATCAGCTGATCGGCATCACACCAAGAACTGTGCATCTGTACGTAGTCTCCACAGTGTCCACATGGCAATCCTGTTTCAGGCTTCCTCACCCACCTCGGTTGTACACCACTTGCAGCTGAGCCCGTGGAGAAGTCGTATAAAGGTAAGCCAGTTTTTACACGTTCCACTGTTTTACTGGCAAAAGCAATAATGCTGTTAATGAAAGAAACGGTCATGTTGTTGCAGTCGTGCAGTTTTTGAAGTACGTGATGCAGGACTTTATAGTGACGGTTGAAACTGGCTGCAGCCAACGGCCGAAGCGGCAGGTCGACCAACCGTCGAATTGGCAAGTTGTACTCTGCCAGCCACCGTTCATGAATGGGGACGTGACATTTGTGAAGGGAAATGAAAACTACAAAAGGCCCTACCGTTGGAATGGAAATGTTTTCGAAGCGCCGGCAAAATGTGTATGCATGACAGCCACACTGTACGATAAAATGTTCATTCACACGTGTCCCCAACGTTATCCACGACGAAAGCGTCACCATCATGTTGCACACGAAGCTGCAGTGTTCAAGGTGATTTATAGAGAACCGCTCACCTTGCACTCAGATGTTATTTCGAAATGAAGTCGTGGAGTCCGTCCATTCAGATGTTTTTGGAAAAGATGGCACGCGAACATGATCATTCTGTGGAGAATGTTCTTCACGTACCAGTCGACATCCACAACCTCACGACGACCGCACCCATAATAATATATATGTATATCTCAACGCATTTGTGAGAAACACGCTCGGATATGCGCCATCATGACAGATAGTTACATGCTGTGCAAGGCAACACATGGATATGTAACAAGACAAACATGAAATCTGTTGACCAAAGTAGACGTAATCAGAAGGAAAATAGTCCCAGTTTACAACGTTCGATTTAGACATAAGGAGAAAAAGTAGTTCCTCTGTTCCACAGATTCAGTCCAAAAAAATGCGATGTTCCACTAATTTACCTAGTGCAAGGTTAGGTAAAGACGACGTTCCAACTATTTCAAGGTCACGCGGGAACATACGTGCAAATTCATCTTCGAAGGATTTCGTCGTTATTTGACGTAACGTAATTCGGAAAAATGTTGAAATAGTTCAGTTTTGGTGAGTGAGAACGGGAAGTTCTAAAATCGGGCGAATAATTAAGCAGACTCCAGCGCGGGACCTCGATGATTGCTCGACAACGTCAGAAAGTTGAAAATTTCGCTAATCGCCCGGCCATTATGGGGTTTTGAGCGCCCATTCATCGCAAAAATTTTCCATACATTACGGATGTTCGTGGGAATAAGAAAACGAGCGCAATGTCGTGGTAACTGGGAAAATCTGAAGTAGTCACATGTACTACGAAGATTAATGTAAATGTTATATTTTTTAACAAAATGTTTACGTGATATAAATATTTTTGTCTTTTTTAATAAAGTATATAACATTGACAAATAATTGTTATGGCATTCTGCGATAATTGGGCAACCAGCAGCTACTTCTAAATCAGTCTGACTGATTAACACGTGATAATCAAAACTTCGTCCGAAGTTTCGACGTCAGTTTGTTTTATAGGGTCAATGTTTAAGCTATAATCCATATTTCATAGGTCGTTTGTATTTCGTACTCTCGCATCAGTCACTCACTGTGAGTTCATATTTTTTGAATGGCGACGGCTAAGACGTCTCTTGAGTGCGACCTCTTCTTCAGCCGTACGTTTGCGTTTTCCAGCCTTTTATTCGTTCGACTGCCAAAGTGGACATCACTTTGCGCATGGATGGCCCACTTCGGCTTGATGTACAGCCAACTACGCAACAAATAATTCGGAAACTTCCTAACCGTTCGGCCGATGATATACAAATCATGTTTGAACCCACAGTAAACAGTGTAACAGTGCAACTTACTCTTCCTCATTGTCCGCCGTGGCCATTCGGTGAAAGAGGAAACGACTGCGAAATGTTGGTCTTTTAACAAATATGACGGATAAAGTTTGCTTACCTACGGCATCACGTACATGAACGTAACACAACATGATGTCCTAACTGAACCCCACGTTTTGCCCTCACTTGCGCAGCCATCGTATCCATAACAAGTGTTTTCACTGCTTTTCACTGCTCATCATTTCACGGATTATTTCGAAAAGTCTACGTAGTGAAGCACACTCTTCATTACGGACGTACCCGTATTTCACGAGTCGGCCATATCCCATACCGTCCGTTACGAGGAACTGATATAACTTCCAGCTTCGAAAGTACGAGGAAATATACAATGACATACTTGTGCCTGTTTATCCCATGGGTGGCATCCACATTCACAACATGCGAGAAACGTTGGAAAAGTTCAACCTACGTTCGCTGGGCAAAGCAGATATGCATATATCTGTTGCCGTTATCCCGCATAGTGCGCGCCACACCTACCGCACTAATCTCCGACAGCATTTCTTTGAGATTCCCCAATGTTCCGTGACCAACCTTAAGTAACAGACTCACTTGAATTTGCAGGCTTTAACTCGCGGCGGATGTTTCCACGGACAGCGGTTATGATAATCTTCCCGTGAACATCTGCCACATACTGTTCCATGTCAGTAGTTGATGTATTGTACTGGAACAGATTCCTGCGTTCGTTCAATCCACCGACGGTGAGTCCACGATTTGTAGAATGGGAATCATATAGCAGACGATTGCGAGGGTGGTTGTGCTCTAACGCGATAAAGCTCAGAGCCAAATACGCATCCCGCCGGACCACATGAAATCGTGGCCTCCAACGTGTGTCGCAAGAACTGATTTGTTAAAACTAACACTAGTTAACCCACTAGACACGTTGCACACCCCGGCTTACACTCCTACGCATTTTATACCTCGTACAACGATAATAAATCTGCACGGTCTTCAGGGAACCGTGTCATCTTACCTTATCGTGCTTCAAAGCAACGTCCGACTTACGGCTCGTCCCACGAACGTAAATAACGCCCACTTCGTCCAAGTACCTCTAAATAAACTTCACTTCAAACGTCGCCTTGAAAGTCGCAATATAATCCCTGATACAAATAAAACTGAACAACCGAAAATAAAATAACAAACATATGACAAGAATCTAAAAATAAATTGAAAACAACCCCAGTATTCTTGTGTTAACATTGCCATACGCAATCGATCAGAGCGACAGCAGCCATAACGATTTTCGAAAAACCATTACGATGAAGTGGTCTTTAATTAATGTTCAGTTAAAACAATGACATATGAGTCCATAACGTAGATTTCGACGGCTTCAATTTCTGCCCCAGACAACAAGCTAACGAAACGATTTTTTCCAGGGAAATAATCTTCCCGAACACGACAGCTGAGAAACTCACGGTCTAGACTAACATTCATGTTCTCAAAGACACACCAATCAACTACATCTGCACCCCAATTTGATTAGGCAGTCTGAGCACCCCGAGTTTGCCCACCATTGTTCTTATCTCTCACAAATCATGAATGGAGAAACTGCTCTCCGGTCTGTGTCTAATTTCGATTAACGAGATCAAAGATGACTCATTTGTCTCTATCATGAGGGAATTCAGTATCCGATGTGTGTTCACAGTGTGATGGTGACAAAGAAGTAAGATGCCCCGTACGGCGTGAATGGTGAATCTTCATTATATGCTGGATGGTTGTGCTCTTCAAGGAGTGTATTGTTCTCCGTCTTCTGGAGGAAGTGGGTATTCTGTTGACAAAGGAGTGTAAGTTAGCTACTGATGAAACTGAGAAAGCCAACCTCCATTGTCGGCCCGAGGGACAAACAAACAATTACAAAACGGTGAACCTGACCAGTTTAGTTGAAAAATGCCCGGAACGGCTATTTAGGGACAATTTTTTGACGTGTGTCGTTGAAACAACACGTTTTCCAGAAAGAGAAATCAAGTCCATCTAACCCTTTGTATTCCACGGTCGAGGTCACCAGACGATTGGACGATCGCAGGAAAGTCGAGGTACGCTACTTGGATTTCAGCAAAGCCCACGATTCAGTAAATCACCGTTATCCTATCCACAAAGTTAAGTGGTTTGGTAACTTTGACCAACTGATTGACCGGGTGAAGAATTTCTTGCGTAACAGAATTACTAAAGTGAAATTTGGAAGCGGAATCTCCGAGGTAGGCAAAACCCGCAGTGGTGTCTGTCAAGGATCCGATTTTGGTCCTCTTCAGTTCATATTGTTCGTAAATGATCTACTGAGTGGGCTTAGTATCCCGTGCTTTGTATCTGCAGACAATGTTAAAATAGCCGGACCAACAAACCAAGCCGCCTTGACGCGGGATCCCAAGACAGTAGTATGTTGTTCTCTTAAGTGGGACCTTCCATCAAATGCTGCCAAACGCCAAATGGTAACATTCTGAAGTACTCTGTCACCAAGGTCTATCCACTTTTAAATGTGTAGGAAAGGCCCGAGACTTGGAAGTACTAATCAAAGGCGACTTCGGTCCTTCAGCTCAGTGCCCAGTAACTTCACACAGATTCAGCAGTGAGCTGTTTTAGACCTAAGAGAGGTTTGTCCAACAGGCAACCTGAAGTATATCTGCCGCTGTACAAAGCCATGATTCGGCCTCATCTGGGGCACTGCATGCAAGCGTTGGCATCTTGACTTCAGTGCATTGAGGGAGTACAAAAAATCGCAACCGGAATAATAATAATAAGACTTAAGGACAAACTCTACCATGACCAAGTTGGAGGACTCGGATTGTACTCTATGAAAAGAAGGACGGCGAGAGATGATCTTATAGAAACCTTCATACTTCTAAAAAGTCCAGGTGGCGTAAGAACCACATATTTGTTTGCACAAGCGGGTCAAGAAGCCATCACCGGAAGTCACAGTCTCCGATTAAAAAAGCAACGCTCGTTTATACTTGCGAGCAGACTTCTTCAGCCACTGGATGGTGAATAGTGGAACACGCTCCCAAGCGAAGTAATTCATATAGATACAGGGATCTCCAGCAAAATGCGGTTGGATGGACTGTGGCCGGAGAGCTTTCCAGATCCACCTTAGCGTAACGAATAAGACTTGGCAGGTAGTGGTAGCATAGAAGAATGTGGCAACATAAGGGTTTTTCGTTTTGCAATTTCATTTCAAAAAGAGACCCTGATTGGTTAGAGTATTTCTGAAGCAGATTCAGTGTTCCAAGTTGTTTCTATGACAGAGTGATCCCTTAAGCATACTCGCGTGCCGTATGTTGTGTAACACAGAAGTATGTGCTCAAGCCGTTCATCGTAATGTGTGGGGTGGAAGGCATAAGTCTTCCAGTTTGAGAATGAAAGCTTGTCTGATGGCATCATCCCATTATTTTTCGGGCGCTGGTATCGATGTATTTCTCAATATGATAAATTATCAGTCTGTGACGCTGTCATGTCCTTACTCACTTTCCTTCCTTTCAGGCTCACGTTACCGCGGCGTTTTCATATGGTTGTGATGTCTTCTCGGCACAAATTGGGAACCTTAAATCAGAGACCAACCTGCTAAAGCGGTTAAGCATCGTCGCCCGCAGATCAGGAGCAATGATACCACGGGTGGCAATGAGGGCAATATGCACTTACTCCCACGCCGCTGTCTATACAGGTGTCGTGGGTTGAAACAAATATGTTCTCATCTGCTGCATTCCACCTCACTCCTGAGTCCCAGGTTGTCTACCGGTGTAATAAATTTACCTGCTATTTAGGGAAGTCTCCCTGATTTATAGAATGCTCTGCACTGTTAGCGAAAGATGAGGACCAAATACGTCTGTAGCAGCATACATACGGGAATGTGCTATTCCGGTGAACTCATTTAAGACAGGATACGGTTGAAGCTGTACCTGGAAGGTTATCATGTGCGTGTACCACTCTCTGTATGGCCTATCTATCATGGTTGATGGCCGTCGTATTAGCATTGTGAAGGCAGCTCGCACTGAATGCCATGGATTTGGAAATTCATTGGGGGTTCGTGATGATGTTTTCTTCCTCCGTTAGCTCATTCCTCTTGCTCACATAGAATACTCGATACTCAACGCAGACTTCGGAATCAAAACTCGGAATCCAGAAAATCCGTAAATCACTTTTACATGTTACAGTCGCAGTTCTGGGTGCGATTCTCTGGCGTTTCGGTTCGAATATTTTGGACGCCCAACTGGCAACAGTCACTTCGTCCTGTGCGAACTGAACCTGAACTTGAACTTTTACTGGTTGACTTTTAAATGCAGGCCGAATTATCCTGGAGATTTTCAATAAGCTTCAGCGTGGTCTTCTGAGAACTGATGCCCGAGGTCCTCGAAGTGGTCAAGGTGACCACGCATTTTTCTGTCGTTGCAAATGCAATCAACCGGAAAGCTCCACTCGTACTTTTCATTCGTGCTGAGCAGCCGACGACAGGCGCTGTGTTTGGCGAGTCCCCATAGAACAGAACCTGACAAAAGACAGCGCAACATGCGCTACGAATTTTCTGTTGAACTGAGAGTATAACGATGATAATAATAACGGTATATTTCTCAACGTATCCGTGGAAAACACGTTCAGGTAAGTGTGATCAATTTACATATCGTAAGACGATCAACGCAGAGCACGCCTTACGCATAATTAATGATGGTACAACACACCGACTGTGGCTGCGTGCAATCTGTAGACCGTGAACATCTCTGTTATTTTTTAGTTAAAAAATATTTTATAGCTATTGAATTGTTGAAATTTTGCGACGTTTCAACCCATGAAATCTTAGAATTCTGTCGCCTGAAACTTTTGCTGTATCAATCTTTCGAATACGTAAGCAAGGAATGTGCGATGGTTCAGTGACAAAGGAAGTGATGGAAAAATGATGGAAACTTGCATTCTACGTTATTTTGAGGAGTTGAATGTAGGATATAATGAAACTCGATGTCATGGAAGTTGAAACATCCGACTTCACTCACATTTGGATGTAATTTAGCAGGATAACGTGGTTACAATTTTGACAGTCGAACCGTTGCTAATAGATGAGTAATTAGCCTTCTATTAAGCAGCAAACTTAAGGTACGCCTACAAAGTTATTTCAACGTAGGACAATACACAAAACTGGTCAAGTAATTGCTGGTTTCTTGGTTGTATTCTCCATGATCTGCCCTTAGTTACTATCACTGTTGTGAAATTTTAAATGAAGTCATGACGCACACTGAAATGGAGACGTGGTGACTTGCTGAGGGAATAACATCAAAGAACGTTTCCAGCTTAGAAGATTACGACATTTATGACTGCTATGTCCATTCGTCCTACCTTACGAGTTATGCCAAACTGCAGTCCATACTTAGATGCTCGTAACTGCTCCATCCATTTGTCCTACCTTAAAAGTTATGCCAAACCATACTCCATGTTTCCGAAACACTGACAGAATGTGCATGCATGGAAGCCACTCTGAACGGTAAAAAGTACACTCACAAGTGCCCTGTACGTTATCCACGACGAAAGAGTTGCCATTTTGTTGCCATCTTGTAACTAGAGAACCACGTATCTTGCATTCAGATACCGTTTCGAAATGGAGTCGTGGAGTCCGTCTGTTGAGATGCTTTTTGATAAAATAACTTGCAAACGTGGTCAGTCTGTGATGACTGTTCTTCACGAACTAATTAAAACCCACAACCTGATGAAGGTCGCACCCATAGGTCGTTTGTATTCCATACTCCCGCAACCACTCCCTGCGGATCCATGGTTTCTGAATGACAACGAGTAGGAAGTCTCGTGAGTGCGTTCTATTCTTCAACAGTCCGTTTGCGTTATCCAGCCTATTATTAGGTCGATTGCCAAAGTGGACAACATCACTTTGCACATGGATGACCCACTTCGGCTTGTTGTAATGGCAATGACGCAACAAATAATTCTGAAGCTTCCTATCCGTCCGGCCGATGATATACAAATCATGCTTGAAACTGCGGTAAAAAGTTTGAGAGTGCAACTTACTTTTCTTCGTTGTCTGCCGTGGCCGTTGGGTAGAACAGGAAACGACCGCGAAAAGGATTTGTTATTTAACGAACATGACGGACGAAATTTACCTACTCACCTGTTTACGTACGGCATCACGTACATGAAAGTAACGCAACAGGATGTCGCAGCCGAACATCACATGGGCTGCCCTCATTTGCGCAGCCATGGCAAATGGTTTCACCGCAACCTGCTCGTTGACCACTTCTCGAAAATTTCAAACAGCCTACGAACGTACCCGTGCATCACGGATCGGCCGTGTCCCGTACCATCCGTTACGAGGAGATAGTATAACTTCCAGCTTCGAAAATACGAGGAAATACAATGGCATACTTGTGCCTGTTTCTCCAGTGGGTGGCATTCACATTCACAAAATACATGAAACGTCGGAATAGTTCAACGTGCGTTTGATAGGCGAAGCAGATGTGCGCATAGCTGTTGCATTCATCCCGCCTGGTGCGCGCCACACTCGTGATGCTAATTACCAACAGCACCTCATCAAGGTTTTTAATATTCCGTGACCAATCTTGCATGGCAAACTCAATTGACATCGCAGACTTTAAGTTTCGTCGGATGTTTCCAACGTCAGCGGTTGAGATAAGTTTCCCGTGAACCTCCGCTATATACTGTTCAATGTCAGCGGTTGGTATATGATACTGAAACATACACCTGCATTCGTTCAATTCACTGACGGTAAGTCCGCGATTCGTGGGATGGAAATCATATAACAGACGAGTGAGGGGGTGGTCGCGCTCTAACTCGAAAAGGCTCACAACCAGACAAGCATCTCGACGGACCACATGAAATCGTTACCTGCAACATGTGTCGCGATAAACAAATTATTAAGACTAATAACCGTCAACCCACTAGACACGTCGCACACCCCGGCTTACACTCCTATGCATTTTATACCTCGTACAACGATAATAAAGGTGCGCGGTTTTCTGGGAACTATGCCACCTTACATTATCGTACTTCAAAGCAATTTTTGGCCTACAGCTCGTCCCACGGACGCCAATAACGCCCGCCTCACTCATGTACCCCTGAGGGCACCCCTGGAATAGGGAGAAAGTGTGGAATCCACGATTCTCGAACATCCTCTTGGAAGTCGCAATGTAACCCATTTCCTGCAAATAAAAAATAAACAGCTGAAAGTGAATTAATCATCAAATGGCAAAAAAGAAAAAATGAATTGGAAATAACCCCAGCATTCTTGTGTTACCCCTGCCATACGCAATCGACCACAACAGGAGTCATACCGATTTTTGAAAAACAATTACGACAAGGTTGTTTTCTTTCAACGTTCGGTTAAAACAAAGAAATATGAGTCTAGTACGCAAATTCCGACGATTACAACTTCTGCACCAGGTACCAGGCTAATAAAACGATTTTTCCCAGAAAAATAATCATCCCGAAGGCGACAGCACAAGAACTCAAGGTCTACGACTAGCATTCCTGCGGATTGCGTGAATAAAGGGACAAAAGTCATGAAAGAAAACTTTCAGTTTATGAAACAGCATTTGAGACTCACGCTTTTAAAGGACAGTTTCTATGATCTCCAAGATCTGGTTAAAGGCCGAGTGAATATATCAATTTACAATTTACAATTTACACCTTACAATTTGCACCTTACAAAACTTGTCCTGTCACATACTAGTATATGATTACTACCGAATTTTGCCGCCAATTAGCTTTACTCGGCCGACATACAAATCGGAAAGAATGTTTAATAACACAGAAAGACTGCCAGATAGTCTACTAGAAGGGAAACAGAAGTGGAAGCGCAAGTTTTTTATGCAGTCATGTGAAACGGAGACTAAATATGTTTCGGTTTTCTAAACCGTTTTAGCGTAACCATCTATTGCCTGAAGATTAGTAACCACACACAATTAGCACTAAGCTTGAAGTAAAAGCGCTTTAGGAAGATTGGGTCATTAAAAACAAACGTGTGTATATTGAAACCCGTATATGCTGACCATATATTCGTTTTCAGATTCGAGTACAAGTTTTAACCATGAGACCTGTGGTGCTTCAATGGTGAAAATGATAGCTTTGATTAATTTGGAGAGTACGTAACGTAACATTATGAAGTACAAAGGGTTCTCTCCAAATTCCACTTTCAAAGATAACATTCTCAAGCAGACAGAGTCTGAAAATGGATGTGACGTTCGTTATTTTCACCAAAACTTCTAAGACTCGTTTGAATTGATACAAACTTTTACTGGCTCTAATTGCTGGAGTTTGTCCGAAATGTGGGAGTAATTCACTAGGAAAAAATGTTAACGCAACTTAAAAGTCGTTAAAGTGTATCGCTTATTCCTGAGGTTGCAACTTGAGCTGTGTTGCAAATGGATCACGAAGTTGACGGTGAGTTTACTACCATGAACTGAATTATACATAACTCCAGCGTTCATATTGTGTCGCCGTAGCAAAAGAGGATCGAGGACAATCGTCTGGCAACGGTCTCTGTATCTCAGAGAAGATGGATAGCCTAATAAACGTTTCGTGAATTCGCAGTGGAGACTTGCTAAAATTAGCCTACCAGACTTGCGTAAGTGACTGTATGACCGTACTGTCTCGAACTGGGGTAATATACATAGTTGATAGAAGTGTTTGCCAAGCAACAGGAAGGAGGACTGAATGCTTAATGCATCCAATAGTTCTTCTGGTTCCAGTTGCTTAAATAGATATGTGTTTAGCAAAGTTGAATGAGTCTGAATAACGTATACCCATGTCGCGGACTGAGTTGGCAGTTGAAACACTATGGCCACTCAGCTTTATAAATTCCTCTGGTACATGACAAGACGCAATTATGATGGATTTATTGGCTAAATATTTCAACAGCCAAGTTTGACACCAAAACTCTAATATCAGGAGTTCTTTTCGTATGTTTTCTAAACAAGAACCGAGGTTGCCAAAAGAAATTGCGTAGACAAGTTTGATGTCATCAGTGAACTGAAATGGTTTACCATGCTTGATAACTTCACATATATAGTTCATGTGCATACCAACGCCGAGTTTGCCCATCAAGCCCGATGTTATCACGGTTCTTGACAGCGCTGTTGTGGCATTGGATGTCGGTACAGCGGACAACTGCCGAAGCCAATTTGCTTGAACGGGCAAGGCGTTGAAGGAGGAAGCAGACACCAATAATGGTGACATTTGTGGCGTCCAACGATCGTGTGGCTTCTCTAAGGGTCCCGGCTGCAACCGTGTTTTCCCACTTGTCTGTGTTGTACGCATGATTCTGTGTATGCGTGCTATAGGAAGCCTGATGTGAACTCAGGGCCGCTCTTTCTCAGTCGTTCAACAAACTGCACGCAGCGAATGCACGCCCTCTTCCTAACGACTCACCTATTATTTCATTCTTCAAGGTCGTTTAACCCGAACTTTTTCGAGCGCTGTTTAACACGCTCGAAGTTTCCAGACACTTTTCGCCCGGCGCGCTTTTGAGTGTCGCAGGGTCGGCCGTGACCCATCTTGCGCCTCGTTTCTTTTCCCTCTTGGTTGCTACCGATGATCCCAGACTAGGCTAGAGCTAACTCTGTTTATATTTCCAAACATTGGTGGAAACATACGATTTGTTTCCAAGCCTCGCTGAGTTATCGAGTTCGATACCTGTGGGACTAACGTTAAGATTGCTCTTCAGGAAAGACATTAAATTGTCAGTGGACGAGGGTCTAATGCATGCCCACTTGCCCACTACACACTCAGTCGGCCGTCCGTAATATGGGCATTGACGTTTACTCTGTTTCCTGTTTCCCTGTGATCCTCATTCCGTAGCACCTCGTATCCACCTTCATACGATATGATTTTTCGACCGCGACTGTCCATTCATGCAATCAGTCGTTTATAGATTGCAATGGTCCCCTGAAAACCTGTAACCCACTCACAAGAAAAACTTGACATTGATTGTTACAATTTTACGACGGTCGTTTCGTTGTGCAGTGCAATCCCACGTGCCAATGCGATGAAACCTCCATGCTCTGCAGAGCTTTTGATTGTGAGATATCCTCATTTTTGTTCCCTCTCTCATTTTTCAACATCTCACGCAAACTGCTCTCAACTGGCGGCTGGAATTGTTAGCGTCTGCATTCCCCGCGGAGTCACTTGCCAACTGTCCAGTTTGTTAACCATGTGGAGCCCTACATTTGACTGAAAAATGTTTCGAACTTTTCTTCTGTTTTGTTTACTTTTCTAGTTTGTTTTCCATTTTACAGCATGGCCTTCACTTGCTAAAAGTTGAGTGGAGCGCTTCCGAAATACATTATGAATAGTTGCATCACTATTAGGTTTGTTTGTTTGGAACTGTCTTGGAAGGATTCGTCGATTATTCAGTGTTGTTAACGGTGTAACCCACTACACTTGACAGACAACTTGCATTGAATTTATCTGTTTTTTTAAAGTTTGTTGCCTAAATCTTGGTGCCACCATTTGCTTTTTTCAAAAGGAACTGCTTGAGATGCTCTTGGAAATGAACAACGAAAAGTAATGTTATTGGCTCAGCACTGAGAATTCTTTATCTTTTGTTGATGTGATTGGGTGAGAGCTAGAAAGTTTTGTGCCTCAGCCAACTTTGTGGTATCTACGCGTGCGTCATTTAGCCCAGAAGCAGTCCACGTTTCTACCCGCCTTGGCACAGATATGTCCTGGCCAGACAAGACGCTGATGTAGATTGAAGGACTTCCCTACCATCAGGTGTCTTTAATCAACTAAATAATAATTAAGGGGTTCACAAAGTATTCTACTGTCACAGATGTTTATGTTGACTTCAGACATTTTCAGATTAAGTGTTGTTCGTAAAACATAATTGGTCAACGGCTACCATCATAATAAGTCCGATGGAGCCCCTATGGAACTAAGGTTCGTCACTCGAGCATATTCATCTGACTTGTCAACAAAAAGACCATGTGGTACATAGTTTGCTTGGTCTAACCTCTCCCGGATATACCTTCGCTGAACAGGTTGAGCAAGCAGAAGTGTGGCTCAAAGTTGCTCGGTGATGCATAGTTTCCACGGCTTCCGTTAGTGCTGACTAGGTTTAGAAATTTGGTCGTAGCCGGCTGACCGTAAACTTGTGACATACTATTACATCAAAACTTGTTTCCAAGATGGCAACTTTCAATTTCGTAGAATGTTTCGGGACTCCTCGGCAATTCACAGATTGCTATGCGGATTCGAAACAGAGGCTCAGGGTGTCCCGATCCAATTAGTCCTTCTTACTGGGCGTCCAATAGGCCTCCGCTGAGTTGGAACATAATCAGTGAAAACAGGGTGCATCATCGCTGTTGAAGACTACGGTAAAATCTAAGGACAGGATGAGGTTACTGCTCTAATTTAAGCCAATATACGTCCAGCAATGAGTTGAAACCCTATGTAGAAGCGCAACCAACGGCCCCAGATGTAAGGTTGCTCAACTAGTTAACAACCCTGTAAGAAAATAATTGCTGCCTGAGTAAGATCAAACGAGGGAGCTCGTAAAGATTCCTAGCATGTCCTCATCGGCCGTCATCATTCGCTAAGATAAAGAACTGTTCTAATGGGCCTCTTTGAAGGAGGGTTTGAAGGAATAAAATCATCCTGGAGTCGCTAAAATTCAAGTGGACGCAATTCGTGAATGTTAAGCTTAGACTCGTACGTTACATTTCTTAGGGTCGTGACTAGCTTGTTTGCTGCTCGCTGGACATGATGAACCACCACCATGTTTCATTTTAGCCCAGTGTACAAGCCCTGATTAACGTGTTATATAAGCCCAATGAAGCGTTTTAAACGCTTCCTTGTCTATGCGGGAGAAAATGGCCCAATGTTTCTATGAGCGCCTGATCCTTTTGTTGCAACCACCTTGTGGTGATACCCAAGGGATAAGTTAAACAACAACCAGATGCGCAGACCTCTCTTGGCCTCAATTTCCTTGGCATCTACTGTGCGGAACGCACTATGAATCACGGAGACATTGCCAGAGTCCTCATTGAGCAACATGTAAGCACGTTTACTCTAATCAGGTGAGAGTCTCCAATCGTGCAGAAAGCATCTGATAATGTCGCCATCAATCAGCAATACATCAAGTTCAGTGGCATCCCAGACTCGAAGGTCTCCGGCATATAAAAGGGCGTTGCTGGAAATGTTTTCCAGAAGGGAGTTGATGTAGATCAAGAATAACAAAAGGCTTTGAAGTGAAATCTTACAGAAATGAAAGTGAAGGACGAACGATTTGATCCGGTTTTAACTTCGACAGTTCTACTATCGGGGAGGGAGGCAATCCAGCAAAGAACTTGTCGTTGAATATCATGGTCTTATGGTTTGTCTTTCGAGGGGTCATGTGGGACACAGTCAAAATCTTTGGCGAAGTCAATGAAAACAGTATTTGAGGTGAAGCCTTCGTCTTTGGCTTCCGTCAGACTATCCAGGAAAATAAGCGGGTCTGTTTTGCATGACCTTTTTTCGAAGGAAGCCTCGTAGGGTACAACAGAAAGGTTGACTTGAAAAGATGTGATTAAGGATGAAATCCCTATCAACCGCTCCACTTTCTCGCAAGGAATGTTATTAGGGCTGATTGGGTGACCACCAACAGGAGAGTGCCAGTCACCAACTTTGAAGATAGGTTTGACCATTGCTCCTCACCATGTATAAGAAAGAATGCTAGCCGGAAGTCTGTTTAAATAACTTCTAAATGGGTTCCATCAGACTAGCAACTGCTTCTCTGACAGTTTTTGGATGGATTCTGTCGGGATTCATTTCACTGTATGAATGAAAATTCAGTGAAAGGTCCTCGGTATCTAGTACAAAATCTCAGCTGTAACGACCGGTTGCCGAAAGTCCAGCAACGGTAGGGTTGGAATTGTTAACTGTTACCGTCGTTTTATCCCTCACTGCTCACAGCTTTTGAAACCATTAACCGATCTACTCCGCGGTTCTAGAAAGGGCGTTATTTTAAGTCCTGAGGCGCTACAAGCGTTCAACGACCTCAAAAAAGCACTCAGCGACGCAACGACCCTCACTCACTTCAATCCAGAGCCGGCCGCTCATCTGATCCTCATGACGGATGCGTCCAATCATGCTGTTATTGCAGTGCTTCAGCAGTGAGTCGGCAACGATTTACGACCGATCGCTTTTTATTCACAGAAGCTATCACCTGCGCAGGCCAATTATAGCATTTTTGGTAGTGGGCTTCTTGCTATCTGTCTGTCCATTTTCGTCATCTGTTAGAAGGATGGAATTTCACTGTGTTAACAGACCATAAGCCTTTAATCTACGCCTTTAACGCAAATCAAGACAAATATTCCCCGCGCAAAATTCGGCACCTTGATTTTATAGCCCAGTTCACAACAGATATCCGACACATCGACGGAAACTCCAGTGTGGTTGCTGATGCGTTCTCCAGACTACACGCTAACGCTGTTTCTAACATGTATGACATAAGTCCCGAGAAAATCGCTGAAACTCAAAGGTCAGACCCCGATTTCCCTTCCATTTGCATCTCACCTTTCAAATGTTCCCGTATTCCTTTACCTTCTCTCGAGTCCACTATCGTGTGTGATACTTCTACAGGCATCCCACGTCCAATCCTACCCACTTCTCTTCGTAGACCCATTTTTCTCCATTTGCACTCTTTGTCCCATCCTGGTGTCCGCGCCACGCTCAAACTAATTGCTGCACGTTATGTTTGGCCCAATATGAACAAAGATGTGCGCTGGTGGACTAAGTCATGTCTTCGTTGCCAGAGGAGCAAGGTACATCGCCACACCATCACCTCCCCTGGAAATTTCCCCACTCCAGACACACGTTTCTCTCACGTTCACGTTGACTTTGTTGTCCCATTACCCCATCAAACGGAAAAGCGTTCCTGTTTACGTGCATCCACAGATTTACACGATGGCTCGTCGCTGTTCCTCTTAGTGATATTTCGTCTGAGACAGTCGCCAAGGCGTTCCTCGAACATTGGATTGCCAATTTTGGCGTCCCATTGTTCATCACTACAAACCGAGGTTCGCAATTCCAGTCAGCCCTCTTCCGCGACTTGACCCGTCTGTTGGGTTGTGACCATATCAAGACAACTGCATACCATTCTGCTGCTAATGGAGTCGTTGAACGTTTTCACCGACAATTGAAAGCATCACTCATGGCGCAGTCGACACAGAGTTGGACAGAGCGCTTACCACTCACCTTACTGAGCATCAGATAAGTACTGAAGGAAGATATACGATGTCCCACCGCTGAATTAGTCTATGGAACAACACTACGTCTCCCAGGCAATCTTTTCAACCAAAACACACAAGCTGCAACAGATCTGACGAACTACGCACACCGTATCAAATCACATATGGAAGCACTCCGTGCCATTCCTACTCGACAACATTCTTGGCCTCAACAACTCAACAAGGACTTGACGACTTGCACTCAAGTTTTCGTTCGTTGTGACGCAGTTCGGCGCTCATTTCGACCACCCTACGATGGTCCCTTTAAAGTGATCTCTCGAACGGAGAAGGTCTTCACCATCGAACGTTCTGGAAAGCACGTTACTGTGAGCATTGATCGTCTCAAACCTGCCTACGATGACACTCATCAGGAATCCCACTCTTAATCATTTACTCAAGTTGCCGAATCACAGAACCCTGAAGCATCCATCCCTTTCACTTCCCACACATTAGACTCTTCACCCACAATTGACAGTACTGACAAAAGAGCACTTTCTCCCCACCCGCCTACCGAACCGACTCATACTATACCATCACCTTTTCCTCACCTGTCCTCACTCCGTCTAACCACACGCTCCAGCAGGCATGTTACTTTACCAGCCCGTTTTCGTTGATAACTTTCATGTCACTCATTTTCGCTTATTGGACAATAATCGAGCATTTATCTTCCACAAATGCTCTGGAGGGGGAGTACTGTAGAGATTTGCTTATTTTTGTCTGCAAACGATGCTTCATTTTTGTACGGCAACTTTTTGTGTCACCTTTGCATTTTGTTGAAATTGATAAAATTGACCTTGCAATTCAATACAAATTTTGTGTACGTCGGTCCGCTCTTCTCTCCGTTGCGCAGTCGTTTGACGATACTACACGGATCTATAATCCAATTATTTAGCTCCGTCGTACTACGAACATCGTCGCATCCCTGATCGCGCTTCAGCAGTCCACGGCAACTCTGTGATATCACTCACTTCCGGATACTGGTAATTTGGAATATTGTGGTTGTCATCTCGAACACTTGTGAACACTTTCCTGTGAGTCAAGACTTTTCGATTACCACAACTTGTAACTATTTTCTCCCATTGTTCATTTTGTTGTCATCGATAGCCTAGTGAGGAACGGTCGCATTTACCTGGTCTACTCAGTAACTAGTCCTGACTACTACATGCTTAAATAGAAAGTTCAATTCCCGCGGGCTCCTGAAAGTATCTTTTCTTGTACGAGTTTGGTGTGTTTACGGGCTTCCAGCGTTCATCTGTTGCAGACAATGTGGAACACACTCGGATCGTTTGGGTCACCCGTGAGCTTCTGTTTTGCCAATAACTGGGAACGGTCATCAAGGAGACAAAGGAATCTGCGCGAAAGGATCAAGTAATCGGAGGAAGTGTGCAGATAGTGCGGTTCGAATGAATCCTCCAACTCCTGATTTCAGCGACTTCAGCGATTTGTTCACGGATTCGAGGTTGGAGACCCAAGTTACCCGGAGTCAGTCATTTTGTCCGTTTCGATGTCAGCGGTTATCTGTTGACCTAAAAGGCATTCACTGAAAACAGGGTGTAACACCGCTCTTGGGGATTACAGTAAATACCAGAAACAAAGTCAGGTTATCTGCATAATAGAGTATTTTGAAAATGTAAGTCAAGTAATGTTTTATAACGAAGGCTAGAGGCCTTGCTAACGACCACAGGAAGAAGACCGTCTCAAGGGTTAATGACCCTGTAAGGAAAGAACTGTTGCTTAAGGGAGGTTTGAGGACGAAGCTTTAAAAGCTTCTTGTTATGTCCGCGCCGGTCGTCATTATTAGCTATGATGAAGAACTGCTCAACAAGACCTACTCTAAAGAAGTGTGTAGGAATTAAATCACCGCGCAGTCGTCGAAGTTCAAGTGGGTAAAGATCGAGAATTTTAAGTCGGGATTCATACACGACATTCCCTATGCCCGTGACTAGTCTGACAGCTGCGCGCCAGACACGCTCAATGGCTAATATGTCTTTCTTCAGGCTGGTTTACACGACCTGATTGACATACTCGAAGAGCGGTCTTATATATGCTCCGTAAAGCGATTGAAACGTTCACTTGTTTATGCGGGGGAAAGTGCTCTTATTCATCCTATGAGCGGCGAATCCCTTTATCGCCGACAACTCTTGGTGATGAGCGAAAGATAAGTTAGACGACAATCAGATGCTCAGATGATTTCGTAATTTGATTTTCATGATATATACTGCACCGAGTGCACTATGAATCACGAAGGCACTGTCAGGCTCTCCACCGAGTGACATATGTTCACCCTTACTGTCACTCCGTGGAAGATCAATCGTCTGAATAACGCTTAATCGCGTCGGGATCAATCTGTGGTGCACTGGGATCAATGGCTTTCCAGATTTTAAATAATCGACATATAGCAGGACGTTGCTGTGAATATTTCATGGAAGGTCATTGATGTAGAACAGAAAAAGCAGAGAACCTAACACTGATCCTTGAGGAACTCCCGCAGAGATCAAAGAGGGAAATGAAAGATCTGAACTAGTTTTAACTTTCAACGTCCTAATATTGAGGAAAGAAACCATCCAGCGGAGAACATCTCTTTGAATACCATAGGCTTCCAGTTTGTGTTTCAGGGGTCCCTGCGAGACACGGTAGGAAGCCTTGGCAAAGTCAAGCCCTAAATGTTTTCAGATTCTTCTCAACAGTTTCGTTCGACCGCATCTGACAAATAGGACTGTAATCTGGCCACCGCATCCCCCAAAAAACAAGTTGCCAATGAAGGCGGTACAACGACGAGTCATTAAGTCTGTCCGGGGCCTGAAAACTAGACCA
>JTDE01000223.1:15126-47406 GCA_014338405.1 Paragonimus skrjabini miyazakii | reverse complement strand
GCTCAGACCACGACCATGTAACTATATCCTACGCCAAAAGATTTGATCCGTCATAAATCTTGTTCGTTAGTTAGCAAACTGCTGCTATGGTATTTGGAGAGCCATATTTTACAGACCACTTACAAAGCTTCCTGTTGCAGCTGAACAACAGGACTCAATATGCCAGAGGTATGGATGCAGTCTACTGCCGGCGTCAGGCCTACACGAGTTGGTTGTTCGAAAACCCTCGCACAGTTCTTAACTGGTCCACAATGGCTGGTGTGTGGCCCGAATGAGATCAACATCAGTGTGTTGGCTGGGCTCGAGTGAACCCTAACTATCACTCTGGTGGCGCGAAATGTATAAGTAATTTATGCACCATCGTACACATGTGCACGATAAGAGGAAAGCACCTCAACATTTTGGAACAAGAGAAGTCATTGTATGACTGAAAAGTAAAAAAAAACTTAGTGAAACACGGTGCGTTACTCAGCCAATATAAGTGACTTTCCTAACTGTTTTACCCATTGCGCAGATTTTGTATCAGGGGATTTATGAACGACTTGATGCCACCTGTGCAATTTATTACACCTACAATTGAGCGTTATGTGTCTATAGCTACAGTAGATGGATGCTGAAGAATTTTGAGAAATTGAAGTAAAAACGGTGTAGTCCTAATTTAGTGCGTACGTGCACGAAATGAACGCTTTTCAGGTATACGTAGCGACTACCAGACGCAAAATAAAAATACAAATAATAGCAGGAAGCCGGAATTATATTACAAGATAATTACACCAGGTCCCGATCAGAGCTAAACGACACTGATATGCAGAAGTAGATAGAAAGGTTGAGGATCCGACCGCCGTGTGCGCGAGCAAGCCGGAATAGTGCGCCATTGATGTGCACAGACTGACAAGCATGTAAATAAACAAGCGCGATCTCATGCAGCGAGCAGACGGCAGACAAAGTTCTTTAAGATCATATGTACAATGTAAACAAATAATTTTGGAAGAATTTTACACATCGTACAGCAGGCAGACAGGGGTTATCTCCAGGTAACCACATTAGTAGCACATGACCCTATATGAAATTGAATTTTGTGATTTTCGGTTAAGGCTAATTTAAGTCAGTTAGAGCTGTTGTGGCTGAGTGTGGCCTACACCCTAGTAGAAAACGAGGCATGCGCGGGCCAGCGCGTCAATGTGTAAGCGAAAAATTCGTTGTAACATGTTCCTTGTCTTGAAGCCAGAAATTAACTTGCGGCAATTATGTTGGTGGCGCATAGCCGTGTTTGATAGCATCTGGTTAATAAACAAACGTCAACAAAGGTATAAGCATTGTCATGAACAGAGGAACGTTACCCATTTAATTTTTGATTTGACATTTACTGGTCCGTGCCGGTGCGCTAATAAGAGAATTAGATCATGTCACCAGCCACCCTAGCACATGAGACGCTGAATCTTGCCTGTGAGAACCAAAGAAGATCAAATAATTGCTTACTATAAGCAAATAGGTTTGGAACTCAATGGCATACGAACTTAAAACGAATCTTCAAAAACTTTAAAATGAGACGGTTTTTGATGGCATATGCTAAATGTGCTCCCATATATACAGGGTAATTCGCATAGAACACAAACCTCCGTTATCAGCTTTGTATCAATCGTCCGACCATAATTTATTTATTATTTTGAGTAGTACGTTATTAAGGTCAAACGTTTTCTTTGAATCTAACACACCCGAGAATGCAGACCAAATTACCATCATCAGATTAAGTTATAATCACGCAGCCACCAAGAATATTGCCATTTCTTGGGCTTCTAATTCAGTTGTGCAACTGAGTGCAAATGATCTTTTGTGCCTGTATATGCCTGATTAGAGTGATCCGAGACAGCTTCTCACACTCGTTTTTTGATTTTCGTAATTAATGAAACGAAAGAACTACATTTTCTTAACGGCAAACTAGTCTGGTTTCACCAGGACACCCCCAGGAATTTCTGAAGCTGATATTGGGTAAAATATAACGTGAATGGATTTTCTTCCTGGGAACCACACGAAAAAACGCGGCCATTTGTTAAAAGCTTTTATTTCTTTGAGAAACGCCACGTCGCATTCGGTTTTACTTTTTTACCAGCTAACACGCAATAATATTTCAAATCGTCCGTCTTCCTTGATGATAATATCATACATCATCGACCAGCTCATTAAATGGCGTTCGATCACATGAATATAGGTAGGGAACATTCTGTACAGCTTCACATTTGTTGCCTATCCACGCAATTGTAAAACGTGATCTTTTGTACTGGTAAGCTGACCTTATTACATACACCTGCCTGACGACAGAAGTCAAGTTTTCAATCAATGGTTAATCAAATATTGTCTGGGATTATCTGCGATATGACGGGCTGGACACTACAAATAGTAGCGTCATCTCATCCAAAAACATTTCTGGTAATTCTCCTTATCTGAAAACAGAATGATTAAATTAACTCCGGCAAAGCTGGTTTCGACGCAATATTTATAGTACTTTGAATTCGAGAATTCAGATACTTATCTTACGAGTGAGTGTGTACATAGAAAATCATTCGATACAACAACCGTAGAGAAAAACAAACTTAATGGCAATGACCACGTCCACCTCAGTGTGATTAAAATATTGCACTGTTATAAGATCAATGTTGTTTACTTTTGAAGCGTTGATATAGTCGCATCTGTGGTAAAGAATGCAATAACAGGGTTTACAAGGTAAGAACGCCTAAGTAGTACAAATTCGTCCATCAAGAATGGTCGTGGTTGGCGCGCGTACAGTAGTATCATCCTAGTAAATGGGAACACTTCATTGATTGGTAATAATGTTACTGATAACATTTTGAGATATGGCAAGTGATAATCTTAGATAAGAAGGCAGAAAATTATAAGGAACTAGTCCAAGGCATTACTAGTGTTTGTAAGAGCACTGAAGGCCTCATCAAGTGAAAGCTGTGGAAAAGCATCTTTTGAATTAAATCAGAAAAACACTTCAAAATATAGAATCGATGCAGGTTGTCTTCAGGATCAACACTGACACAAATCCTCTGCGGCAGGAGTTTGTTGAGCGATATGTATTGCCATCGCGTTTAAGCCGAGTCATAATGAGTGTAGCCTAAGTCTGAAAATGCAGAGGAGATGAAATCCTTTACCACAAACTGTGCAGTTGCGTTCATATCGGTTTCACCTAATCCAAACAAATACTGCATCGCTCCCGGAAGAAAAGGTTGCTCTCAAATTCGAGTGTAACTGGTTCATTATTCGTACTGCCAAAAGCTTTGAATAGTCCAATTTTACATAAACTATATATTGCAATAAGGCAACAATAACGAGAAATAAGCTCAACATCATTCACCTCAGTATCACTGCTCACATTGAAGACAATGTTCAAGCAAACCCTTCGAGTTATTGCACAGCAGACAAGAGATAAAGTTTAAAATATTAAACTGTAATTAGTAAGCCACAATCAATACACTGTAGATAAAGAATTGATTCAATTCAAATAACTAGAATAGATACTTAAATGTCTTAATTTGACCTATCTGGTACGCGGACTTACAATGTGGGTGCTTACATACCAGTGATTTGAAATGTAATAAAAATATATATAAACCTGTCACATTTCAGACTAGGATGCGCACTGGTACTATGACTTACCTATCTGAACCGCCTGTAATGTCTGTAACATACCGTCCGATTTTCATAGAAATTCAAGCAAAAGGCGCTCCGTATAAACTAAATGAAAAAACATTCTAAACAAAATATATACAATGAATAAAACACTCGATCAATATTTCATTTCAATCTCTATTTCCTCCATCCCGGTCACGTGCACTGTGATGCCAAGTTCCTATTCCTTATTCACCCTTATTCTCAGTAAATCCTGCGGAACCCCAATTGAAAATAGAAGCTAACCGGTAAGAGTGTAAATGGAATACGTGTCAAAATCTTCAACAATTCCCATAGGTATAAGTTTGTTTCCCAGTTGTTTCGTTTCAACCTGTTCCAGTTCGACTGTTTGGAAAACGTTGCACTAAACAGAATGAGTAACATTCAAATCAGGGAATGACAACTATTAGTACTCTCTATTTAAAACAGTTTCGCTAACACACCTTTGTAATATTCCGCACCTTTTAGCTGATATTCACATGAACGAAGCAAAACTTCAGAAACTGTCATGCTTAAAACAACGAAAGAATTCGCTTACTCAGATTTTTAACTGTTTCAGCAATAATGGTCAAACAACTCTGTGGAAACGCAATAACGGTAGAATAATGCATTAAAACAAGACCAAAGTACTGAACTGTTCAATATGCGAACAGTAGTATTATCACAAGTAAAAGCTTCAAAGACAGTACAGTGTAGGATAAAGTTGCATAATCCCCCTGATAAACGAATTTCTATGCATCACCACAGATTTTACAGTATGCCACATTTTCCAGCGATACTTTCTAATAAATCTGTTTGCTACAGGGAGTAATTCGCTCACGTTGTTCTGTGTGGATTATACAATGTTCTGAATGGCAATTCACTAATAGGACAAGGACATATGAGGCCAATAGGGACCAATTCGGGTCCTCGTTAGTTCCAAGAGGGGCCCGTGGGAGGCAAAATTGACAATTGCGGGTCACGAAGAAATTTGCCTTGGTCACATAGATGTCCTAGTAAAAATCATAGGTAAATTAACATATTTCAACCACGTTGTTTCGAGCAAAAAAAATTGTGTCAGTTAGTGGTCCTCGTTTTTTCTGGTCTACCTGTGCTTCAACGTAATCCTCGCAAGATGGATGAAACATTGACTGGCAGATTGGGTCATTGGTAGAAAGGGAAATAAAAAAGAAATTTGTTGTTGATATTGGTTGAAGACCATAGTTCACGTCTTGAAAGATTATTTTGATCAGCATGATGTTCAAACAGAGTCCCTGCAAGACCTTATGCCTGGACCGATACAAGCTATGAACTGATCTACACGAGCATATCAATATGACTTTTTCATCTTAGGCCTAACTTCAGTTAACACGTAAGACAACGTAATGAGCGGAAAAGTGATTAACGGGGAAGGTTATAATTGGTTATTTAAGACAAGAATTAGATCAAGGTTAGTTTCAACTTGAGACAAATTGTTGTGCCTTTAGAAGTTCTTTTGGTCTACACGATTCCCGCACGAAACAAGCGCGAAGCTGAATTTAGGGGTTGTCACTCTACCCGTACAAGTCCTGCGCTGGTTACCCAAACTATTTCGCAAAGCGTGTGTGTGGGTGGTGCAAGGTTAAGAGAGGTCTTGGTAGAATGAGGTATGTTTCATAGTTAATTAACAGTACACGGTTTCGTAAATAACGCGAACTCAACAGAGTGCACTTTAGGCAAATTAAGTTTGTTATTAGTATAGTCAAAACACTAAAACATTGTTGTTGGTATATACACAGTTTGATCCCGGGTGTTTTATAATGGACCTTAGACTTGCCATGACTGTTAGAAAGTACAGTTGCGCAATTTGCTGTAGCCATTGACAATTTTGCAAATATTTAATCGTTTCACTTCCTTGATGATTCCGTTCAGGGTGTTCAGTGGCAAGATTATGGAGAATAGAAGACCATGATGCCTCGAAATTTAGTTGGAGGAGTCTAAAACGAGTGGCATTTCGGTCGGTGGCAATGCGGAAGTTGGACGATGATGCTAACTATTTGCTCGTTTCTGCCTCTGTGCCTGAAATGTCCAAGCTTAATTAGTGTTTTCTCAGTCTGCTTTATTTTGTCCGTCTTTTGCTGTTTATAGTCTTTACTACCGCGCTGGGTGTCACGCATCAAGGGGGTTAGGGTGAACAAACTTTTACCATAACATAAAAACATCCCGAATTATTACGAAGTTGAAGATGACGCAGTGTGAACAATTAATTATGTTGTTTGTTACAGGTTGACGATTTCACAAAAATGTACGTAGGATACTATCACTAACATGTCAATTGCTTTCCTGTTTTGCTTATCATGGTCTCCGGGCCACAGGATTTTGTGTGAACAAGGTTAGATATGTAAACAAAATAACATCTACTGTGTCGAGGCACGAAAGAACATTAATGTGAGAACCAATTTTTGTAAGTTTTAATGAGGATGCTACATAACACAATAATACTGAATTTATTCATAATTTGCTCTTACGAGCATGAAATTTGGAGGGTTATATTTTAGGCCACTTACTCTGGATAACTAAATTTCTGAATTTCCCTCGATAAACTCTCATTCAAAAAGCGTATATGGTGAATTGTAAGTATGCATACCATCAAGTCTTCCACTCTACATTTAAACAAGAGCACGAGCTTGGAAATGATGGTGCTGCAAAAGATAACCATATTGGGTGAATGAAAACGTTTTCCGATTTCCCTAATTGCTACGAAAGCAGACTGTTAAAGATTCTCAATCACTCTTTGCCACCAATTACAAGAAGAAAAGTTTAATGTAAAGTCGCACTGATAAGTACGCCTCAGTAACCAAGTAATCTTACGTGACAGTTTGTTTTTTCGTCGCCGCTAATATGGTGTTTGCTCGTGTACATAGTTTACAAGATCAATCTGCATGAAACTATTAAGGTGATTCTATCGCGTTATACCGTTATGGAATAAAAATAGCTACAAGTTGTGGAATCGAATCTTGACTTAGGAATAAGTTATTATAATCTGTATTGGATGGTAAGCAAGCCAGTGTGTGTAATTGTGAACGCATCCTTAATTTTTCCGTGTTACTTTCGCATTGCCACTTGTAGCTGGAAGGGTGAAGTCACAAGTTCTCAAACCTCTGACAAGAATCCTTAATGGCACCATCGAAACTTGCTGTAGGTCGACTACCTGTGGGCACCTAAAAATTGACGAAACTTATGTTACATTTTTCCAGGGTAAGTACACATGTTTGTGCACTCAGAAAAGTGGTATCAGCCGAAAGTTGAGACAAATGTGAACTATGTTTCTGGTCTAGCCGACCAATGATACGCACCAAACAATTTTAGTCGGTTTATTGTGACTGTCTGGATCACTCATCAACGTGCTCACTTATCATGCCACCATAACCCACGTCTGAGACATAGGAACACACATCCAGTTATCATCTGTATGCTTACTGATCGGTTTGCAGTACACCGTTACATTAGTCACCGCATACTAGGACAAAAAGGTGACCGGATGACATGGTTGCATTAAAGTGTTACCTGTCACCATGGATAGGTATGTACTCGTAATCAGTCATCTCAGGTGATTGTCGTAAAACCGTTTATCATATACATGCCATCTTAATAAAAGTTGATTATATTAACAGACCACACCTCCGCCGAAACTGGCCAATTACGCACTTGACTTTAAGGTATCCTTGAAACATTTAGACTTCTCGTTACACTCGTTTACCTGCTTTCCATCCATACCTCTTACGAGTTATCGACGATCATCAAACAAATGACATTCTCTAATAAATATATTTAGTTCAAGTTGAACAACACCCACAATTGATCGGAGCCGTCGCATTCCCACAGACTTTCCAGTCGGCCACTTTCGAAAGTGGTTGAGCGTTCACATATGATAATTCGGTCGTGCCTAACGTGAGGTCAGTAGCGCAATGGTAAACACGGTTGCCTCGTGAAAAGCGTGGCCGGAGTTCTAGTTCCGGCAGTGGCGAGGATATGCACTACTGACGATCTCTAATGAGAGCGAAACTCGAGTCTAGTGCTTCTTTTCGAAAGGGGCCGACTGGAAAGTCTATTGAAGTGCGCCAGCTGTGACCAATTGTGGGTAATGTTTAACCTGAAATAAACCAAATCCCCGACTACTCATCAGAAATATATTTATAATTAGGTGTTAAATGTTAGTTAAACACAAATTAGGTCTACCACGGTATTACACATGAAAAAATGTTACAGTGTATACGTGATCCTCTTGTTCACATTCTTGTTTGTTACGTTGGTTTACTATCAAGCGTAATCCGTGTGTCACGAAATATTTATATGCACTTCGGTGAAGCTCAAGTTTGCTGTTTTTCTTTCAGTACGTCTACTAACCTAATTATTGACATATGAAGTTATTGTATACCACAATGGCATATATTTCCATTCAACCCGGCATAGCAATTTTGGTTACATCAAACGAGACCTAAAGAAATCATTGCCAATTGTGGTGATACTCACAATGGCTTATCACGTAGCTAAATCCATTAAATAAACCCTTTTTTTATAACTGTTCCAGTTCACTTGAAACTGATCTTATTTTCTCAGGCAAAGCTGCGCAATTTTATGCATACTCAGCTAGTGAAAAATGAAATAGTTAACATATTTCTTATGATGTGAATAACTCAATGCATCATGTATTACTGGTAGCGAATATCATTGTAGTAATGAGTTGTTAATCATTCGGTTGAATGTGGCTTATACGGTAACCAGGCCTAACGATTTCTTCTGTTAATAGTTTACTAATTTGTAGATATGAGACATCTTTGGTTGGTAGTTACTCAACTCTTCACTATTAGAAGATGCGAGATTACGTCTGAATTTACAAACCGATAGAGATAAAGAGAACATAGCCTTAGTTCACTTGCGGTATTGTGACGGCGCAGGACAAGCAACATTTCAGAAGGTGAGGTGATTTTATTATTTAGCCTTTTTTTCTATTCTTATACTTTATTGTAATTCGCCTTACCATAGTTCCACAACCGTATGGTACTGACCAATGATTTGTGAAACGCAAACATCAACAAATGAAATAGTTTCACGAAAGACAGTATCCAAGAACACAAGTAGTTGTTTCCATGTCAATGTTTCACCGTTGCCCAAGCAACCATTTTGTCAGTTAACAGCCAGTCTTCGTCAGTAACCGAAATTTTTTTGTCCTGAAAATATGAACAACATAAACCATTCCAAATGTTGAGGCGGCTAATTGCATAACGTTCAGATTAATTAGCTTCAAAAAGGAAAATGATACATCTCAAGAGCCACCATAACCTAATCAGTGACACTATACAGGAGCCTTCCTGGATACACAGTAGTATAGATTTGGTAAAAAGTTTGTTACTGTAAGCAAAAGCAACACATCTATTTTTAACTGAAACAGAACCATTCCAACCCAAAAACCGTTGCAATAGGTGAAGCGTGATAAATGAAGAATGCAGAAAAGTAAACAAAACTGGAACAGAAAAACTGTGTTCAAAAAGAATTTACGGTGTGTCACGTCATTCAGATTTGTACAAGCTGAATGCGGTTGTTTCTTTATTAATAATGAAACTTCTTACAAGACAAACAAAAAAATAACAAGTATTGCTTAAGGTGAGAAGATATTGTTTTCTTTCAACTGTGTACGGTGTTTAAGTCTGAATTAACAGGGAAATATTCAGCAGTGCATGCATAATCAATAATCATTAAAATAACCAACTGTGTACTATAGAGGTCGGTCTCAGAAATGTCTGAAATGAAATGTCCAGTATTTAGGCAACCAACCAAATGGATAATTATAATCTCTTATATGACTTGAGCAGTGTAAGTTGCACGTGTTTTATGACAGACAGTTTCGTTGTGAGTAGTATACTACTCACAAGTAGAATATTACTCACAGGCGACATTCAGAAACAAAAGGACAACCTCCGAACGCCAGGAAGACGATGGACAAGAAGAGACTATTGGACTAGTGTGTACGCGCCATGGCAGAAGTTTCACGAAGGCGAATGACAATGTACAGTCACCCGATGTATGTGAATGCATGTCTGCCGTGCAGATGTGTGTGCGCGTTTGTGGTTCAATTTTTGACGACCTGTACGTTGATCATAGTGCGCCCCCAGCCAAAATATGGTCTGTCCGATCAACGATATAGAATAGTATTACTAATAAGTAGTGTGGCAGATTTACGAGTAGGTTCAAAAATATGTACGAATTTAGCTGGACCGAAACGGAATGAGGGTTGACTACAAGGAGAGACCGTTAGTTAAAAAGCGATAATTAACACACGTGGTATAAAGCTGTAATCTAGCAAATAACACGGAACCTCATCCGAAGAATATGCAAATGCCATCTACATCTCTTAAAAGATTCGTGGACGTCCACGCTGCGTGACGCGGTTCCTGACTAGAAACATCTTGCACCTTCCTAGGCTCATGTCGCCTCTTAACATTTTAAGCACCGGCAGCAAAACCCTCCGCATTCATCGGTGTTTTTGGAAAGCGTAATAAAACTGAAACCCTTCAACACAGGTCTTATTGTGTATGCCAGCCGTAGTTTGACTGAACAATTTTTTAAACTATCATGTTTCCACATAGTTTTCTTTTGAAAAAGTGAGTATAAAAAATAGTGCTACGTATGGTTTGTGGTATGTTGCATTAAGCATTGAGGAGTGCATCGAATAACAACTGTATAATGACGGATCTAAATGTCGAATATTAACGTGATTTCATTATCAACCACTACAAATTTGAGTCAAAACAGTCAAATAACCTTGCTGCTAACTGTGATGGCGGACTTGTAGGAGAGGATCGGCATTTAACGCGAAAAACCGTATTTATCCCTACATATAGGGCAGCTTGTGCACAGCAAGATAACTAAGGTTCTAGTTGGGTGATAACGGAACGTTTGGAGTCTCTCACGGTTGTCCCTTTCGTTGCACTTAGCTGGAACGGACATGGAATTTAGCTAAAACCCAGAATCCATATGGCAATCAAACATGTACCCGTGGATTTGCTGGGGGGTTATTCAAATAGACTTCGAATGAGTGACGCCGTAAATTTAGCTGTGGTAGTGATATAACAAAAAAGGAAGTAGATTAATACAAAAGGGAAAAACGGCTGAAACTGACTGGTTCGGACGTGGCTAAAGAGGACCAGCAGTCAAAGTAAGCATGTGGGATACACACAAAAGCTCCAACTTGTTGCCCGTTATGGATAAGTCCACTAATCTGACTGTCAAGAGGTATCGAGTTCAGCTCTCGCACGATCCAGTCGAGGTTGAATCAAATTTAACGGGAGTCAACGGAGAGACCTTAACCGCACCAACCTAAATAAAGCGGACTGGAGTATTTATGGAATGGACGAGGATAACCTTACTCTGTAGTCATCAGAAACACCGAAAACAGGTGCCTATTGTCTAAGGCCTAGTTGAGTATGACATGCCTTTCAACCTGTCTTTCAGACGACTGCCCATACACAATACTTACGGCTGTGCTGTTATAGTGTGCACGAGACATGACTTATCCACTAAGGTACAGTATTCGAGATGCTGCCACACGGACTCAAGGATACTACACGCTTAGTTTCTTGCATCAGTGGATTTGGACGATCCAACCATCAAAGTGTAGACTATCAATAATTAAAACAAGTACACTGAATAAACGTTAGATTTTCTGTTCCATAATGCAGAAACATCTCTTCGTACAAATGGTAATCGCTGAGGTTATCCTAGGGCTCTGCAATTTGGAGTTACAGAAACTGAGAGCTCAATCCAGATTACACATAGCGGCGTACATAACGGCATCAGAAGGAAAGGGTTTCAGATCTTACTATCTTCTGAGAACGAAGTTTGTGTTTCGGAACTACCCAGCATCGAAGGTTGGTATGCTCCATTAACACAGTTGTTTTTTCCATTTGTGACGCAATTTCCATGGTATCGAAACTTCAAGTATGCAGATACTAGGAATTTTCAACTGTTTCATACCAAGCCGATTTTGAGTTCAGTGAGTGACTGCTGAAAATGATAAAAGCGAGTGTGTTTTCGCCAACTAAGTGGAAACGTTTTAATTAGTATATCAGATCAGCATTCTTTAATAACAAACCTATGAAACGGCTTTCTACTTACAGAATGAAAAACCTGTTACAGCATTCCGAGATTAGCAAATACATTTACTCTAACTAGTTCTTAAAGTTGTATGGGAGACCAGTTAACGGGTAATGCGATAACCAACTTTCGCTTCTCAACATCGTCCACGACAGTCATTATGATCCATAGGTTGCGTCCAGCAAACGAACTTCTACAGCGTCCACCTAGTGAAATGAAATTGATCCAACTGGTGGCGAACATGAGGTTTTGATAATCAAACTTACACCAAAAATTATCGGAAACCAACCATAGTGATACTGGAATACTATATTTTAAATTTCTTGAGAAACAATTGTTACGTCTAATGTGACAAAATCGTTGTTTGATTGTTACTGCAACCTGAAGCCGTATACTATCGTCTTCTCGCGTCGGACTTTGTTTGGTTAAACATACAATTATCAGAGGACATATGTCTCCTGAAATAAACCTGTAAACAGTAGTGAAAAATAAAATAATGTTGAATTCTGCTACATCTTTCAAGGCCCATACTGCGGTGTTGGTTTTTATTCAACAAAGTCAGTCATATAGATTGAACATCACACACAACTGATCGCAGTGATCGCATTCCCACTGACTTTCCAGTCGGCCCCTACTGCTCATCAGCAATCAAATACCGCTCAACAAGTCAATGATTTCTGTGATTTCAACTTGGAGAGAAGTCTTAGTAGAAGGGTCATCGATTGGAGTTAACGGACAGTAACTGTATCTCCTGTCGAGACGATCGGGCAACCTGATCATTACTCACAAGCGAAAGTGATTGAGCGTTCGCATATGATTATTTGGTCGTGCCTAATGTGAGACCAATAGCGCAATGGTAAACACGGTCGCCTCATTAAAAGCGTGGCCGGAGTTCTAGACCCGGCAGTAGCAAGGATGTGCACTACTGACGAGCTTTAATGAGAGCGAAACTCCGGTCTAGTGCTTCTGCCCTTTGAAAAGGGCCGACTGGAAAATCTATGGGAATGCGACAGCTGCGATCAATTGTGGGTGATGTTCAATCCGTATGGAAGTCAGTAATGTTTATTCAAAAGAAATGCTCGATCACACACGCACAAATGTATACACACAAAACCTGTGCGGGACGCACGCACACATGAACAGTGAAATTGTCCATTTACCACGACAGTTTCACACTGACGACAATGTCCTTCTGTTAGCAGAGCAGTGATTGCCACTTGGGAACAGCAAGTTCCCCAGCAAACAAAAGCAATCATCGGGTGTTCGTTACGTAGATGATTATGAAAACATGAACAACGACGTCCTTATGTCTATACTATTTTACATATCTGTTTCCATTTTAGGCACAAGATTTTCCATTTCATGCAAAAGCAAATCACTTTGGTGCATTAGGATTCCCATGTTAAAATCGTGGACGTGAGTGCTAAAACGCGATTGGTCCAACTAACCGGAAGGGACAACCAATCTTAATTAGAGCATTTCAGATTGGCTACTTTGATAGAGGAAGTGGTACGGGTTATGCAAGGGACGTCAGCGGCTTTGCTTAATGAGAATGGGGTTAGCGCTCACAGTGGAGCACAGATCATCTGACTCTGTCCATACTAATTCATCAAACTGCGGACAGTATTGGTTCCTTTGACAGGTAAAGGGGTGCGAGTGGTTAGGAGTGTCTGTGAATCTCATGTCCAATAGGAGTTAGGTTTAGGGTCGTGGTAGATTTCGAGTTGTAATATGAGAGTGAATCCGTTTGTGAGGACATTTTCATTAGTTCTCTTGTATACATGGCTGACGGGCGCAATTAAACTCGGATCAGTCCCGAAATACGCAGACGTATTATCGAAGCATTCGAAAGGGGCGATGACTGGCGTATGGTTGCCGCTCTGAACGAAGTCAAGTGCAATACCGCTTACAAGTGGCCTCATGTGGATTGCATCAGTTATGAAGCGCAGCCTCGCAAAGGACATAGGAGCAAGATTCTGACAGAATCTGAGATTGATATGTTGTTGGAGTGGATTTCCATAGACCCGACGGTGACACTGCAATTTTTGAGATTGCGCGTCAAGGCTGAGTTCGAGAAGGAGTTGTCGACCACAACGGTCAATCGATACTTGGATGGCTGATGCATAACTCTCAAAAAACTGTGCCAATTGCCCGTTGGCATGAACTTAAATGAGAATTTGGAGCTACGGCGACTGTTTGCATATCGACTGATGGAGTGTTATGCAGATGCAAGGACTATTTGCTGGATAGATGAGACAAATTTCAATTTGTTCTGTACGAGATCAATGGGACGTTCACTAAAAGGAACAAGAGCATGCCTCACTGTAACAAACAGCCAAGGCCGTAATCTCCGGTTGATTGGAGCTATGACATCAAGCTCAATAGTGGGCTATACGACGAGGCGGGGAGCATACAATAGCAGCGATTGCAAGGGCTGGCTACGAACCCTGCTAGATCAGTTGAAGATCAGTACACCCATGTCAGACATTGCGCTAATATGCGACAACGCACCGTGTCACACTGACCTGGAAAGTGTGTTTACTGAGGAGTTATATAATGGAGGACAACTCTTACGACTGGCACCCTATTCGCCCATGTTGAACCCAATTGAGAATGTCTGGAGCATGGTGAAAGCAAGAGTTAAAAGGCAACTGCAGGGGCACCACGAGACAATAATAAACGGAGATCCTCAGGATGTACAAAGTCAACAGGAGTGGAGAATGGGGACCCTGGAAAGAGTAGTCATCTCTGCTATGTTCGACGTCACCGGAGACTACTGTGCTGGCTTTGTTGGTCATGCTGAACGATGCTGTATGCAGGCGATGAATGGTGAAACGATGGGGTCACAACCGAAAACGCTCATCTACTCAGTGAACGGAGAATGCTCTATTTAGAGCAACCACAAATTGACTTTACACTTCCTAATTTTTGGAAGTTAGCCATGGTTAAACTAATGCGTAGCCTATGAGTGTGTCTATATTATGTAAGATTTTCGTTTGTTGTTTGGGCGGTTAAGAACAACTGAGGTATCCGCATACTTTACTCGTTGGAAATGTCTTTGCGATGGAAAACGCTAAAACAGTGTATCGCAGGTTTTAAAAGTAGCATGATTGATGGGCAAAATTCACCGGAAACACGACCAATTGGTGACTATTCCCATTCATCTGTATAGATCTACGAATTCCACTGAGTTTGTGATAAACAGCATGACCAACTCGCAAATGAGCTATCAATACAGAGATGTATTCATGTAGTTTTCCTCAAAGTATTACTCACGTGGATGGACATGGTATACGTGCGACTAAATGCAACCACTGGGTTTTAGTAACCGCGATATCGGAGGAATCTGAGATGTGGAAATGCAAATAACAATTACAAAGATTTTATATTAGTTCCCTAGAGTAGCGAAATGAAATAGTATTTGCACGTGTTATTTGTTAATGACAACATATGGGACCGGTCGGCCATCTCAGACAAGTCATTTTGTGTGGCTATGGAAAAAACATGTAACTATTGAACAGAGAAGTACAATCATTACATACTGTAGCAGAGATTTTCCCCCTGGAACAGATATACAGCTCCGAGTTGATAACAAAGTGAGGGAAGGAAACAAACCACGAAAGACATCCGTGAATATAACAAGTGGCTCATGATTTATTCGAATACTAAACGAGGCTGGACTACGTCGATTCTGCTGGCTAAAGTTTTGATCTATTTGATTACAATCAACCCTGTTGTGCAGGTATCATGTCTTACATTGATAATCAGCTCATGAAATCATTCGTTATGGACATTATTGCATTGCTATCATCAGTAGGCACACATTTCTATTTCTAAAGTGATCGCGGTGCTTCAGGTCTGTCAGTATGGTTTTGAACCGACGATGACCACCCTTCAAAATAGGCACCAGACTAGAAATTTTCTCATACAACATCTTAAACTGAGATCTTGATTAGATGCCGTCGATTCTTTCCGGTGCAATGTTGCAATTTAGACCACAAATCAGAGAATGGTCATCAGTCTGAAACTGCCGTGGTAAATGAACGATTTCAGTGCTCGTGTTAGCGTGCGTGGGTCTTGTGTGTATATATTGGTGGATGTATGTGATCGTGCGTTTCTTTTGGGTAACCTTGTCTGATATTGCTGTATAAATATCAACACCACAGAGTGTTGTCAGACGTCATAAGTATACATTATTCTCGTTAAAAAAAATAAAATGGCGAGGTAGTTGGGCTACTTAGAAAGTCATCATCCGTTTGTTGCATTTCTGAAAGCTGAAAAATAAAAAAGATTATGAGACAATTATGACTATGAAGTGAATTATCAGTTGGGTAATGTAAATCGTCTTTGTACGTTATTTCGTTTGAAATTGTGCGTCTCCCTAAATGACAATCTTTACCACAAGAGAGTGCCCACCTATGCCGTACAAGCCCAGTCGTTATAGCCAGTGGAAATCTCCTTGGATTCCATACCAGCGTTTCGTGAAAAATCCGTATGACCCACATGTATGTTTATGACTACCGCATATCAGACAATGGCACTAGTTAGTAGGTATTCGGTTGTGCCCTAATTTCATGCCGGACGGAGGACTGTAATAGTTTTTCGGGTGGTTAATTGCGCAATCAATGTACTTCGCTTTCCAGCGGTAAGAGTAAAAATAAACTAACGTGCTGTGCGGATGGACATATCATTTTTGCTTGGCGTAGTGAGATGTCGTGGGAAGGTGTTTTCAAGTTCTTTGTGGACCATTCGACTGGTATCAGTCGCTGATGAGTAGTGTTTACAGGATACACTAGGGAGTCTGCTTTCTCCGACAACATTGGCAACAACAGAGAATTGTGATCTATATTTTATGTACTTTCCAATATACTTTTGAACTGAATAATAAACCTTAAACGCTTCGTGATTGGAAAAGCTCCTGTTCTATTGTGCCATTAAACCATTTATCTTTATCGCATTTTTTCGGCACTTATTATTTAAAACCCTGTGACCGCTTAATCGTTAGATGTTGACACTTCGTTTAATCAATTCTCTTGCGCACGTAAAACATTAGGATATACAGAATAGGCGAATAACAACAACAATGGTAACAGTCAACGATTAGATTTACATGAAACAGAGCTTGTCATCAGTTGCGAAGCAGACGAACTGCATGGATCGACAGTGTATGCACACACAGGGCTAAACGGTGCGTAGTGGTTAACACGTCTTTGGAGAAATTAACCAATTTGAGATTCCGATTGCGCAATAATAATTGAAACGAGTTGGCAAGGTCAACAATGTGATCTATTTCCACGATGTATTCTTCAACGGATGATGTCGGATTTCGCAAACTCACTTTGTTGCCACTGCCTGTTGAGTTGAGGTGAACGCTGACCACTTAGGCATACTGTTAATCATTCTTTGACGAAGGCACCGATCTGTTCTGCCCATATAAACGTCACCGCAACTATCATTGATATGTGGGACAGAACATTTCGGTAAGTCACGATTATGAACAAGCTGAACGACATTCTTGGTGGTTAGTGGCAACCGCAATTTTGCCGCAGGGTATGTACAAAGTACAGCAGACTATATTTTCCCACTCACCTCAGTTTAGATAGTTGCAACGTTGATATATTTCAATGTTTCACTCAAATGACTGAAGGTAATGAACGATATGTTAATTTATTGTGGTGTATACCTTGTACTGTTTATAGTGAATTCATTATTCGAGACTGTTGGGGTCAATCAATCCGTTTCTCAAGTTTTCTCTGTGGAAATATCTAGTCGTCCCGATAAATCAGCATTTAGGCAGTGAAATTGGCTCTCCTTTTCCATTTTGATGAGTGTAACAGAACAAGTTGTCTGTTTAAATGTTTAGCGAATGATATCGGTACCACACAGAATAAGTTCTATTGTCAAGGCAAATAACAACAATAGCGAAATCTACGCTTAACAAAAATCCATATACATGATCCGGATTCATTTTGTATTAAACAGTGATTCTGCCGTAACACATTAACCTTCATTCTGTCAACGTTCCGCAGCCACGAAAATAGACCCTGTTAATGTTTTACAGATATCATCATGGTTGACTCAAGCCCTAACTGATTTTCTAGTATGTTATTACAACCTAAAATATGTCACCCTTTTGTGTGCGATTTTAATCTGTCAATGACTTCGGAATTATATCAACAGCTCTTAGGTATTCAGCGAATGCCTCATCATTTTCTTCACAAACAAATGCGAAATGTTTGTTCAGTAATTATTCGGTGCAGGTTCTAGATGTTGCTCGTGTATCTTCATTAAATAGTTTCATCCCACAAATCTTTATGAAGCAGAGGGTTAGATTGGACTAATCAAGTAAAAAGCTGCATCAAACAATCTGACTAACTTATGGCGTGTAGAAGACAAGCAACACAATTCGTTTTATTCCATTTTCAATCCAATAGAGATAAACAATTTAAAAGGCATAGAAATGTTGTCATGTGGATATTAACTTGAAGAAGCACGCTTATGTCTGACTTATTTTGCACCGCGAATATCGTCTACTTTTAGATGGAAAGGTTTGTATGTGAACACAGCAGAACAAAGTATCGCAAACCTACCGCACCAGATATGAGTCCAGAAAAGGAGTGATTCGTCTGCTACTCACCGTTGAGCAACAAATGATGTAGCGAATGTGAAAACGTGTGAACGTTTCAAATCGAAACAAACCGTCCCAACCGTAAACGTAGAAAGGTTTATTAGTTAGTTTCATTTCGGGTTACGCAATTTCTACTAACCAACATAACGCATACTTCAAAAAGGTGCATTGGACTTCATTTTATCATCATTTTACGAATGCTATCACGTTTAAAAGTTTCAAACCATCTTTTTACCAACCACAACAAGTGGATAAAGTTTGCAGCGTGTATAAACCTGCAGTGTCGTTAAGACCGTTGAAGACCGTGCCCTGTTCTCCGCGATGTAAGCCGACCAAGTCGTTAGTGTCCCTATTAAAACCAGTAGGGAAAAAGAACTATATATTGCCAAAATAATACTCTGCAGTTAACAAGTGTGTGATTCTAGAGGACATTGAATCGTTGTTTAAAGATCTGTGTTTATCGGACGTCACCATTCTCATACTATCCTACTCCAACGGAGAAACCACTGAGTTGGTACTTCCAAAATATCAAGTTGGGCGACCAGTATTAGTGTGTACGTCTAATGTAAGCTTACCGATGTTGCAATCTGTCTCATCTAAGCCGACATTTCTGCCAGCAATTTACAATTATCTGTTTGTAATACACTGGAAAGCTCGGGGAATTATAGAAGGAACTGTAGAGTATGAAAGTTTGGATGATTTGGAAGGACTAACCAGACTAAGTACACTCTCAGCATCTCAAGGTTGATTACATCTCGTAATATGAGACAAGTGACCAAGATTTAAAATAATTCCATATCGAGATTTCTTAAAAAACTAGGTTTGTTGAAACGTTTCTGAGGGACACTCCTGTGTAGATTATTTGAACAAAGCTGGAGGTCATCTGCTTTTTCTACTTTCATTTTTGGTAAGCCACTGGGCCAAACCCAAAAAGTACGGATTCCTACTTTCTAGCCCAAAAAACAAAATACCAGGTTACCAAGTAAGTGTAATTTTTGAGTATCCACACGAACGCAAAAGGCTCATTTGGGAAGAACCGTCTTCAGCCTGGAGCGAGAGTTCCGTTGTTTCTGCTGAGAAAAGTTGAGTACACGTTTGCACAATCATCATGCAACTTGGCAACAAACGTCCATAGAAGTTGATGTAATCGATCTCGGAGCATCGTCTGGTAACGTAACTTATGAGTTATCAAACAATCATGTTTGTTGTTCCGTTTTACTAATGAAACAAGTGACTGATTTATGACAAGTAGGAGAGATTGAAATCGGATACCACTAACTGATATACCGATCTAAGTTTCTGCTTACGATGTCGAAGATATGCAGACTGCAACCAAACAAGTTTTGAACTTTGACCCATTTCAGCTTTCTATTCGTAACCTGTAACCTAGTACGCTGAAACCGCTCGCAGTAAACATCAGAACAGACGCATCAGAAGTTGAACAATCATATGCATTGAAATGTTAGATTCTTATTTACAACGGAGAAATGCGTGATTTGAATAAAGCCACACTTGAATGCTCTGTCCGATAATTCGGGTAAACATGATTAAATATAAACGCATTAGTTGAATGCATAGCATTAACGTTGATTAAATGATTCGTTATTGATTTGCCTAAACTAAAAATAGTACCGTTTACTGAATAACGGGGGTAAATAAATGTTGTCATAAAGCGTAAATTGAATCGGCCTAAGGGAACTGCAGGAAAATATATTGATCGGTGGAGGCCAACGTTAAGGAGCTTTGAGCAATCGCACCAGAATCTGACAAATTTTGTAACTGTCAGGTTACTTTGAAAAAAAGGAAGCGAGAGGTTGTACCAGGAAGGTCATAAATTGTTAAGCTGTAAACAAATTCTGCATTATAGTTCATAAAATTCAGAACACTAAAATCAGATGATAAATATTTGACAACACTCTGAGAGAGAGCATATTTTGGTTCACACTGCTAATTGCAACGATTAATAGATGCTTCTTAAGTAATCGCTATTATTTTTACGATTTATGTTAACATATTTGGGCATACATTTGTAACCAGAACCCTAAAGTTATTAGCTTGAGTCAAAGAACGGTCAATGAAAAATGTTTGCGTGTTTGAATGTTGTCGGGTAAATCTTTATGAAAACATTTGCGACAAAATACACATTATAGCCTGGATTCTGTCAACCAGTTAGAGTTATCTCGTATTAAGACGCACGTTTCAGTGTAGTCATGAGCTAAATGCATATCAGTTAAGTAGTTTATTATGCAACGTTTTATTATTCCACCGTGAGAGTTCGAAGCCCTAAATTACAAACTGTCAACAACGTGAATAAATAGTGGTCATCCATTCTGGCTGTCCGCATAAAATTTCCTGTAGAGGCAACATGATTTTGTTTGCGTTTTAAGAAAGTCTTATGCGTTCGCTATACCACAGTAAAATTCAACAGACAGTAGTTTAAATGTTGTCAAAAGGAAGTCCTACAGCGATGTCACCGTTATTCACAAGTAAAGCAAACTTAACACAATAGCTGGCTATTAAAGCAGTCATTATAATCGTCTCGTTTCAGGAGAGAAGCAGCTAGTTCGTACGCTTGCCGTCGGTGCACAATGAACTACTAGCAGTGTGGCACAGGTGTGTGTATTGCGCAGTATTTCTACTTCGCATACTGCACTGTAGCACAGGAAGAATCATCATGTCACATAAGGGCTTCTCTGCCTATCTGACTCATGGATACAAACCAATCTGATAGCATTTAGTTACGAGTAAATTCACGTTGCTGAAAACTGTTTTGTAATTTTGAGATGTGAACAACACAGTTAAAACTTGCAAACTGGTAGATGCAAATATTTCGTATTGACTCATCAGTACCAAATTTACAATAACATGAAACGGTATTTTGTATCGAACATTCAGGGGTGGGTGGGATGGATAGTCGATTGATGGGTTAGGAAAGGTCAATAAATCCATGGCAGAGTCAAGCTCACGAACAACTGCTTCTGAACACACTGGGACGGTTTCAATCGACTGATTAAGACGGCCTCAGAAAACCGCAAGAATCTTGGACTGGGATGACGTAATAAGATTCTGAATGCACAAGCCGGATCGCAGACGTGACTAGTGGTCAGGATGTGTCTAGCGACTGCGGACATTGGTTGTTTGCGTGTTTCAACAACATTGCCGTTCTTCGGTAATACTAAGTTCTGCAGCCATTTAAGCAAATGTTCCTTCATTCTGGAAATCAAGCACCTCTCGGTTCTGCCAGAACAGACAGGTGTTTTGATGACCATGAGACTCCAAAACAAGAACGACAATTCAGTCTGAATTGCTGTCATCTTAGACCCATTACACAAATGGCCTTGCAAGTGCACACTTCCTCGGCCACAGCAAAAGTTTTCGATATCGGCCGGTGCAATGTCGCAAAAGTGCTCTGAGTTATAACGTTTCAGTTGATGATTTTGTTGAGTAGTAGTCGTTCGTCAATATGAATTAGAAATGATTGTTTATAGTAGTAAGCAAACAAGTTTCTGAAGCCGGTGCATTTTGTTAGCTACGTTCATGCAATTACAAAATTGAAACACCATTCAAAGTAACAAGACTTATCTAGCAATGAAACAAACTGAACTTGACACACAGTAACCTAAAGTATTCGTGCCCGTTTTGATAGCATCATACTGCGGAAACGCACCCACAAACTAATCGTCGTGCGCCACAACTTTGGCACTCTACTAATCAACGTGAAAACGCACAATGCTGCTCTTGATAAGTAAACTTACCTAACAGTGTACTAAAACGAAACGGATACAGAGCCCAATATAGGTACAAATCGCCTACTATGCATTGCGTGCTAATTAATTCGTTAACGTTATCAGGCTGCTTGATAGACACGTGGTTTGGATCGTAAAACTTAGAGGGTTCGTTAACAAACAATCGCTCAGTACATTTCTGACATTTACTGTAATATGCTGAGCATTATCACATGAATGACCGAACGTTACGATATGTTGCTCATAACTCACTGAAGCGACGATTAACCGACGAGCAGGTATGAGTACTCCAAAAATGTTTCACTATTAACTACCAGTCGACACACCATCCCTTGCAGTTTATCGATGAAGACAGCATTCTTTACATTATTAAGACAAGAATTAGTCCATGTAATAACGCACCTAATGAGCTCTTCGGTCATAAATTTTAAACAAGAGGCAATTAGGTTTTTCCACGACAATCCACTTGATTGCAAAACCGATATCCATCAAACAAAGTGAAATATGATAGATAACCTTTAATGCTGATGTTTTCATGTACATCGTTCTACTCATCCGTTTCATCTCTGAACAATAATCTTTGTTTGAATGCTATGGAAAATTAAAAAGAGAGAAAAATAGCGTTGTGATGTTAAAATGTTATACATAGTGATATTCTTGTTCACTAGTGACTGATTTTGGTCAGTAATTTTTTTATATTGATTGGATATCACCCACAGTTGATCTCAGCTGTCTCATTCTCATAGAAATTCCAGTGGGTCGTGGTTCTAGTCACGGCAGTGGCGAGGATATGAGAGCGAAACTTGAGTCTAGTGCTTCTTTTCGAAATGGGCCGACTGGAAATTCTATGAGAATGCGATATCTGCGATCAACTGTGGGTGATGTTCGATCTATATTAATCAAAATCCCCTACTACTCATCAGTAATTCTTTAATCTAGAAGACACCTGTCTCTTTCTGTCATTCAACAAGCCTAACATGCGAATGGATGTCAATTATCATTTTAGTATCCTGTTGACAAAACTCACACAATATTTTGAAACATCTAAAAAGAAACGTGTTTTTCATAAGTTAGCTGCTAAAATACACCTTTTCAGTTGATCATGTTGATTATTTTTCACTGGTGATTTATCTATAATTCCTATTATAATTGCTGTCAGCGTTACAGACAAACAGCTTCCAGGTTATCTAATTGTAGTAATGCAAACTCTGTTGTACCTACAAGTCAAAATCTGTTAGAAGGTAGACTGAAGTGAAATTATTCAAAAGATGATGTTTTTCATGTAGACCATCTATAATACGGATTGGGCAAACTCCAGAAAACAAACATTTCTACTAACAAAAACGCAGGATGAATTGGATAAGCTGTCCGGGATGACTGGCTTGCGTATTTGAGGGGACTGTCCTCATAAAACGGAACAAAGATCTTTACCTATGAATTCTGATAGTTATATATATATTTATATATATAGTTATATGTAACAATAATTCGATCTTAAAGCAATTATTTAACTAGAAAAGCCGATACGTAGAAGATAAGAGCAGGATTATGTGCGCTTGCCTAAGATTGCGCCAAACGTTACAGAGGCCTAAACAGAATATGGAGGCTGACCATAGTTTCCAGTTTAAAACTATGCACTGCACGTAAAACTGTTATAGTTGTAAGCAGAATAATGATGTCGCCATATAAGACCTTGTAGGAAACCAGCCGGCACGGCGGTAAGAGGTAGGTTTGCTGATGCGTGCTGTTTTTACACAATAGAAAACTAGAGGTTAAAAATAGAACCCATCGAATTATGTTAAAACGGTATTTAAGAGCTGTTTGCAAATATGAACATTCGTAGCTTCCGTTGAGACCATTGAAAGTGAAAAAATTCTGACGGTGAATATGGTGACGCGGTTGTTAAAGCAACGGGCCAAAAAGACAATTTTAGGTCGACTAACAGTTGTTAGACCGCTGTTTGTAAGCAACTAGTGATAATCTTCATCACATGAATGCTGAAAGGAGACCTCGTGATTCTGTAAGTAACGGATCTTTCAGTTGATAAAATTATAAATCCTACGAAGATCCGCAAGCTGCTCGTAAAGTTTACTTCCATCAGTGGAAGAAACATGCTACCCTGTCGGTGCAGTAACGGATGCTGTATGTATCGGTTATTCATTGCAATAAACGATGTATCAAATCTGTAAACTGCAAATTACTGAGACGTATAGCAATTATGTGTATCAGTTGACGAAGCGAATACTCCACAGAAGTGGATGCAACCAAAAGTCTATGAAATCAAAGTAGAACATTCACTCACGAAATATTGAGAAAGGTTACGGTTAATAGGGAGAGATGAGAAACACTGCAAACTGTTGTGAAAACACAGCAAGACAGTAGTTTGACTCTGATTAGTTTCACAAAAATAAAAACACTTATCGGTATTAAAGGTTTCATTGATGGGTTAAAAAGCATTTAAATATACAAAGCACATAACGTTTGATAGAAGGTTTTTCCCATGTCTCAGAAGGCTGTTTACTGCTGCGATATGTATGGAACTTCAAATATCGGAAGAAAAATCAGACGCGTGGGCACAACGTGTGTGCGAAAGACGTGCCTTCTAAGTGGGCCCTCAAAATGTGCCCACAGTTACAAATCGCGTTTGTTTCAGGTAGTTTGTGTTTTTTGTCACTTATGTGAAGACCGATAACTTTTTAACTGGGCAAACTAAGGACCGCGTTATTACCTACTTCCCCATGTGATAAAATATAGGCGCAAAATGGTAGCACATGTTACGACATGTTAGGATTCCGTTTGCTGTCATCACTTACACACTTGGTACATGTTGATCATATACGCTGTACAAATAGAGATATACAGTTAATGGGCACAAAGTAGTTAATTTGGTCGTTCGGCTGACGAGAGTAAACTAAATGTTGGCATAGTGCAATATATGCTTCTGTTCCGTCATGATCAGCTATCTAAAGGGAAGTCGCTGTTTCAGAGTAAGTTGATTTGCCTGTGTTAGTTAACCCCAGCTGGTAGTTATACGATCTAACGACATTACATGTTTGTTTCAAGTTAGTGCTGTCATATCCACGAATTACTGGGAAAAGATAAACCGCTGCAACGCTGTCAACTAAATGCCACTTACGGATCGATAAAACTAGTTTTAGTTCGGGATTGACAAAGTGGCTATACGAACACTTAATTAACTTAACCAGCACGTTAATTTCTGGACAAGAAACGTTTGTTACGGAAAATCACCAAATATATGAATGACAACGTTCTGCCAGTTTGCGAAATTTTCAAAAGTCCAGTTGTGTTTCATACTTGGTAATAATATGGTTCTTGTCTCTGACAAAATGAATATAACCAAATAACTTGAAATATCAGTCCCCTTTTAACCATTTGAGTAAAACAATAGGAAAACATGAATTGCTTGAAAAATAGTTATGTGATACGAATTATATTCAGTCTACTGTGGACAAACTGTGGAAAACTTCAGGTGGACATTCATATACGTAATTATTTAAACAAGAGTTAAGGCAAAATGAGTCGCTAAGCAATCTTCAGTTTCGTAATCGTGAATCAAACGAAATTTGATAAAATAATGCCTCAGTTATAAATCTGCACAATATGGTGATACGGAGTACGTTCAAATTAAGGTAACCAATGTTGAAAAATGCGCTCAATTTCATTGATCGATCTTGCTGGAACTCATAGGTTAACACAGTTTTGAAAACAATAAAAATTAACTTCCAGATATACTTTTATGAGATAACCGTATTGTGTATGAATTGATAATCAGCCACTATTGATTGCAGCTGTCACATTCACATGAACTTTCTAGTCGGACCGTTTACGAAATCGAGCCAACTGGAAAGTCCATGGGATTGTGACAGCTGCGATCGATAGCGGCTGACGCTCAATTGATAAAAAACCGAAATCCACTACTGTTCATCAGTAGACACCTGTATTGGCTGTCACTTCATTGGTCACACGTTGGGCATTATCAAAATATCATATCCAAAATCCTAACCACATCAGTTCGTGAAATTACGGGGGCCGGTTTTCAATGATGAGGTTGAAGACAATCTCGAGAAAGGCATTAGCTGATTTGTATACACCCGCACTACAGCCACTGCTAAATGGTCAGATGATCAAAATTTACTAAGCAGACAGCATGATTCTTTTGAGAGATTCTGCGGCCACACAACCTATCGCGGTGCGTTATCTAGAGACTAGGGGATGGCCTTCAAATTGTCGTGGTAGTGCGAGGTTGCTTCCGTCTATCCAGTCCGTTTGGTGATAAGACAGACATCGGAAACTGACGGCGGGTTCATTCGTCCGTTTAACTTAACCTTCTCGGCTTACATTGCTATTGGTGTGGATTGAATTTGCAGACGTACACGGAACGGTCTGTCTTAGGTAATTGTTGAACTTTGTAAGACATTAGGAATTCCTTTCCATTTAAACGTAGAGTCGTCAATTGAGAAATTGTAACAGCAGGAGTCAAGATGTGACTCAGGTGATAATTCATTAGTATACATCCACAAAAGTCCAAAGTTGAACTCCGATATCCGATGGAATGACAACAAAACCCTGTTTATGCTTAAAATGTTAGTGTACGTGGTTATTGTTTTCTAACAATGAACAATGAATATCCATGATGGAAGGGTCGCATGACATCAACAGCCATTGATATTGCAAGCAGCGACCATGTATAAAGTCCACTCTACATCTTGTCTCTGCTGCTAATAACTACACTGACTACACAAAAACTAGCAAGTCTGCCCAAATTACACAAGTGTGTTGTCATTTTTGGCTTATCGTTTTTTGGTTCTCGCCTCAACCACTTGGCAACGCTAACCGGGCTGTCGATCGAAGGGATGATTTGGCGTATGATGTCAGACTGGGATAGAGTGATGACATGATAAATAAGAGACCTTGAAGTCCCCGCAGTGACCTTGTAGCTCAGATGGTTCAGCGCTTGTAACACATGAGTACACTGCTATTGTCGCCTGTTTAAGTTCAGGCAAACCCAAGATTTCGCAAAATTTAATCTCTTTTATTTTACAAAGGCTGCTGACCTAATAAATATTACACTTGATTACACTGGTGGTCTACCGTCTACCTAGAAAGTCAGTAACTACTTCATTATCTTGACTACATACTTAGAATTACAAAATTGTAGTGAACGTTTCTTCAATTTGTGTGGATAGAGGAAATATCATGTTAATTTCTGGGGCCTTATTTTGTACTAACAAGGTGAGTATATCCAATGATCTGTCAATATTCGTCAAGTTGTGCCACGAGCCATTTTGATGAAATTGTTAACCCATATTTAAAGAACTTATGCGTTTCTATCTGATATTTATTGGATTTTGAAAAGAGGTGTGAGGTGAATTGATCAAGCAGGATATTACCTTTCTAAGGAATGCTGGCTACAACTAAATAAAACCTTTTTGTCAATTTAAACATGCAGGGAGTTTTGACAGTGAGCATAAGGAAACTCTATAAGTCTACAGCCATGCTGCAATATTATCAATGAATACTGAAACACATTGAAACCACGTTTTGCTGGCTAGATTCATTTGGTAACCCGCAGCTGTGAGTTGGTCAGGTGACCAGAATTCTTGTACTGCATGGTTCTTCTACAGCGTTAACTAGCTAAGCGTAGTTGTCATGCTTTTGAGCAATTCTGCCCTGAAAAATGAGTGGAAAATTACTTATAGCATGTGCAGGCACGAACTGTAACCAGTTTACTTTCGTACGGTAGTCTACTGGTTTCGTTTTGGAAAATTACCCCATTGACAATCCTTATAGATTTTGACGTTAATCCCTTGGCAGAAAAACATGTATATGAAAAGTTGTCGAACGATTCATTTTCCTCCGAAACTACTGTAGCTCATCCACAGTCTGTATGTGTAAAATGTTTTCTTGGAATCTTCAGTTGCTCTTTCACTCTGTCTTTGGACACTTAAAAATAAGGATAACAAGCTTGCTTGAACATATTTGTGAGTAGGCTGATTGTTCAGATGATTATGACGGAAAAGCGGAAAGAAGAAGCAAACAATTTTTTCCTGAGTGCACTAGTGCTCTGTGTATGATTTTCTGGAAACACTGCACAAATGAGCTTTCATTCAAATTAAACACCATTGACGTGTGATAGCCACTTACACAAAATCATTGAAATCTCGTGCTACTCATAACTAATCGGAAACGGTGCTCTGCAGTTCGAACAAAATCAACGATTCCGAATTTTCTGGAAAGTTCTGTGTGAAGTGACTAGCCAAACGTGAAGGCTGCTGTCATATGGTTTGTATCAACCATATTTCCTACAATTCATCAGAACCCTTTTGGTTGATTAAAAATGTTGCTTCATTTCGGTTGATTTGAATCAAATACATCAGTGATGAAGTGAAAGTGTTTCGTAATTCGTATTGTAGATAACTAATTAAGACGGTGAAATAAGACAACGATAGAAGGCTAAATCATAAATATGAAAAGCAACGCCTTAGGATTGATGATTTATCTGTTCAATCAATAAACTTATAACTGATTCTGATACGGGTAGAACATACATGAAGTATCTCAAAGAAACTCTCAATGGCATCCATTTTTTTCTGTCCAGTTTCAAACTGGGGAGTACCCAGTCGTAAATTATGGTAATAAATGCACACAAAAATATCAGTCCTTGTCGCTTGCGGGTTGCGCTTCTTAATTCGACAATTAACAATATTATTAATTGTTGTTTTTGAATAGAATAGTCAGAAGACACAAATTACGATATGAATTCATTTTGCGCACTCTCTTCAGTTGTAAACAAATGACTAGCATGAAAACAAAACCACCAAGACAAATGAAACGATTGAGAGTACAAATCGGGCTAGATCGTGATTAGTACTCACGGCTAAACCCACGACCAACAAAGGTTGACAGTCATTTGTTTTTGTGCACATAGGAGCGGCTGTCGAATGCTGATCAACAAGGCTTCAATATACCCGAGAAATTGTGAGCTGTGGCCGTTCATCAAGATTTTAAACGTAGATTTGATATTGGCACTGTGACCTGTAGTCGATATATGCTTTGCACTGGATGAAGTGGCGTTTAGTCCTTGCAGAGTGTCAATCATTGGTGGGTTAGTCAGTGCAACTCCCAACCAATTTGGGATGTGCTGCTTGGCCCTGGTCATAAGCATCCTTTCTGTTCTACCAATGTATGTGTTCCGCAACTGCAAGAAAACTGACAGATACAATGGCTGGTAGAAAATATCGGGATTTAATTTTTGACCAAAGATGAAGGTAACCTAGTTATTTGTGAGAGTAGGACAAACTTTGTTATATTATATACACGTTTTAACGCGGTACTCATCTTCTTTCCAGAGGTGTTCATCAAATTATCACCTTTGAAGTGAAGTTTGATGTAAACATCTCATTCAGGGACTTTTACAGTTGCATATTTTGTAGAAGTAAAATTGCTTCATTTCCGAATGTAACGTTCTGGGAAATTGCTAGAAAGAATAGTATCATATAACACTGTTTTTTCGGCTTGCAATCTATCTTGGGAGCATAGTCTTGACGCTTTGTAAAACAATGTACGCACTAATGACCATTTGTATGCAACGGGAGCAAAGCTCATGAAGTTCATGTACTGTCTCATCTATGTTGGTTTACAGTAAACTGAACTTTCGATAAATCTGTCCGAACAGCATCTAACCAGAATGTCCAAGAAGAGCAAACTGTTCTCACCTTCGTACTCAGCTGTGACTGAGATATTCTGGTGGACTGATTTGAAAGCTTGAACTGTTTTTCCACTTGCTTATTGTCTTGTCCACTGAAGAACGTGCCGACATACGGTTTGTATGCTTTTGAGGCACGCGATAGTTACGGGGAGACCAAACTGGGAAATTATTGCCTGGACCGGATTCGAACCAGCGAGAGAAACAGCCTGCGGAAAAATACTTACCATCCGAGATACGTAGCCACGTCATGAGAGGAAATAGCACATTTGGGTTCACATCTGTACCTGGCCATCGCACACAATAGTTGTAATGTTTTAAAGCTGTTCGACGTCGTGAGGGGATTCCTGTGTGAAGTGTTTAAGAAATTCTGTTTGGAAGGTCAATATGCTGAACTATTCAGCGAATTCCTATGGCACAGTGAACTGGATGGGCACCTGAGTTAAAATCTAACATTTATGATTGTCCAGTGTGACTACGTAGCCCAGCTAATGAAATACTTGTCGCATTTGGGCATGCTGTCTCTGTCGCTGACTTGAACCCACCAGACGTGCAAATGTTTCACAAACAAGTCACTTCTAAAAGATTTAAATGTGGAAAAGACTGTTTATTCGGTTAGTTATTTTATCGCTTCAAAAGGCATTGTGATGCTTTGTGATACGTTGCATTATTCGAGTCATCTGGAGCATTAATTGACAGTGGATTGGAGTCCTCTAAATTTGTGCTAATGTTTTAATTTGTTGGGAAAATTTCGTTTGAAAACAACAGCTATTTTTGATCACCTTGCCTCAAGTAATCCTTATAAACAGGTTTAGAAAGTACGTTCGATTACTAATGCATGCACAATCTTGATCGGCATCTGATGCGTGGTATTGTTTGTTGTTTCCATTTAAGTGTGTTAAACACATCTCAAAATTAGTCAAATTTCTAGTATCCATTGGCAATTTTTGTAGCAACGAATTGACGTTTAAGCACTAAAAACATGCCAGTTGCATGTATTGACTTATTAACCTGAGGATCCGTTGATACAAGTTTAACATCCTGAAGGAACAGCTAACTTTGTTGTGTACACTATGCAGACGACAGAAACCAGGATACTCCAAAGGGTGAGGCACAATAACGATTCTTTGCCAGCGCAAAACGAAAGCAGTTGAAGTCCAGGTGGTAATGACCTATCTAACCATAAGATAAGAACGTGTACATTTTGTGTCGAAGTGAGAAGTTTCAACCGGACCTATCAGCCATCGTCTGAAAGAATCACAAACTGGTTAACAAAAAACTGACTTTCACTAACTCAGAGTAAATAATGGATTGCGGAGACCAGAAGTGCTTGTTGCCCGAGATGTGCATTTTTGTGCCATATTTGTTAGAAAATCAACACATTTTACCCAAGTACGTTCTGAGATCAAACCATCCCAGCCCATGCCAATTGTCGAAACGTTTTAGTCAAGCCCATTATGTAGTTTTTGTGTTGCAATTATTTACATTCAAACCGCTGTTCTTTAGGATTCGTTTATCACAACTCAGGTTGGAAATTTCTCCCCTATGATTGTGGACTGTAGCTAATCAACACTTTAGTCAGTTTGCTTTTAAACAGGCAAGTGTGAAAAAATTGCAGCAGCCCGTAGTATTTTGAGTTTCAGTTATCAAAAGGACTATTTAGTTGACTTCCATGTCACTCCAGCTAGAGCACAGATAGTGTAATTCGTCTTTTTGAAATCCATTTATTCGCTATCGATGGGTTCTAAATCAAAATTGTACGCAATCTCTAGCAGTTTTCCATCAACAATAGTGTCTTGAGTGGGTTGTTTTAAGTTGGTATGTCTCAATATTTTCTGTACCTTTTGAATTGACATTATATGCCTACAGAAACAAGACAGTCTTGTGTTTTTGAGCATGGAGATATTTTTCTGACAGACGACTGCTTCAGCACATTTTGTGCTCCGAAATGCCAATAACACTGTAGTTATTGGGTACACATTTGATTATGTTGTCCACTCTGGTCAGCCAGCAGTTAAGGTGCACTATTAAACCATTGATTTAGATCAACAGATCAGTAGCGTCATAATACAACCAAGTGAAAACATTCAGAGGAAGGTTGGTCTGAAAAAGCTGATTTTGGTAATGCCACAGTCGAATGCAATGTCTAAAGGCAGGTAGTGTGTCGTAACGGGTAGACGTAAATGAGTTAGACTCAGGCAGAAGCATCCCTGGAGTGAGCACCAAGTGAGCATTCTCCTGAGGCTGAATGATGATTCCTCTTCTCACTTGATGCAAGCTGTAATCATTGATTGAACTTACGTCAAAAGCACCAGCTAGATAGGTGACGAAAAAGAGGGAGAAGCGTTATTCCAGGGTTTCCGTAGCTTGATGTGATCTACACCAAAAATCCCTGT
>JTDE01000223.1:0-11959 GCA_014338405.1 Paragonimus skrjabini miyazakii | reverse complement strand
ATGAACGGAAGTCACAGTCCATGTTCTTACACAGAGGTTACCATTATTTGTGTAGAGCTTTATCTGGTTCGGTGAGGCAAGCAACACGTTAACAGCTTAACTTATAACCCGTTTTTCTGACATGTTTTATTGCTGTTGATAAAAACCTTATGTTCCGCGACTGGAAGGTGACTTACGTCTATCTTCGGTTTGTTATTACTTCGGTCCAAAGGATTTTTCAGTACAGGTGAACGGCGTAACACCGGTAGTTCATAAATGTAATGAGAAAGCAGGTTGACGTTCATGTGGTGCTTACGTCACATTGTTTTTCTTACATCTTCGTGTGATCTGTCATAATGACAGGCTGGTTGATTAGTTCACTTGTATTTACTTACTATTTATCTGAAATAACAGCATTAAAAAGTGGGAGCACAGCGGGAAAGAGATGCATTAAATTCCGGTTGGGGTATCTGCATCCGGGTCGCATAGAATGAAATAAAATATCTGAGAAGTGTTGGTTTGGTTGCGATGGGTTGTGCATGCTTACAATCCTAAAGTTCAGGCCATCCTAGTCGTTACCTACATAAATCTATCACTTCAAATAAGGAATCAATTTGTCCGCTGGAAAGTTAACGTATGCTCATTAGGTTGCACTTATGCAGTACACCGTACGCTATCTGTTCAAGGAGCAGCTTACTCCAAATGTTCTAGGTTTTGTGAACATTTGAAGCCAAATAACTAAGACTATTTCCAAACTTAAATCACTTCAGAAGACAAACATATAAGTATTGTTTAAACTAATACATTGTAATTCGAACATCTAGCCAAATGGGTTTTTGATTTGCTGGTCATTTGATGCAATGGACTGATTAAGATAAGTGAGTTTAAATCAACTTTTGTTCGTTTTGTTGAATAGAAGCGGACCATTATTTGTTGGTTAAAGTGTGATCGATCGATAAGTGAAAGACGCTTCGCACCTTTCCAAAATACCTAACCCACGGTCCATATTGACTAACCACGTCATGATCAACAGCATAGAAATGCAATTAGCCCGAAACACTTGGCTAAAACCAATCCCACGGGGATTATAATGTCACTGCACAGTTTCCTTACTGTATCCCTCAGAAATATAGGTTCTTTCGTTTTCCTTTTGAAACCAGACAGAAACAAGCCCCTTCTTTCCGTGGAATAAAAATGTTACTAATATTTTTCCAATATATTTTCGCTGGACGTAAAACACAAAACAAGCTCACATTTTTTTGGAAACCGATAAGTTTATCCGTAATTATAATTGGTAACAAACCAGCATTGACATCGGAATATTATGGCTATTACTGTTGGTGTTGCTGTCGTTGAGACCTCAACAAAAACATTTTCCATTCTAGGCGAAATGTGTGGAAGGGAATAACTAGCGGTTGACAAAATCAATAACAAATACGTTATATTTTAAACATAAGTAACGTTGATATTAGGGATGGTAGGTTTGGCTGTGATGTTGAAATCATTAGCAATACTCTCAACGGAATGTCTTGTTAATAGATCAGCTCGCCTCCTGGGCACATGTTGAGTCAATGGTAAATTTGACGCCAAACTGTGGAGCTGGCCATCGACAGAAGTCAGAATTTCTAGATAAATGCGTGAAACACTTAGTGTGCGTAGTTTTATGTGGAATATTTTGATCATAGGTTTGCATTTTTAGCCCGACTACAGGTTTTATCTTAGAAATATTATAAGTATTGAACTGGAACAGTAGTCACCCACAATAACTTATTCCCGAAGAAAGATTCTCAAGGTTTTTTAGCTGCACGTTGAATGGGAAATTATTTTGACACATTTGCGTATGCGTTTGATCTATGATTTGTTTTGAAAATTGCCATATTTCCTGATAAATTTATTTAGTTTCCTCATAACGTTTTGAAACAATTAAATCGGTTATAGGCGCTAAATTCTATGACTTAATGCCAACTTCGGTATTTCTGATGGATATGTCAGAAACAGTGTATTAATATACACCTTCAAACTGGTTTGAAGTCATCTGTAAGCCAAATGTATTAACTTTACTGTGTGTAGTGGGTTATAAACGTTTCGTAAGTTTGGTTCTAAGTCAGAGAACGTTTGTTGGGGTCAGCAAGGACTGAAAGTAGCTTTTACATACAGTATCCCTACGGAAACCTGTCTTTCGATGTAGTCTTTAACTTGAATGTTTATCCGCAACTCGTTTTCCAAAATCATACGGACCAACTGTAGCACACAGAAACTGCAAATCAAAACTATTTCTTTACGAGTTCTGTTTTATGCTTATAAAAACTTAGTCGTGAACAGCTAAGTTTAGTCAAAACTGGGTTGCAACTGCTCACATTTACTTTTGGGCTGCCAGTCATTGTTCGAAACACCACGCTGCTGGGAGCCAGACCAGTTGTTAGGGCGTATGACCAGCCCACCGATGTTCTTTTGACTGATCGACTACGTCGGCCTTTGTGGCCATTTTGAATGTTGTTTATTGGGTGACTCTTTCCATGCTAAATATCAAACCGTTGTCAATTTACTACAATGACGCTTATCGTCTACTGAGAATGTGAGTTCATTCATCCGTTGACCAATTGGCTAAGCTTATTGGTTTATGATACATTCATCTATGGTTTATTGAAAGTAATAATTTTTCTCAGCTAAAATATAAAAGTAAACCTACGAATGAGCCTGGGAAGCCAAACAAACAAACAAGTTACTAATAACGGGGTGATTGAAATTCAGAAACGTGACTGGCAGATGCATGTGTATCACGGTGTTATGTTCATCTTACGAGAAACTGTGAAAAATTTGGGCTTCGGCTGGATTCGAACCAATATGTCCAAATACAATGAGCGCTCTACTAGTTAAGCTAAGAGACCACGCCGGGAGGTCAGAAATTCCAAATTTGGATTTGATACACACCCTTTTATTTGTTCACAAACAAGATGTGTGTTTATAGCGATGATTTAACTTATCGTACCACAACTTACAATGTATGCTCATGACTAAATTAACCACGAAAGTGTAATTTAATGCTAAATTAGCTGTTTAGAATTTGAACCTTTCGTCTACAGTTTTACTGCTAAATTACTTCCTTCTGAACATAGTGTCGTGCAAAGAGTAACGGCGATCAGCTAGGGAATAAGTTACTGTGGGTGACTACTGTTCCATTTCAATACTTATAATATTTCTAAGATAAAATCTGTAGTCGGGCTAAAAATGCAAACCTATGATCAAAATATTCCACACAAAACTACGCACACTAAGTGTTTCACGCATTTATCTAGAAATTCTGACTTCTGTCGATGGCCAGCTCCACAGTTTGGCGTCAAATTTTGCTATTGATGCTATGCTTGAAACAAAAAGATGCAGACAAATCAAGTTCAATCTATTATTTTCCAACTTTGCCTCACTAAAATCATCGATTCATTTGCGAGACCCAAGGCAATCAATTCCTTGGATCATTTAGTGGATTCCATATGAGACAGTGGGACGGGTGGGTAACCGAGTCCAAATGCGAAATTTTCCAGCTCCTGGCATGGCTTCGTAGCTCAGGTAGTAGGTCACTTGCTGCGTTGAGGCATGGTGTTTCTGTCGCTGGTTCGAATTCAGCCGAAGCCCTGTGTTTTCAAAGTTGGGTCTCCTCTCAAATCCGTGAAATAGTTCGAATTGACACTCAGTGTTTCTTTCAGTTACGGTTCACTAGGGAGTTTCCGTGTGTCTGAACATTCCACAAAGGTCTTCAGTGTGCAACGGTTCGCAATGCAATGCATTAGATGCTGGAAAACGAGAGGTGTATCTCATATAATGTGTGGAAAAATTATCTCAGTCATGATTAATGGCTCAACCACAAGTAATTAATATCTTATGCAGTGATCCGCCATGGATGTAAAAAGTCAGTTTCCTGTAGGTAATAAAAACTGTCAATCCTGTATTGGCTAAAAACTTTGCTTTCACTTTAATGGGTAGTTTTTGTCTTCTGGTTGATTTACGACAACTATGCACTTTTTATTTACAAATAAAAATTCTGGACACGGAACACCTTTCACTTAAACGAAACAGATCCAGTTCAATTTGAGGCATTCACAATGAAGAATCGCTGTGTCAAGCTATTCTTGCCACAAGTAACATAACAATGCTGTTGTGAATTAAAACAAAAACCGCTACACTTAGTATAAAATATTCAGTTTGAGCAACTTCTGAACAAATTCCAACGGTCGAAAGCAAACACGGAGGTATCCGGTTGTGTTCATCTGAACAGTTCAAGCACCTTTCATCGGAAACTCCTAGAGAACCAAAACTGTCCATTGTCATCCGTTTGGTCCGACTGTATTATGCGTATATTAAGTAAATCTTCTTAGTTCGAAATTTAGATCTAGTTCACTAACTTTGAAAGGCTAGCAACCAATAATCACATTCTCAACTCACTGTCAGTAATCTCCAAGCAAGTATATGCTACAATGGTGAGTATTTAAACAAACATAATTTCTTTCATCTGTCCAACGCTTAAACAAAACTCAGTCATCATATTTACGGATCTTTATTCACATCTTTTCTTACTTGTTCATACAAAAATATAGTGATTTTTGTGCACACTGAATAAGTAACATGACTCTCGTAGTTGTCACCTTGTCACTACCTATAACATTAATGGGTGAGATTACGGTACCTGAAAGTTCAAGACAGCGCGAAGTCTGTCATTTACTTATTCCACAGTCAGCGTATCTATGATTCACTATTGTTGCAACACATAGTCATCACTTACTCAAAGTTAGCACCTGATAATTAACTGCCAACAACGAACAACAATAGGGTGAATAGTGTGCGGAAACCAGTGTTCGTAACAGTGATGGTATGTAAACTGACCGCCGGAAAACGATAGATAGTTCATGCCAGTAAAAGGGGTCTATTTTCGGGCAACCCAGTAAATGTGGTTAGCAACCAGTGGACAGACAAACCATCAGCCATTTACTTCTACGTCGTTTCAAGGCAGTCATTACACCAACGAAAAATTACCCGATTAAAATCGTCACTGAATAATTCCAAATCAAAACGCGCTTACAATATTTTGTGTATCGGATGTTAACCTGGGATATGAAGCTCGAAATTGGTTTGTAGAGTGTTTGCTAAACCAGGTCAAGGACGTTTCACCAAACAGCGGTCGCCGAGACTCATTTAACAATAGTCCTTACATGCTACAAAAAGTACAGTTTGTGAAGTGTTTGGCGCTTGGTTACGTTTTACGAACAAGATAAATCTGCCTCATTCTGATCAAAAACAATAGATAACGTTGAATATTTTGTAATGTCTATGAAAACATACAACTTTTACACTGGAATGTTCCAAAACATTAATCCTACACTGCTCAACTGGGTGAAACAAATAACCATCAGAATGCGGTTTGCGTAAGATGTGATCTTCCTTGAAAATAAACGTGTATTTTAATGACGTCAAACTATCAGTTTTGAAATGGAGTTTACAGGCGTTTCATCTGAGTGATCAATCAGAGTGAATATTTGTTTTTCATATTAACTATCAAATACTTCGTGCAATAACTCAGTGTTTTACTTGTTGAGTCATGAAACTAAATGGACTTTGGATTACTTATTTACCTTTTATTTGACTTTTTCAGTTTATTATGCCTGTTCGCATTTTGTCTAACCGCAAACGCAACTTGCATTCCTGGTGAAGATGGGAAATTCACTGGCATCAAACTCGGTGGTCCCTCCAACATAAGTGCCCCTTTGGGTACCGATGTACATTTTATATGTTGTGGCGGCTACAAGTGGACCTACGAAACTGATAGTGAGTACGCTGGTCGGGAAATCGGTCCTCATCCTGAGGCGGCAGGATCACCGAACAGTCGAACAAATGTCGAGAAGGGGTTGATGACTCCATTCAGCGTAACTGAGTCGCAGAAAGAACGATCTGCAACGCCTACAACAGTATATACCATGCACGACGACAAAGGGCGGTTGCTCTTGATCATCAATAATGTGGATACTCGAGATATGGGTCACTATCGATGTCACGCACTGGACGGGACAGCGGTCGATGCATTTCTGGTAGTTACTGCTCAGAAGTACTCAGACGATGAATCCAATCCGACAGTGATAGCAACGGGTTCAGTAATCCAGCGTTATATGATGTTTCCGTCGGACAAATTATCCAAAGTGAGTCTAGGAACCAAACGGTTGATTTGGACAGAGTGAAAGTGTTAGTTTTTCAACACCACGTCTTATAACCTAGCTAGAATCAAGCTGATATCTAGCTTGTTAAATGAGGATTTGCACCTGCCACAACTACGGCTAGCAGTCATTCACGGAAGTTTATGCATAGACATACGGACGATCAAACCATTCACTTTACAAAGGGAATAGTGTTCGAAAGTGGACATTTTACAGTAAAGATCAATTGTGATTGGTTACTGTGACGTAAAAATGCTGTTACACAGAATACAAAGCAAACTTCTGTTGTATTCACCATGTTAATCTTCAAACGAATTACTCGATAAATTGGCATAGAAAAGTACCGAAAACCATTAATAGTGAATGCCTCCGTTCATCTACATCATTAGATTGGATTAATTCGCTAAATCTGTGTTTGGAGATGTCATATGTAGTTGAGTGCTCAATGAAATAAACTGAATTATCTGAGTATATCAGACTTATAGAGCATAGCTTACTTTTCTTGCATTTCAGCTTTTTGTTTTCACGTTTCAGGAACTATTAAACTGAAAATTGTAGATCATCCCAATAGCTTTACACACTAGATCTCACTTAAGCCTTTTGTTTTGTGTTTGATATTTCATAGTTCGAAAGTAGGTGAGCGACAGTGTGAGCTGTTGATTTATTGCTGACGAAGGCGGTGTCAATGAAATTTTATTTTATGGGTTAACTGTTGTAATTGGCTTGATGGTTACCGTTTGTCTTCCCACAAGATTGGAACAAACCATCTAGTTAAATGCTGTTTAGTATTGTAGTCAAATAAGTAATCTTTATGAAAGTTGATGAAATGCAAATGTAGTCGTTAGATGAGCTGTTACGTAGAACAATCACAACATTTGAATAGTTCCTGAATTCAGGTGGAGGTTGCTAAAATGTATTCCATCTGGTCGTTTGAGCACGTCAGTCAATAGTACGTTTTCTGTATGATGGTTGCTAATGGAAGTAAAAGCAGACCTCTGTTTATTACGGAATGGTTGCATAGCGATGATAAAATGGAATGCCTATCTTTTAAACAACAAAATGACAGTAATGAAACTAGAATGTTCCTCTGATGGACAGCGTAGTACTGTGCCGGGACGTTGTCGTGGCAACACAAAGTTGCAAAAAGGAATATTTGGTCATCTTTCCCCGTTTGCTAATCGTACTTTGATGTTAATAGACATATCCTTTCTAAGGTGCTGCCTGAAACGTGAAAGTATACTATGTCGGACGGTCTGCATCATACATGGACCATCCAATACAATATCATTCGTTTCATATGATTTAACTTTCTGCTGTCGAAGTTCGTGTTTTCATGCACTCTTAGACAAAGGTCGGAAGAGTTTTCGAAGATGCGTAAGGTTTTCATTGGCTTTTTTCGACAGCACGGAAACTTAGTTCATCTCTTTCGTTTTTCATAGTAGAGCATTTCACGTGCTATTTTGTTGCTTAAACGAAAACAATAAAACTCTCAAGGCAACACAAGTTGCTTTCGAACACACGGGGAGGAGTATATCTGATAACTGAAGCCCCAACAAACTGGAGGATGTATTTCCCGTGGTTTCGAAAAATCACAAAGAATATGTCCTATTTGGATTAAATGCTTTACTATTGATGACGCTTGGTGCCATCCTCCGGCCTTTGTGCATCCGCCTGGCATTTCTGGTTTTGTTTTGAGCCAATTGGGACAAGCTCCGTGATTCGAGAAGCCAGCTGCCGGTTAATCCACTTAATGTAGCTCATATTGCAACTACATGAATATTTGCATAAACAATGGAAGGCGACACACGTAGGCTGATAGTTCTTAGCCAAGGAGACTGGTAAAGCTGTGGTTCGCTGTATTGTACATAGTTTTACAGCGTTATAGGATCTGGATACAACAGTTATTATGCGTTTTTTGTCATTGTTGACCAGCTGCCACATAGAAACGGGAGTTCTAAGTACTCAATCTTCTTTGGTGTCGTTGTCTCCTGTATCCTAAGAGTAGTGACACTACTATATTTCTTGAAAAATTGCAGGAAGAACCCTATCTGTGATTGTCTTCCGTGCATAACCTCCGCACTCTGTGAAAGATAGCTCGAACTAGGCTTCTCTTACATTGAGGTGAACAGAATCTTTCAAAATATATATACTTTCCTGTCTGGGTAGGTTTACTGCAAATGAATTTTATCGTGCGATCTGGTCCTTGCTGAGGCTTTGGCTATCAGACGTTGAAATCCCCCCTGTGTGAATGAAATTTTTGACTTATACGGACGTATTGCTATTGCTATCTTCACTCTGATGAGTAAGATTTCATTCGGCTCACCCGTTACAGTCTACCAGGAAAAAATACGTTTCATTTGAGATTGAATACATTATCTGTTCAATCACCTATCCGAACAAACCAGTGAACTACTTTCTCACGTAACCAATCAGAATGCGGCTGAATAAATCCTTTGGGATTTGGCAAATTTGGTGTCCTATTAACACAGTTCAAGTGATATTGATTGTGAAGTGAGTTACTTCGTTTATTTAATTACGACGTGCCATTTTTTGGCAAAGACGTTGCTGTTCAAAAAAGAAATCGGATGGTCGCTTACCTAGGTTCACCAATTAATGTTAAACAACCGATAAACATTGAAGACAACAGTAATAAGCTAAATGTGGGAACTATTCTACTGATCGGTGAAGCTTGAAACTTCCGCTTGTCGCTGTTTGGTCTTGTTTCATACATGAAGGATTGTCAGACCAAAGTTTTACCAGTGCCAAAGAGACGAACGTGCACCAAAGTGATACCAGATATAGAGGTCACTGGAATACTTTAAAACGTCCCATTGTTGTTTACCCAACTTTCAAAAGGTCGCATGGTTTGGCTGAATGCAGCTGGTTGCAAAGTTAAATGGGCATAGTGAGCAACTAAGAGTAACAGATTGTTTGCAAACTGCACAAGCTCGAAAGGTGGGTAGAGTAGCGTTAAATCACTTGAGAATTGTCTATGGGTAATTGGCTCTAAACATACTCAAGTCATACCAAGCCAGTAATACATTTCATGTTCCGAGTTTTAACGCGTACGTCTCTAGCAATTATGGGACACACCAATGTGCTCGAACCACATGCTAGTAATAAAGACAACCTCAAGCTTTTTGAAAATTTAGCGAACGGTTACAATCGATATCATGTGAAAAATCTACCGATTTATTTTCGAGGTTCATTCAACCTGAAGATTGAGAATGAAGAAATTAACAGAAGAAAAGTAGGATGTCAATTGTGAAATCAAATGTTTATACCAGGAACTAGAAGGAGACAAAAGAGTACGTTTACAGAGGACTGAAAGGGAGTGAGCATTGCTGGACTTGCTGGAAACATTTTGCACATTGAGAAAGAACAAAAATATGAAGCTAACGACTACTTTTTTCCACGTTTCTATTACTGAAAGTCGGTGGACGCTTAGGGGATCGAAGTGAAGGTTAAAATATTTGAACCCAAACCAATGGAAAGCAGTGGTGAACAGTAAAAAAATGGAACCGCATACAGGAAACCACGAGTCAACTGATTGAATAACGTGGGCAAACATTTCAATTTGAACAGAATCCAAAATTGATGGCAGCTGTTGCATGCCCATAGAATTTCCTGTAGGCGCCTTGCAAAAATAAGCACTAGACTCGAGTTTCGTTCTTATTAGAGCATGGGGAAAATATCACACACCAGTTGGTTGCAGCCTGAACAAAACTGCTATATCCTGACCTATACTACTACATTGGCGAGGTGATCAGGTTTGTGTGTTGTTTTGATCCGGTGGGCTAGGCTGACTAGGACTCCAATCCTTCCAGGTGCAACCTTGTCATACAGGCCAAAGGGGAGCAGTCAGAAGAAAAGCAGTTACACTCATAGGATTTTATGTCGCACTACTGACCGCGTAGGAGTGCTTAGGTAGTGAGGCACGATCCTATGGGCATACAGTAGAACTATTTTTGTGGTTGCGGCACTACTGTCTTCCGTATAAGGAAGAAGGGGGTTAGGAAAGGTATTCTCAAACAAAGAGCATTCCAATCGCCCAACGGTTGACCGTGACCGCCGGCGTATTATCCAATACGGTCGAAAAACATTTGTTATCTCTCAAAAGCCTGATGTAGCTTCGAGTACATCCACTGCGCGCAGCAGTGCTCAGATTCAGACATCAACCTCTTATTCACTACACCCTCCGGCTAGGCAAAACACTCACTGTCAAGCGAATCAGACTCTTGAGTCATTGGCTCCGGGTGGGGTCCCCCAAGAAAAACTTGTGTTTTGTTCTCTCGCAGGTTAGACTTTTGAGTCACAGACTCGTGGTGGGGTCCCTCGAGAAGGCCCATTCTACGGCATAAACGATTGGGAAGTGTCAGAAGTTGTCGTTCCCCCGACAGTGACATAATTCACTCAACACAAATTCCTCCTACTATTTCAACCCCCGTCTCTTGTCTTCCATGTGATTTCGGGCGACAATTGTTATCTGAGGCCAACACAACTGGTAAACATTGGCGCCTCCAATATCCGCACTCTCCGACAAGTCGGTCAGCTAGCTGCTCTGGCAAGTACTATCTCAAGTCTGGAGCTTGATATGTGCTGTGTGTCAGAGACGCGAGTCTAAGATTCTATCACGGTTATCCATTTGAGCTCATCTCTAGATAACTGTCGATCCAAAGGCCTCTATCTCAGGGTTTCTGCTGACGCCGAAGCCGAATCTTGTAGTCAAGCTGGAATGGGAATCGCACTGAGTCTGAGAGCAGAGCATTGTTTGCTCGAATGAATCCCGCGGAACAGTCGCTTGTGCGCTGTCAGACTCAATACATCGGCAAAGGTCTGTGGACGCAAATCAGAAAGGCGTTGTATATTCAATCTATCGGCGTGTGCTCCAACGGACAGCCGTTATGATGCCACCAAAGTTGAGTTATACGATGTCCTCGTTGACCTTCTGAGGCAAACAAAACACACATATAATCATACTAGCGGGCGATTTTAATGCTCAGCTTGGTCGTCTTTCTTCGGATGAGAAGCGGCTAGACGGTATGTTTGATGTCCGGGCACAACGCACTGAAAACGGTGAAAGAATGCTGCAGCTGTACGCATCCCATGGTCTCTATATTTCGAGCACCTCATTTCAACACAGGAAGAAGCACTGTGTATGCTTGTCAGCCGTGGACACAGTTGGATCATATAGCAGTTAGTTACAGGTGGCGGCACTCTGTTAAGGACTGTCGTGCCTTTTAAAGCAACCATCTGGACTCGGACCATGATATTGTACGTGCCGCATTTGTTTTGTCATTTACCCAGAAGACATACGCATGCAAATGCAAAGGACTTAACTGGCATTCAAATGATAAGAGTGCAAAGAACGCTTACCAAGAGGCATTGGTGAGCAAGTTGCCCAGTTCGAGTCAGGTGAATGATTTTAACGAACACTGGGAACAAAACGCCGCAGGTGTGAAATTAAACTTTGAAGAGGTATGTTCAATTGCGACCAAACTGGATGTCCATCACGTCGATAAGCCTCACGTACAAGCGTCGCTCGATCCCACCTGGTTCGGAATATGATGGGGACCGTCCAGAACTTATACGCAAGCTGACTAAAAGCTTGTGCAAAGACCGTGAGCAATACTCGGTTGAACAGTCGAAAGAGATGGGAAAAGCCCTTTCACCTGGGAATAGCAGAAAGCTTTTTTCCCTGATCCGTGGTTGTACTGGCCGTCAAGTCGGTGTAAGTGAGACCATATTGTAGCGAAAAGGCGTCCAATAAAGCATAATCTTTA
>JTDE01000222.1:301505-327144 GCA_014338405.1 Paragonimus skrjabini miyazakii | reverse complement strand
TGGAATCGAAAAATGGGTAGAAAGTGAATGATTAACACTTCGCAACCAAGTAGATGCAGAAGAGTGTTCAATTGCTTTATCATGAAACGTTGGACTGTGTCCTTATATAGTGAATTGAATAACTGCCGACTTCCCCGTGTTCTAGGATTTCTCTGCCGGTTTGTCTCAACGCAGAGGTTGTGAATTTAAATAGGTGACCGACGTATTATTATTTCAAATGTCGTTACTCTTGTAAAGTAACTTGCAGTGCAGTAAGTATTCAGTCCTAGCAACAGAAAACTGATACCAGCCCGTTGTAACGCAACTATGCCCCGTAAAATGCTATCGGTATTGAAATTCTGCATAGAAGAAGGTGAGAATTAAACTGGACCTGTTTCAAACTTGCATAGTAAGAGTGCGAGAAATAGTCTATATATACTAGTCTGGTCGACTGGATTATTAGACCAGATATTTCAGCTTTGGCATAAGGATTTGAATTGGCACGTAATCCATACATTTTCTGGAACCTAATGGTTACATGCTGTGTTCTCCACTCCTGATGCTTTTACATTTGTAAACCCTTCGTCTCACTAGGATTATATATTGCTTTCTTGATTATCTATTTCGCTACTGAATGTTAACATCTAAAGGTGTCCGTCTCTTAACCGCTATGATAAAATTCACGAACTGATAAAACTATTTTAAGCTCTCAAGAAGTTAAATGTCCCTTCAAATCACAGGTTGCTCACCTAGGAATTTCGCCTATTGACCCTATCTGAGGCAGTTTCCCAAAGAATATTACTGTTTTAAGGACGGTTTCAGCGAACTATGATGGGTGTTTCTTCTGAATCGAACAGTTCAAAGGTGGTTGCTACTAAATTTAGCAATTTTCACTTGGGAGCAGATCGAAACAGGGCAGTTTATCAGAGGATTCCTTCAGAGGAGGGTGAGTTCATGTGGGATTTACACAACACTAGTTTCACACTCATTATCAGATAAACAAGGCGATGAATCAGTCTCAATATAACGTAGGCTTTTTGTGTCAAGTTTAAAATAATATGGGCGTCAATTATTTGACATCCAAGATAGGCGTACGAGGTTAAGTTTGGTTTATCGCTTATTCATCATCATCTCTAAGTACCAATCCAAGTCTCCTTTGACCTAGATGATTTGTGTTTACATGTATAGAACAGTAGGGGTGGACGTGTACGATATTAGGACGCACAACTACTCGAATGACAATCATTGTAAATACAGGTGTTCCGGCTCCAGATATTATGAGCCTAGTGATTGCCAATGAACTGGAATCCACCGCCTCACGTTCAGTATTGTGCTCAGGACGATTGACTTTCTTTGGGGAACAGCTTGTCACATTGTACACTTCAGTGTGATTTAATGACCACTATTGAGTCAAATTTCAAAATCTTGAAGAGGTGCATTGTTTCACAAAATTAATACGATTATACTAACTGACAATATAACAATCAGCCAAAGTAGCTATACTATGTCGGGCTCCTCTGGTAAGTGATTGAGTAAAACAACACTGACAATAACGCAACACATTTTGAATGTACACTGAAAATTACTAACTTGTTTCAGTAATTATACCAACACCGATTAGCAGAAATATTGTGATCAACGTTGTCCACAGCATTGTTGAGTTTACCGTGAACTGTGTGCAGAGCCATAGAATTTATACATTTCAGTTTCTAACTAGTTATTGGCTCATCTTCTACTGTGATTCACAGACAAGCTTTTGAGAGGTTAGCGACAAAATGTGTTTCTCGTGTAGACGTGTAACCTGAATTTTAGACACACAGTAGGTTGTTTCACCACCTACAATTGAATGACACTGAACGTAAGCAACGTAACAAACTCATTGTGAGTGTTTCAAGAAAACTCGGATTCCATGTGACATGTGTGTTTCTCCTAAGGTCACTATTTCCAGTCATCAGTGATGCGCTTTTTTGCTATATAGTACGTTTGATTGTGATGAGCGGTTGATGAGATGAATCGAATTAGTTACACCATGCAAACATTGACTTCTTACGGTTCTGGTGTATTGAATCAAAGGTGTGCAGTTAGCATTCGGCGATTCTTAAAAAGTTGTTCAGGAAATATGGATAATTTCGTCGATCTCAAACATACTACAATGAATAAAATAAATGTAGTTTTGTGGCACTAGATGGAACGTTGATCACGTGATGAGGTGATGCGCCGATGTTAGATAAAGTAATGTACAGATGCTTGACCGAAATGAGACGAACAAGAAATTCATCATCAGCGTATTAGATGCGACGGTTGCCTGAGTGCTTGTTTTGCTCAGGAAACAGTAAACATGTTTTCGGAGGTGTTTTGAAGCAAACAGCTAGAGGAAGAGAAATAACAAGTCATTGTTTGATTAACGAAGTCTAGTACAATGCGATTCGCGTAATTTTGAAGAGCACCGTAAGAAAATGGCAAGCGTTTCACAAATTGTGAGATACACAGTGAGACAAACAGTGCGGTGCTTAGCATATTTTAGCCGGTGATGACTGCGGGTAAGTTGCTTCTGGTGAACCAGTTGGGCTACCAGTTTCTCGTTGCCAGAAAGCTTATGGGTATATCAATGAAAATTGTATTTGTGAGATAAACTGCGTCAGTTAGCTGAGTTTAAATATTTTATCAGTGTGCATAATAATTTTGGATCATGCAGTGCACTTATTAATTTTAAATATCTACGTAATTCGCTATGACATACTACTTACAAGGAACCAGAATGTCTTCTTCTGGGTGACTTAAACTCGATAAAATGCCATGCACACAGATTTCTCGACTAGAGTTCTGAAAGACATTGAATTTACAGAAACCCTTCCTACTGTTCGTATATACAAACCTTCAGTTATCTTGTCTGACTATTGAGCGATCAATGTTTACAACGTTTCATTACACCTGAAAATCAGTTTGTATCTCGTGCATTCGCGTTACTTGACTAAGGTTGAAACCGAAATTTCACCTGATGTATATAATTCATATGGAAACCAGAATCTCTCAGATCATAATGTAGCCATACAGTATACCAATGATTATCTTCTGCATCCGCGACGAACTGTACTGTGGCAGTCTTCGGATAGTCAGATCCTTTTGAAAAATTTCGCAAAAAGCACATGTTTTTTATTCAACTGAAATTGTGAATTGTCCCATAGATAACGTTTTGCGTAACGTTCTCATAACATGGCTGTCGTACATCACTAAGATGCTTCAACCTGTCTGATCAGATAGTTATTGTTGATATGAACAACGTTGTCCAGCATTGTGATTGGTCTGAGTTGCCCTTTTGATGGTCTGTGTACTTCAAACACTGGAAAACCTTCTGTTCGAAAGCATTTCATCCAGTTTCGGTATAGCTGTTATTATTAGGAATGTTGAAGCTGATCTCTTCATATTGGTCTGTGTTGTCGGTTGATTCAATTTTTACTAGTGATGCTCCAAGGTGTTCGCTCTTCCGAGTTGCCGAAACGTTCGGATAACAGTGTTGTCTTGGTGCCAACATTAGATACCCACGGCGTCACTATTCTGATGGTTTATCCAGTATGCAAGACCGTTAGTCAGAACCACTTGCTTCCCCGGTATAAGGTGAAATGTTCGAGACTGTTCTGTAGACTGCATTGTACTGATTTATCAGGGTCATACACGTGCACTGAATGCATGTAGACATATGTACGTATCGGTATCGCTTGAAACCACGTGAAGGACTCTTGGAACCATTGCAAATTTTAACGTCAAACAGCTTATGCAATGAAGCTCATTACAGAAATGAATGTCTCCTCCATCGTCTTGGATGATATAATCGAAATAAGTCATAGTTACATGTTAAGCGTTCTGACATTGACCATCTCTGTGAAGTGGTTAGTTTTCAAGGTAACCAGAACACTAGATTGGTTTTCCTCACTTTCGATCAAGAATATATTTGTAACGTGTAAGGACGCACTGGCTTTATTAGTGTATATTCATTGCGAGCTTTGCTGCGTAGCACTTCCTCTCGTCTGTTAAAACCAGTTTCACAAACCTGGATTAATATAAGCCAAGCCAAACAAATTCAATGTTTTATGTGAAGGAAAATTTATTATTTGAAAACGTTCAAGCTGATATCTTCTTCTAATAATATCGTATTTCCGACTGTTGCCCGTTTTGTTTAATTTCAGTGTGACATTCTGACGACTAAAATCTGTGTAGCCGATTTTAGTACATAAAGCCATAGAGTAGCTATTCGGTACTAGTCATAAATCATCATGTGTGTTTTATCGATCCGTGGTTAGTGTAACACAATAGCCACAACCCAGTCGTCTGTGTCGCATCTGAAATCTATGTAACCTAAACCCACACACCACTGTGAAAAGAGCAAACAATTCTACACGGTTTGTTTGCCTGTTAGAACCGCGTACACGCGTTCCTGCTTCCAACAGCCTCCACGCATGCGCCATAATTCACATCAGACACCAGACTCGCGTTGATCTATCCACAAACAGTAGGATAGGCAGTGTGTCATCTTTAAGGCACTGGGAGTTATAATTAGATTACAACTACATAGTCGATGGTGTTTCTGTTGGATCCGCACAAATTTGACAAAACATACATAAATGCTATTAACCCATTCGATTATAAGACCTGAAATTTAGTGTGAAAAACGGAATCATGTCATGTGAAATGCGGAGGTAAAATATTTCACATGTGAAAGAACCAGCGCGTGTTTATGGTTTCGAAAAAATGTCACTTCTAGTATCTTTGAACTGTTTCATTCCCGATCCAATCGATTGTTTGGCACATCTAGCAATCCGCTCAGCTAGAGCATGTCACCGCTGAATGGCCAACCGCGCGTTGCTGTAATTCACCCACTATCATATTCAACACCAACAAAGGAACGCCCAAAATAGTTCTTTCCTACGGTGACTTGCGACAATGAAAGTGTCGTCTCAGAAAAACAATCATGTTTTTAACTGTCGAATGAAACTGACTTCCTTCAGGATGACATGTACACAATAAAGCTGACAGTGGAAACTGTTTTAAACCGGAATGGTATATACGCTACTCGTGGTCTCTGTCAAGAAGAAAACTCATTACGCATGAGAAAACGAAGAAGTTCAACCAAACAAGAATTATGCGGACAACTGTGAGTAATTTTCTATAAGCTACAAAACCGAAATCACAAAGAGTCAACTCGACGCACATGAAAGCATTCCGGCTTCCGCTCGTTGTTCGAGGTGAATTTGGTAGACATCTGAATAGGTACAGAAACGCAAATTATATTTTCGCGTGAAGAAACACTACTCAAATTGTAATCAAATCGACGATTATATCTTTCACAACTCAGGTGACCAGATGTCACATAGCTTGATTGAATTATTTTCTCGTCTTGTTCTAAGCCATACAACATACGACAATATGCATGGCTGTTGTAAGGGACCCCGCGAGATGTAATACCAAGCATGACAATTTGGTTACTGATGAGAAGTCGAGGATGTTGTCGATTTCCATTATATCTTACGTAAATCGGACCGAATATTTCGCGGTGAAATAATCTTTTGAGCCAACGTTTCTTGAAAAGAAGCGTTGGTTTTGAAGTTCGCCTTGGCTGAATTTCATCAGTAGAGTTTGTCCTAGACACAGTCCGAAGCTGAATTCCAGTCACATTTTCTGTAGTCAATGGTGTTAGTCACCGCGCCGTTGACCTCGCGTTATGCACTACGGAATTATCGTATTTGGCAGCCCAGTTACATGTGATTGTGGAAGAAGCTCTAGCGAAGTGCATCCTTTCCAAAACAGTCAATAGGAAAGTCTATATGACTGGAGCGAAGCTCAGAAACTGCTGAAACGGACAGGTTATGAAGGATAATTTTACAGACGACTGTCTTTGTTGAAGATCATGAGATCAGACTGAGTACTGACAAGTACTGGAGTACTTTATTGCTGGGCTGAGATACAGTGGATACTGCAACTATTTTGCTCAACAGAGGTATTGTTGAAATTTTAGACACCCATATTTCAGAGTGATAGTATGGACGACGAGAGAGGAAAGGCGTGGTTGTTATGCCATTCGTCGCTACATAAATCCAGAAGGTTTTCCTTCAAGTTTTCCGCGCACAGGGCTGCTAAACTTATACCTGAAAACTGTGTTATGTTGTGCAATGTGGACGTCTCCTCACTCTTATGCTACGTATGCAGCAGTACATCGGCATACCTAATGATAACAACAGGATATGCGTTATTTCAAAGAACATCTTGGGTTTTCGGTGATCAGACGGGGTTCTGTACAATGGGGCACATAGCAGAGTAGATGCTGATAGGATTAAAATCGAGCTGACGACTAACCAGCTTGCTTAGCTGGAACACGTCTGTCTGAGAACCGACGAGTAGATCATGATTCATTTGTTGCATACCAACTAAAACCGACGAAACCTAGTCAGTGGAAGCCGCACATCAAGTGAGTATTTAGGATGGTATTAGTAAGTCGAGGTCATACGATGAAATCATCCATGACCGGGTTATTCAAAAAAGGATGATCCGGATGGATGGCACAAACGTCAACAAGTTGCAGCTGAGTGATCATGAATCCAAGCATGCACTTCAGAAATGCGTCGTGGTCTTCAAAGGTCGTGGCGACATGATCCTATGTTTCTGTGACTAGTGCAGCCACGAGTGGGTCATTTGTCTCTCACTTTTAGATCATCAACGTACTCACAATGCACAGCAAACTGAAAGACGGTGTAATCGGTCAACTCAAACAAGTCAACTAGACCATATCACCATCCTTGTTTTAGGTCGTATCACCCAGCCGTCTCTGTCGTCAGGTAAACTACTTTGGTTTTCACTTCAGAAAACCTGATCACCCTGGTCTCCCAGCTTTTCTCTTCGTCAGCTAACTTGGCGCGCTCTATGCTGAACGCTGTGTTTGATTACTAGGTGCACGTAAAATTTATTCGTCTTCCCAATTTTATTGCGTGACAAACTACCGTAGTGGAGATTTTGTTTAACATTTTCAACACCTTTCTTTCTCGCTCACTTCTTGACCTTAGAAAATTGGAAGGATTTCAGTTTCACATAGGTCCGTCGTGTGATCAGTCAGTGGTGGTCTGATAAACTAGGCGAGCGTCCGCTCAACATTCTCGAACTTATTTCTTCGGTTCGCAGATAAAACACAAAAGATATATATAAATCCATCTGTGGTGACGGATGTGCCAAGGTATCATCCGACTTCAGTCACTGCGACAAGATAACCTGGAAACGCACACTGCCACCCATGTATGTGTGGGAATTTACTGAGGTGGAGTGAATGGGGCTGCGAAAGGATATACGCGTCCGTGCAAACAACGTTTGCGGCACATTCGTGTAAGCGCCCGTGTGCTTGTTCCGTTTACCCAAAATAAACATTTTTAAAGGGTATATGTAAGTTGAGCTCGGGTTATTTACTCACATGACTGACATACAACCCATATATTTACAAGATGGTCAGAAATTTGAATATTTGTTATTTTGTAGTAATAGACGTGGAAACATATGCCCAGTTTGTCGTAACACACGGAAACATATCTATTCAATTGTTCGTTTCCATTTCCTTTGTTTCACTTGATCGGTGAATTCCCACGAAAATAGCATGTTCCCAAACTAATTCTCGTCCCTGAAAATCAAATCTCCTATGACATAATGAGGGTTTATTGATTTGACTAGGTACCTTTTGTGATTGCTTTGGGGAGATCAAAACTTCTCAGTTAATCAAGGTATTGTGTAGTGTGAGATTTAAGCAAACTCTGAACCATAATCACAAGCAACGGTGGATGAGTGGCTGAATAATTTGATCGTGTCTTAGGTGTACTGAGCGTCATGGCGGTCAACAATCTCTCCGGCTATTGAGCTTGACATATTTCCGTTTCAAGAATGCACACTACAGCCGAGTCGTGAGAGTAGCTAACCTCCAGTCTAGTGTTTTGTTCCATATTGATTAGGCGTAAGATCTCTTTGAATTTTGTTATATATAACAGCTCTTGTATATGGCTGTTCAACAATAACGAACGAAATCACACTTCACGAGACGACAAAACATCGTTTAAGTCCTTTAGTTTCGAACATAAATGCACTAGAATATACATAAGAAACGGGCAGCAATGACGACACAAATGGTCATCACCGTGCTTGGTGTGTGAAACGAGCGGAAGATAATAGATTAAAAGTAGCCACAATGCTTGAGCCACGTAACTACGTATTCTGGATTAGTTATGTCTCCAGAAAAGTAGCCAGTGCTGAGTTCGGATCGCACAATATTTAACCGAACGATTTAACCGGGTTCACAATGTGACCTGTTTCCATAATCTGTTCAGCGAATGGCGTGGTCGTGCTTTTAAGGGCGCATTCTATGGCCATTATTTTTTCCATAACTCAGAAATCAGGAATGAAGTCCTTGCAGAACAACGAAGTGACATTCAATACCATTGTTTAACTCAACTTATTTTGTATGTAGACGCATGCCAACTCGTTAAATCAAGTTAGAAATTACATACTGCACCTTACTGTTCAATGAGTACCTTAGTGTTTTCATAGTCAGTATATGTATTCATACCTATCACTTGTCTAACCGCTCGGATGACCGTTATAGCTCAATAGTTGTTCGCATGTTTTGCCAAGCACACAATGAAAATTGTTGTATTTCGTGTTTGCATGTGGATTATGAATCGAATCTTCTTTCCAGAAAGTGGATCGCAGAAAAGACAATCTTAATTTAAAAGCCCCATAATGTTGTCAGTCATGAATGTTATGTTATCTTGGTTATCAAGTTCATTTGTGAATATAAGTTGCTGCCACCATTTTAAATCTATGGGGAAGAAATCGGCGAGCTGAGGTGCATCCTTTAGGTCGAAATAGACTAGGTTGTACCTTGTTGGCTCCACTGATGTAAATAGCCATCGAACAAGTCTGTGATGGGACGAACTGACGACTGACAAAGGTAGCCTAGGCTAAAATCCACTTTGAGAATTTTGAGCTAACTTTACGCAAGGTCACTTAGGTCACAGAAAATTCCGGGTTCAGTACACAACATAATTTAACCAAGATACTGCGAAGAACACGGCGATGGTACCTTAAGTTTCCCTGATTACGCCAGTTTGTTTAGCACTGCTTTTGCATTTAAGAGTTTCGAATAATATGTACAAAAGTTTGCCGATGCACACAATACAGTTCACAGAACAACTTCAAACATTGATCTGGAGAGAACATGAACTGAAAGTATCCATAGATATCTCTTCTGTAGTTGTTGCTCACTGTGCGGGCAGCGATGTAGCTTTAGTGGGTCTCGTGAAGTGATGAGGACTATCAACATGTTTAGGTAAGAAATGCCAGTCACATGTGTTTTTGATATTATTCAGTCTAGGTTAATGCGCTTTCATAGGATTACAGTAAGCCTGACGTTACTATCGAAAGCAGTAAGGACTAATCGGGTTTTGTGTAGAATCCAGGCCCATTCAACCTGTCAACTGACTCCAGTTTTGCCGTCAGACTTTTGGAAGAGGAATAAAAAGATGTAATTCGTCCGACAGTTTGTGAGCTCTGACAACATGAATGCTTGTAGCGGACTTACAAGGAAAAACACAGCAAGTGACAGATATAATCATGAGAACTAGAGGGTACACAGGTAGACGTCTACTGAAAAAAACCCATGGCCATATCACGCTAACGCCAACCACTTCTCAACATCCAAACAGGTGCCAGTACGTCTGATTGGTTGCACGTGATCAAATTTTAGGAAGCGTCTCTTTTCTGCACAGAAAAGAACATTGAATGCATTAGTATTTACTTTGTAGCCTGTCAGCAGCAATTGCTCAGTGACCAACGATGGTGGTTTTTGGACTTTTGAAGCGGATGTTGTAATCAGAATAATCAGTTGGACTAGGAAACTGTTACAATTTAGAACATACGTCAAACTGCAAGCTCTGACACGCAGTCAGTCCAGGGTAGAATAAGAACACGTGACGACAATAGCGCGTAGCTTTATCGAACACAAGAGAATGAATCATATTGACGATGAGGCATAGATAAGACAAACAGTCAACCAATCGATTGTATAGCAGGATTGGATCCTTCGGGGCCAGGGTGAGAGAGAGCGGGACACACACGCGTGCACGGGTAGACAGGTAACATGCGGACAACGGCAGGCGCGGATGCTACAGAAACCCACTAGGAAGTACTCACTGATTCCAGACTTGGAAAGAGAACTCCGATATGTGGAAACAACTAGCTTCAGAAGACAACCAAATTGCTACAAGCGAAGTGACACGTAATAAGCACTCCAGGTGTCACCTCATCGAGCAGGAATCTAACATGCCACCGTACCTTGTCGATTCTAGGAATTGAACAACACCTTAATACAAGCTTCTTTCCTCATAGACTGTTCCGAAGCGGCTTCAGCTGTTGTTTCCACTGTAAACAGAAAGGGTCTCTAAATTACTCCACTGAGCCTCCTTTACAGAAAAATCACTCTACTTTAACAAACTGGGTGAGGTTTAAAGGTTTGGGTCCGGTTGAATCCGTAAGTATTAGATATTATGGAAAGTGGACATAAGGACAAAATACGGAACTGCGAGTTTTCTATTCCGGTCTAGCGACGTTGCACGATAGAAAATTCCGGAAAACGTTTGAGGTGTAACGCAACCAAGAGCGTAAGACACTTATAATTGGTTGGGTAAATCGCAGCCTTCCTGAGTCTCACTGGGACGTATTTAACTTAATCGAAAGCTTCAAGCGCTTGACTGCTTTGATCTATAGCTAGCCGTCCGCGTTTAGAGATGCTGAACCATTTCTTCTAGTGCTTTGCGATGAATACCATATTTGGGTGGATTAATAATATGTTAGCCAAGAGAGGGGAGAGTTTAGTTACCTGAAACTAGATCTCACAAACCACTAAACTGTCTAATCAACATCATTCCCCATTTGAAATTTCTTCAAGGTAGTACTAGCAACTAGATTAGTTTAGCAGGTCCAGCACCACCTCAATTCCTAGTTGGGTTATGTGCCATCTTTTCCTGGTTATGTTATTATCAATGTGGTTAGCATGACTGATGTGGTTAAATTTACGGGTACACTAAATCACAATGATCAGCCTATAATTTTAGCTGTTTGGGATAACTTGTACAAAGTATTTGCCAAAATGAATGTCTCACTGTCCATCCTCACGAGAATTTAAAGATAGCAGAGGCAACCCAGCAAGTGTAAGTAGCTTAACGTTATCACCACATTCAACATTCAACTCATTGTTGAGGAGGCTCTCGATGTTGTTACCAAGGATGTTCCAGTTAAATCCTTCAGACTTCAAAAATATTATGGGAAGCTAGAAATAATCAAACATCTGATCATATCGAAGCACTCAGCAGTGAATAGGTACTAAGTAGAATACACAATTTGACTTCTGTTGCTGTAAAACAGACTTGGTTTAGTTCTCATCAAGGTCTGATTGAGGGTTGAATTTTGGCCCTGAGTTATTGAACAATAATTATACAACATATACTAAAGTAAGATTAACACTACGCCAGTTCCAGCGTCAGTCACATTTATAACTGATTATGAGAGATTGCCAACAATCAAGGTTAATACGCAATTGATCAAATTAACATATTACTGAGAATTCACAACTCTTACCCAGAAGCATGTTTTCACAGGTAACTAAGAGAATATCTAAATGTTCGTAGTTCCAGAATGAAGGTAAATGGGCATTGTGGAATCCTGCAGACAACAGTGACGTTCAGCAAGGATCCATTCTATGCTTCTCATCGTTTATTCTTTTGTCATGGAATTAATAACTTTGTAAAATGGTTGCTGCCCTTGTGTTCCAGTTGATCAGTGTCCAGATCATTTAGAAACATCGTTGAACAAGTTAAACTATTTCATAAAATCTCCCATATAATACAATTCACAAATGACAGTCATTGAATATAAGCCCACGTATATACTGCTTTAAAATTATGCTGGCTACTGTATGGACAACGTTAACCCATATGTATATGACTGAGATATGGCAATCTACCACACAGACAGTTGAGTTCTGCTTACAAGTGCCATATCTAGAAATACACATGGGAAATGGAACCTTTTATGAATAAGTCAGAAACTATGATATCTCAAAACATCCCTTTGCTAGGGTAAGTTCAGTGACTTAACCATACACCAGAACAAGCGAACAGGCCAGTCGTCTTTGTAAAAATTTCCGCATTTATTAAAAGAATTCAGAGATGTACCGCTAGAAACGTTACTGGGCTCAAAGAAACCACTTATCTAGATTGACTAGCATGACTAGGCCGACTCCCAAGGAATTACACTTATTACTGATGAGTAGTCAGGGAATTGGTTAATTTCAAATTGAACGTCACCTACAATTGACCGCAGCTGTTGCAATCTCACAGACTTTCCAGTCGGGTGATGTTCAATATGAAAAAAGCACGTTCCGCACTCAAAATTTTCCACATATCACTAATAGTTGCCTCACGCGATGTAACGCTCAATTAAGAGATCCTTGTTTGGAAGTGGAGTGTAGAACTGGCTGACTTTTACGTAGTCACTACTCCGTTGTTAGCATTTGATTATATTAAACTAACCAATCCAACTCTCTGGTCACGGCCATATCCGTTGACATCTCCAAATTCTACATGATCCGTACATTTCTACGAGATATACTGGTAGCTGAGATTTATTATTAAAAGACACAATGCCAGATATATCAACAAAAGCAACGTATACTTGTAAATTATCATCAGATTCGGAACTCGAATGGCAAACAGAATGGCGATTGAATCCATTGGTATGATAAAAAATGACAGCAAGCAGTGTGCAACCATTTATCATGGAAGAAACAACCAAATAAACCAATAACATCGTTGGATCAAATACCAACAGCTTGCCTGAAAAACGTTGCAAGTGAACTATGTGTACTTCGAATAATCTATCAGTATCTTCGAAGTCATGACCATGCTAGTAATAACAGATTTCCCATCACCTAATTATCATAAATGTTCTTAATAAGTCCCGTAAGCAAATTTCAGTCCGCATGCCTGCAAACAGTTATTTATAGTTAACTGAAAGGGGTCATGTTTATGTGAAACAGTTTTGTCAGACCGGAACGAACAAAGCAAGTAACAGGTCAAATTTTAGTAGGCCACGTGAGGGACACAAATGAAAATGGCACTCTGATACAATTACATTGTAGATCAAAGCAAGTAAAACTGCGAAAGTCTGATGGATCATGGAGTGGGTGGAGGACCATGACAACCACAGGGCACAAACAGATTTTACAGACTCATGTGAGTGGATTGTTCGATCAAACTACGATCGCCCAAACCGTGGTCAGAATTGAGTAACCTTGACTTAATAAATCGAACAGAAGTAGTGGCGTGGTTAACGGCAGCACTCGGATCAAGATGTTTTAGCTTTAACGTTCTGATAATTGTCTTGCTAGCCCCATTTTTGATCCAGGCTCTACAGTGTGGGCTTAGCAAAGACGGTTATTCAAGAATTGCATTCTATATAAGCAATCTCATGACTTCATAATGATGAAACTGCTTATCAGTGAAACAATACTTCCAAACTCGCTGTATTGATTAATTCGAGTGCTTTTCTTTAGTTCATACGTTGGTGAGATCGATCGGCGAAGTAGAAAATCCAGGACGGCTAGTTGACTGATACTTTCACATTCGATTGTAACTGTTACAGTAAGGTGGACCATTTTGCGAGTGTTCACGGAATCTATTGGACCAGCGTGTTCGTCAGTTACATAATTAATGCAATCCACTTGTCATTCGTAAATATTGCAGCTCTGAATAACTCCTTTTATCTAGTCATTTTCAAGCTCAATCAGGAAGTTGTTGGAGATCAACCGTCCGAATGAGAATCCTTTTTTGGCATATGCTGATATACATTCTTATTTACTCTTATTTACTCTGTATGTCGTGAGCACAAAAGTACATCAACTGAATCGTGTTCGTTGTTCACATGCAGACATCTGGGCTGTTTGTAAGGATATAACTACATAAGGAATCTACGATCTTCTTCAGTATAACATCTGGAAATATCTGTCTGGTAGGCGTTGTTCCCATTGTTGTTGCTATCGGTTCGCGTAATATTCGGATGGTGGTATCTGATTTCGTTCCATACGGTGGTGACTTCGGGTAGCTTCCCGAAATCGGACAATTTCGCCAATTAACCAAGACCAGTCAACCAGACGCCACATCATGCCTTATTTTATGTGGTTCGGAGAATTCACAAATTGGCAAGGTCGGCCGTAAGCCAATGGTCATCGAAAATATCATAGGAAGTGTCGACGCGTTTTGTCGATAAATTGGAGTTTAGACGCAGCTGCGGGTTCACAGTTGATTATGCCTAGGTTGATGTCAACCCCGAAGATTTAAACCAATGGAATTTTTGTCCAGAAAGCCTTTTGAGATAGTCGCCTTGTCCTGTTGATCAGCAAGAAATGCGCATGTATTTTTGTGCTCTGTTGCTAGTCTTCCTTAAATTTAAGTGAGTCGCAACAGTCCGACTTTTGGTAACCCGACAGATTTTTTATGACTATCGGACTATCTTTCGGGTGTGACTAAACTTCTACTATGATTTACCTCTATACGCAGTTGGGAAAATCGACGAGAATAGTACCGGTAAGGGTAGGTATGCCGACACGCAAGGAACGACGTTAGAAGGAGGGTATCGCGTTAGAGGCGGAAGCACTCCAGCATAAGCTCGGGGTGACGCGCGATGAGAACGTGGTGGATACAGCTCATCCAATAGTTAAAAATTCTGATCAGTTGGCAGATCATCAGAAATGTGGGATTCTCAAGGAGCTTTTGGACTCATTGGGGATTGCAAAAAGAAGTCTCCCATTCTTACGACCGAATAAAGTACTCGAGTGTTGAAGGTCATTGGTGAAGAAATGGAGAGATATAAGGCCACGCAAAGGAAAGTTGAAACAGAGGTTGCGTCGTCCGAAGTATCTTTGTCTTCAGGCAACAGGAACTGTGATGTTTATTAGAAGTTAGGTCTTCAGTTTCAGTGTACTGTGGACGCCAAACCGAAAGAAGTAAACCAACGGACGGTTTAACCGTCTCAGTATTGCGGGGGTCGACGAAGTAGAGCAGCTAATACATATACTTTATTGTTCTTTCCTTAATAAATCAGAGACTACTGGGAATCGTGGAAGTTCTGTTTGGACAAACTCGTCACGTCTCCAGAAAGACCCTTGATACCATGCTAGGCACTGCTTAAATTGCAATTAACTCAATCACGGCCAATCGGTCAATCGTTCTTTATTTCGTAAAGCTGTTCTGCTCGATAAAGGCGATCACCGTGGGATGTGGCTCATTCTTCATTATTACGTGGGTCGATTGCGGAGACACTTCATTCCTCACTCACGTCAAGCCGAAAATATATGTTGTGTTGTCACCAAACCACTCGAGGAGTTTCTGGCGCTGAATACAGATCGTTCCTATGGTTGCTGCCATGACGTGTTCCTTAATGCGTTGTCACCTACCGCCAGGGGTATTAGATGGGGAGCGTCTTTCAGAAGAACGACCACGTCAGGCTGAAATATTATTCTTACCTTTGAGGTCTCTTATCCCTTAACATCAAATTTCTTCCGCTTTTCGGCTGATCTACAACAAACCGGTATGCAAACGTGAACAAACAGGTTTGTTCTCACCAGTCTATGATCCTTGCAGCATTCAGCCTCACGCATCACGTGTATAAAGCGTGCTTCGTGAATGTCGTGCACTCACGAAGTTGTGTAGTAAAACAAACGACGATAACCTTCTCGTGGGCAAGTCCACGTCGTGATCATGACGGACAGGTGATCGCAGAACCGATCTCCTGTCTCATTTGACACGCAGTTGGACCAGGAACAATAAGAGGTGTAACAGACGTACCTTGACTGATTCACAGGAACCCGGGCATGATTTGTGGACTGACGCAGCATGGTTGGCCTACCACCAGAGAGTTTATGCAGTCGGTGACTGCAAAACAGACGCCCTGGTCCCGAGCACCATCTTCTAATATAAGCTAGATTCAGTACGTGCTATCCGGAGTTCACCTTGGCCTGTAAACCTGGTTTCAATCAAGGTTAAGGCATCGATGCCGTGAGGGCTCAGTTTTACAATAGTCATTGCGATGGGGTCGTTCCGACCTCTCAGTACTGCATCGATGCAGTAGCTTAAGCACGTTCTTGCGTCCACGCGCATGTCTCAGACTGGTGCGTGGGACTCAAGAGTTGGTCCCTGACTCAACAATTAGACCTATAGAACTTGCGGGGCAAAAACACATACGGTTTCCTTGGAAGACCCGACAAGTGGCCAGTGATTCGGAAGTATGATCATTTTACAGCACTGGTCGTGCACCTTCAGCTGTTCAAATGTGTACGAACCTTCAGTCGATGGATCTTTCGCAATAGTAGGTTACGACTTTCTTCTCCTCAATGCCAATTCATTCACCATCTTTTGAACTGTCAGAGGTTATGACAATTCTGGCTGCCAAAATGTGCAGCAACCAAACAGTTTATCTTTGACAAAACGTGTCATTCGGTATAAAACAGTCTGAATAACAGCCAAAATCCATTCTGAATTTGGACTATTCCTAACGACAGACTTTCAGAATCTGGCTGGAGTACTAGAATTTGTGTTGAGGCCCGTCTTTAATTGAAGACACCATTAGTACAACGTAGGTACAATCAATGGCACATAAGGATACTCTAACTAGATTATTCGCCCTACATACACTCTATTATATCACTTAAATTCACTAGCACGCTTTATCCTTATAAGTGACGTATACGTCATTATTTGAATGTCGCTCTATTCTTTCCGATCTGAATATTTCACAAGCTATTTTTCAAACGGTATTGAGTGGTAAAATAAAAGACATTCCCAAAATAGATGTAAACCAAGAGAACATTTTTTGTTCTCATATCCTGCTAAAGGTTAAACTACTGTTCGTTTGTGTGTTGTTTTGTTAAGGAAAACGTTGTCGTCAAAATTACAAGTTTTCACAGTCAACACAGTACTAAGAATGTCTAGGAGACTAGACTGACAGAGATAGTCGGTAGCTCAATTTGAGCCGTTAAGCATCACTGACGAAATCTCCTTTTTTGTAATAAACAGATGAAGCTACATTCAGTTTCAAATGGTTTGCAGTATGATCCGCTATGGGCTACTAGTTTGCGTCAAAGCAGTATACCTCCATCAGGTGATCTCTCAGGACAACTTTTGCTATACTGATCAAGAGGAAATGCACCTTTGAAAGTTAGTTGATATTTGCTGAACTGAATCTGGTCTCAGTCCATTCCGTCTAACCTTGTAACCAACGCTCTTTCCTGATGGATCGTAGAATCTTATTAAGGGTGTTTTAGAACAAAAGTGAAAGCCTGTCATTCGTATCTCACGGAGACTGGACACATCTGAAGAAGGGTGTGCGTAAACACACTATGAAGTCCTAGCCGTCTACTGGACTGTAAAATAAGATCATACGTAAAAACGTGAAACGTGATCTACTGCTGTAGCACACCATGGAATATTCTAATCCGTTTATCTTTTCGACTGGTTATTGTCACCTCCTCAGCCAACAATGTGCAAAGATGAAGCATCGTTCAGACCGAGTAGAATTGTTGCGTTTTGCACAAAAGTGCCAAAATACATTGTAGAGTTACACAGCGTATAACACCCACCGCACTCGCACAAACATTTGTTTTCACTGATTGTCTACTAGTGTAGATATCACCTGCTTCTAAACCAGATGTTGTCGGCTGATAAGCGTGTGTAGGATACTCTTGTGAGCGCAAATGTTCTGTCGACTTCGCTCGTCACGAAGAATTATTCTTCTCTAAACTGACATATTTGCCTCAACGAGCTCAAAGTGATACCATCTATGCATCGGAAAGCTGTTGGGGATTATTTTCATTCTGAAGAACTGCGTATCGAGAAACTTGAATCATTAGCTATGATTCCTCGTTGGTATCCTGAAACTGATCCTGTCATTCGTCACACAATGAAGGATTGTTTGCATTTCCTACACTAATCCTATAGTTTTTTGTCAAAATATAAACCTTCTTCAATTTCTCCGGAGACCTGGTGATAAATACTGGTTTATCATTGTGGTCTGCATTTTAATATGTATTGCTTAATTGTACAGTGTGAGTCAAATTCGAATGGAATTCAGTAAATGTTGAAGATGTCTTCCACAGCTATGTTTACATTCCCGCCCTACTCTAGGCTTTCGGTTGAGAATATGAACTCGTTTTAATCCTGAATGTCACACGGGTGCCTAACTTATAAATAACAAGTAAGAAACTGGGTGTTACTCACTGTCGCTAAACATCGTTAGGATTTGTGAGAAAAGTCGAGAACTGTCGTGAATACACTGCATCCGATCATAATTGAGGAGTTAAAGATGGGTATAGGGAACATTTTCCCTTACCATATTACAGTGTTAGTCACAGTACTACAGGTGTGAGTCTGTATATCCATAAGGGAACGACCGTCGTGCTTCAGCATGCCGAGTAATCAACTTGCCGAGTACTGATGTCGAGTGAGCGGTGACCAATGTGGTACAATCTGGAAAAGATAACACTTACCAATGAGGCTTAGTCACGACTCAAAATGCCTGAATTCATGCGTACAATTTTGTCAACAGCTAGGACTACAGTTAGTGCAGTTTGTAAGATGTTCAATAGTGAAAATGCGTATATATTTTGCTTGTGATTGATAACTGTATCCATTTTACAGAGTAACGTTTGGTCAACCCGCAATGCGATATTGTATGTGAGCATTTATTCCCGGAAATTAGGCATCCGTATTCAAATGATCATAGTGAGAATTTTGGTAAAACGTCAAAAAATTATCACAAATACATTGTGCTTAGAAATTACAAAGAGGTATCGAAATTTTTCTGCTATCATATATCAGTGTTATTTGTAACGTTAGTAACAAGAATCCAGCTGAATATATATCGCGGATACAGTGTTGCACACCACCTCGTTCTGTATGAAACTTGATTCAAGTTACATGCTCCGTGCCGAAACTAGTGGATAACTCATTGACAAATCCAATTCAACTCTGCACCGTTTGCAAATATTACACCATCCATGAATTTACTTCGAGGGACTATTCGAATAAACAGACTGTTATCTGAATTGATCTCATACGTCTAAAATTCATTCAATGTGTGCACATTTTACACGACTGAACTGCACGTTCTATATCCCGTTGTCAACAATATTACATACATCTTCATTCTCAGGAATTGTTTGTGTTGTCAGTATAAGGCATTGTCTTCGAATTAACTGCCAGCTAATACACTATCGACCAACTATTTATCACACTAGATACACATATGAGTAGATGAGGTGGCCTATGAAATCGTGTACCAATACAGTTCGTCTGTCAACAGATGAAACAGAATCGATCAACTTACTAACCGTGGCCATGTTCGCTACTAGTGATTAGTCACATAGGGGTGGCTCTATTAAGAGGCTCATCTGCTAGTAACAAAATTCAGATTGCTCTTACTCTCTTGTATACCAGACAGCTTCGCTTGTGAGTAGTGTGTTGCGTACACTCGGGAACTGAAGAGCAGGTCTCAACACCGGGAAGACGAGAGACCAGAATCGAATATTGGAACAATACGTACGCACTATATTCGGGGCGTGTCACCAAGGTGTTTGACAATCTGCTGTTATCCAATGTATATGGATAAATATGAGCCATGCAAATGAATGTAGGTTCTGTGTTTTCATATAAGCTCTACGGAATTTAAGACAACAAAATTTTCGCATGTCAAGCGTCTTTTGCGGTGACAATATATGTGAATAACGCTTTAGGAATTATGGTTACAAAATCACATGCTACAAACCATTTTCATATATTCTAATGTTTCATTTTAGCCATGCTGCTTGTATAAGAAATAAGTGGTTTAATGATGACGCGATATGCTCCAAAAGAAAAGTGTATTTATCAAACTTTAACCAATGTGACACCAGAAACTAATCAGTAGGCTCCATATCACAATCGTTGGATATACATGATTGCTCTCATTGCAGTAGTCTTTCTGACAACAGTAATAAGTGAATTTGCCGTCGAAAGGTTTGGGTATATTAGGACAATCGTTTTTTGCACAAAGCCTGTTGACGATCCCATTGAGGGTTTGTTTCTGAAAAAGAAACACATCAACAACAGACTGTCGTTCATCAAGTCGAATATAACGCATAAAATAACGCCAAGTCGCCGAGTAGGTTGACCATTCACAAATTCTAGCTCGTGGTCCATTAAATAATTTGCCTATGTTAACCGTGTGTATATTAGCTAATACTTCAGTCATGACACCGGTACACACGCTACATTCCTGTTTCCATGATTGATTTAACTTCGACAAATGACTATTTCTGACTGGATGAATGTTCTTCAGTCAATTAATGTTTGCGCGTGACTGACACGGAACAGCCTACTGATCTACTACACAGTAGTTTCTCTCTTCTGTATTGCCTCGTTTTGCAATAAAGTTGTAACATCCACAACAATAGGTTGTTTTGGTTTGACCGTAAAATGGCTGAAACAGTTTGCTGCTGGGACTGATAAAGCCGAAAACAAATCAAGATGCTATTCAGAGCAGAGCGAATAAACTAGCCGCATTTAGTGAAGACTTGAGCCGTGAGTAAAAACTAATTCATTTGGTTACTGAAATGAAATGCACATCACTCTGAAGAAAAATTGCAACCACTGGTGAACTCGTTGCCAACATCTGAAATATGATGACTTATAAATTATACGCTTATATCAATACGATAAATTCCCCATTCTCCATGTAAACTTCACGAATAATAGCACAGAATTTTTTGACTGTCAGGTGTCATTCAAATACGGTACACCGTTTTAGTTTTATCACTCCCAAATATTGATGTCTGACTTTGATTTCTAGAAGTTTGCATATTCTATCGGTATATCTTCATTAGTGATTGGCTGCATTTATGTAACAGACAAATCATAATCCTCTTATGATTTTTCACTTTGGTTACAAGATTATCTTTAGCAAGACACTGAACCCTGAACTACTGTAATATGTTGCGTTGTGTCTGTCATATTACAGGAAATATATACAGGGAAAATGGATCTCCAGATGTAAATTTTGGAGACTCACCTCACACCAATTACACCCAGATACATTTCTGGCCGTCATGCCGATGATGTTGCAACCGTCGCAGACAACACAAGTAAGGTTCCGGGCTTAGAATGAAGACAGATTGGTGATTAAACCGGTGTTGGATAAGTTTTCAACTAACCGCCTTCAATCTTGATAGAGCAAAATATATTTCCCTGAATTTAAATATACACACATGTATGTTTACATATGTGTATGAATATATACGTAACACAATTTGGACCTAGTCAGATGGTGGTATGACTTGAAAAACCGCCCACCACAATGAAACCAGAAATAATCTGGTGAGTGAACGTTGTCAGAATAAAGAGAAAATCAACGCACAACGGAGTTTGAAGTGATATGGATGCAGATGATTGATTAGCGAAGTCACTGTGAAATATCAGGTAGTAAACTGAATACGCAGCAGCCGACGGGCAGTCACGATTTGTAGTATGTGAAAACAAGTCTTCGCCTGAACGTTGTAAGATTCTATGCCGTGATTGGCAGTCTTGATAAATAACAATTGCCAAGTGTGTATCCTTGACACGTTTGACAATGTTACAGCGTACCTTATATTTATAAAGACAGGCACTGACAAGTGCAATCACTTCAAGTAACGCCGAATAACTGAAGGAGACAAAGACGGTCAAACACAAGTTGTCTATCCTTTTCCGGAAATAAAGATTGAAACTCATGATAAACAACACAGTACATTCTTCCATACAGCGGCATGTGGAACCCATTTCGGCGGCACAAAAATAGTGATATATCAGTAGCAGTCTCAAACACTCATGAGCAAAGAGCACGCAGTAAGAAAAAGCAGTACTCAGGTTCAGACATGTTTAAGGGGATTTCTCGTCAATTAAACGAAGACGGCAAATGCGAGGTTAAGGAAAGGAGAACAATTCACCGTACTTGGTTCATACCAATCTACGACTAGAGCCATTGGATGAAACCTCTAAATGAGTATGATATTTAAAGAAAACTTTGAGGTATAATACGGGTTTGACATGTACCAATGAAAACAACAGGATGATAAATCTCTAAAAGTTCGCGAATATAAAAATAGCAACAAAATTCACGCAAAATATCGTGCAATTACATTAAAAATGTCATCCGAAACTAACCTTCAGAAGCAGCAACAATTAGCAGAAATATTGAAAGTGAAAATTTCCAACGCATTATTCCGTTCGCCATACAGGTGTGTAGGGCATTATAATTTATACATTTTAAAGTTCACGTATGTCATGCTCACGTTCGTCTGTCGTCCAATAGACTATGGTGCGTTGACTCACCGGCTGAATAAACATATTGCCTAGACATACATTTCGGATTGCAACACATTAGACAATTATGAACTGCTTGGTACTAAGGGAAAATTCACAAATACAATTTATGAGGCCGTTTGTGAGGTTTTTTATTCACGGTGCATGAACATTTTCATTACGTATTTTTGCTTGTCGTCAACGTTTTCCGGAATCATCCCATTTTCCACCTACCATCCATGATTATTAAAGCGTAAAATTCCGTCACATGAAAATACAAGATTCAAGTTTACCCTAGTGCGAGTATCTGAAGAATGAACACAAAAATTATTGTTAATCCAACGCATAAACGAAGCTAGTGATTTCAATCTAGCACAAGTGTGTCAAGCGTAAGTACTTGAGCGAAAGTTAGAGCAAAAGCAACGCTTTGGATTCGAACGATTAACTGACGAAATGAAGATGAGAATATTTCATGAAATCCGTGAGCTGAAAGACTAACGCCGTGCGTGCAAATGAGCATGAGTTTACAATCCTAAATGGATAAAGACATTTTAGGTTGACGAGGTGCACAGTCAACAGTATATTGCGCAAGATGTCATAGAAAACACCAGCTTAGCTTACTAAATAGGATGATATATTGCGACATACATCAACTTCATTGTTAGCTATCAAAGTATTGATTTATTCTTTAAGTACGACAAACAGGGATCATTCGTCCGCTTCTTCACAATAGGGGACAATGCAGACGCACGCAGACAAGCTACAAAATAATCAACCACACGGTTATCGGCCTAACGGTTTAGACAAGCCGTTCAATAAAGTGAAGAGGAAATCAGAGCTTATCTAGTGAACTTTAACGCCCCATCACATACTGATCTTGGTAAATCGTTGTCAATAACAGAGAGGGATGCCGCTCAAATTGAAACGTAATTAGAACAAATAACAGTTGAATCAGCGACAATTATCGATAAATCTGTCGTGACCAGCGATCATGTGGCTCATCTAAGGATCCCGGCTGCAACCGTGTTCACCCGCCTGTTTGTTCTGTACACGTGATTCTGTGTACGCCTGCAATAGGAGGCCTGATATGTACTCAGTACCACTGTCGTCAGTCGTGGAACTAATTACACGCAGCGAATGCTTGCCCCTTTCCTAACTACTTATTTACTATTTCATTCTTCAAGATAGTTTAAACAAACCTTTTTGAGCGTTGTTTAACGCATTCGAAGATTGCACGCTTTTTTCGTTCGGTGCGCTTTTGAGTGCTGCCGAGTGGGTGGTAGCCCATATCGTGCTTCTCTTTTTTCTCTTCTTGGTTGCTGCCGTTGTTCCCAGAATAGGCTACAGCTAACTACTTATCAGATTTCCAAACATCACTGGAAATATACGGATTGTTTCTTATCCCCACGGTGTTTTCTAGTTCGGTGTCAGTTTGGATTGCGTTTCGATTACTCTTCAAGGCGTTTTCAGTTGTCAGTGGATGTGGATCTAGCGCATGCCCACTTGTCCATTACAAATCTTTCAACAGCTGAAGTGGACAAATTGTCGCTCTATTATGGTTGTGTTTAGATTTATCAATAACGAATCTCTTTAGATTTCGATGTCCAATCTCCTTCATCTTGTGTTTCCAAACTCAATTCATTATCACATCAGTATACCGATTGATTTTGAGTAACTGTCGAGACCAACAAATTGCGTAAACTATGGGTTCTGGTTTATTAATAGGATCTATCTCAAATTACTAGATATTCTACATTAATCACCAGTAATGTGGATTTGTTTTGTTAACACTCACTGGATTATTATTTAGATGTAACAACCATGGCAGCCGATCTCACATAAACAGTGCTCACCTAATCCATGTTTTATGACAACTCCGATTTTAATTTGATCAGTTTCGTTAGATTTTCGGCCTACAATTATCAATCAACTATCTTCAATGCTGCTCAACATTTTCACCAAATATTATGATTATCTAGCTTATGATAAACGAGAGCAAATTATAACCGTTCCCAGATTTGCTTGTTTGGCTGCTACCAACCGATATGTGATGGTCGAATGAATGCAATCATCAAAGACAACCCTGTGTAAAACAGCGAGTCGAAATTTTTGGGATTAGTGCTTAATATATTTTTAAATATCCACATGTTTATTCCTGAAAATCAGATTTAGCTAAATAACATGACAAAAATCTACGATATCCTAATTGTTATAGATATGCCTCACGCAGACACAGGTAACTAACCTTGTGTAGCTACTGGAAAGACAGATGAATAATCTCCAGATTGTCAAACCGACAATTAGAGTGGTGACACTGATTGTAATTGAAGAAGACGCGAAATAAAAGTGAGGAACAATTGCAATCAGTAATGGTTCGATTTAAGCCATGAGATACTCAAAGTTCAATTAAGGTCATCTGTGTGTATACTGGTAAGTAGTGTTCACGAACACCCGATTCCAGCTGGATGCGAGCGACATCACGACGTGGACCCATCCACGAAGCGGTCATCACCACTTGCTTGACTACGTGATTGTGCGACAGCAGCCACCGGGACGATTGGTGTCAAACGCCAGAAACGTCCGGACTGGTTCGAGGACAACAATGCGGTTATCGCCGAACTGGTACGAGAGAAGAATACCGCGTTTGCTGCCTCCACAGTGGACCCGGACAATGAAGCGAAGAAGACGACGTTCCGAGGTATCCGCCGTCAACTGGCCGAGCGTGTTCGCGGAATCAAGGACAACTGGTGGATGAAGCAGGGTGAGCGGATGCAGGGCTTTGCAGATCGTAGACAGCATACGGAGTTCTACGATTTGCTCAAAGCGATATTCGGCCCATCTATCCAGTCTACTAAAGCATTGGTAGATGCGGAGACCAGTTGTTCGTGCACCCAGCCAGAGGACATCATGAAAGTCTGGCGCAAACACTTTGGTAGCCTACTAAATCGTCCTGCTACCATTGATTGGGTGACCGTGAATAGCCTGCCGCAACAGGCCATCAAGCCTTCACTTGCTGTCGCTCCTGATTTTTTAGAATTGCAGAGAGCGATTGGTCAACTTCGCAACGGTAAGGCTGCAGGTGAAGATGGATTGCCAGGCGAAATCCTGAAGAATGGCGGACCGGCGGTGGAACGTGCACTGCTCCAGTTGGTTCACTCCATCTGGGAGTTCAAGTAAATGCCACAGGATTTCAAGGATGCTGTAATAGTACCTTT
>JTDE01000222.1:245979-293421 GCA_014338405.1 Paragonimus skrjabini miyazakii | reverse complement strand
CTGAGACAAGCTTTGAGAGTCAAACATACTCATCATTCATATCGTTATACTAGGCGATACCTAGTTGGTTCTCACTCAAGAATCAACAGTACCTGGAAATGGTGTGAGTTTACCGTGAGTACCGTGATTCAAACAGTGGGATGTCATTTGATGGTAAGAATCAATCCTTAAGCATTGCTTGTTTAGGAGCATTTATTGGGTGTAGTTTGTGCTGATAAATTTAAGACTTCACGTTCCATGAAAGTCAATAACCTTCTCATATATGCGAACCACTTTGCGGGATACGTTGAAGAGAAGGAAGTTGGGGTTTCTTCTTTCCCCTCGTGGAATGTGTATACACACATATTGCCCTTTAACTGGGGTGCGGTTGTCTTGCATGCACAGGATTACACTCGTGTAGCATTCGACAGTGAAACATTTATTCTTAACAACACTCTGCACACCATTACAAATCCCGACTGCGTTCTGAGTATCAGTGGAACACTCGCAATTAGTGCTCATGTTCATGAAATTGCGTGCGGTTTGCTGCGAGTGTAATAATAAACCAGATATTGATGCACAAGATTTTTCTTTCCATCCCATTCGGTTATTACACATGTACTTCTGTAGTGAGGAGGAGCAATCGTGCTATACTACTCTCACCACTGCCATCCAGCAGTGGACGCCAGAATACAGAATTTGTCATTGAAATAATCGCTGGAAAAATACTAGCAGAAACAGCGGCGTGCAGCATCGCATATAACGTAAAGGAACTGAGCATTGATGTCTGTGGAAATTGTGGCCATCTTGACCCAGTGTTGTCAGCAAAAAACGCGGATGACACAAGGGTTATTTATTCAAGAAATCAACACATGGGTTAAACGCTTAAACAGGACAACAAACAAAAACACTCATATGCATACGGTACTCGGCTCAGACCGAAACGGTTGTTACATACGTCGGTGCTCAGTTCCTTTAAACAACAGGGACCATTTTCTCTGATGTTACACTCCGATGTTTCTTATTGTATTTTTCCCGCGGCTAATTCAATGTCAAAATGCATGATCTGGTTCCACTACTGAATAGCAGTCATATGAGTAGTACATTAAGAACGTTCATCCTCACTACACCAGTACCGTATGCGAAAGAATGTTTCGTTTCTTGTCAGGTTGAAACGCATAACCCACATGTTGCTTTCCTGAATGAATAACCCTTGTGCCATCCGCGTTCTTGACTCGCAACACTTAGTTCCGTGACCAGGATAGAAAGAAGAAGATCCGGTGGCCACAGCCGTTCGAGGATGAGGACGTCCGGACTTTCCTGGGGGACTTCAGGGACGGGGCGGAGACGGTCCGAGTCAAGACCGACCGGGCGAGGCTGGTGGCCTTCTGGATGCTGCTCAAGGGCAGGGCGAAGGCGGTGCTGGATGCGGTGCGAACAGGCCCTGCGAAGCGAGAGTGAGCCGCCGCGAAGGGAGCGCTGATCGTCGCGTTCGGCAGCCCAGCCGACTGCCAGGAGGCAATTCGGCAGTTCAGGGGGGCTCGGTTTGGACCAGGAAACGACACTCTTGTGTATGCCGTGTCCCTGCGGGTAGCGTTGTCAAGATTCCTGCCACATCTGAATGAGGACTCAGAGCAGCGCACGATGACGGACCAGTTCTTGGACGGAATTTTACTCAGAGTGGCTCTCATCGCGTATCCGATGACGTTGGAGTAACTGGCGAATGCGCCTCGACAACGAGTTGAAGACAAGTGAACTGAGTGAAATTCGAAGTGCAGGAAGAAAGTTGATTCGGGGGGTAGCGGCTTCGAAGGTGAGGAAGGAGGATAACCGTAGCGACGTCTGCTATCGATGCGGAAGAAATGGACACTGGCGAAGAGTTTGCCCACTTTGCAAGAAAAAGCCATACTTAAATAAACGTTTCAATGATTGTTTTTGTCAGGGAAGGGTGATCCGATAATAGGGACGGTTGATAAGACGGCAGTTCAGGCTAGGATAAAAATCCACGGTAGCTCGGAGTACTGTTTGATTGACACTGGGGCTGCGATTTCATTGAACGGACCAAGGCCGAAAAAATCTGTTCAGCCGTTTCCGATGGTCATTGGAACAGTCGGTGGATTTACTCTGAAAATGAGTGGCCTGGCAGAATATGACGTCGGAATCGATGGTCACGTAGTCAAGCAACCGTTCGTCGTCTCCCCGACGCACGTCAAACCATATTGGGAGCGGATTTTCTTGAGCGCGCTGAGGCCATGATCGACTTGAAGCATAACAACCGTGCAGCAAAGTATGGGGCGGTTCCATTAGTGAGAAAACGCAAACCCCAGCTCGGACAGCTCGAAACAAACACACCCAAGACAATACCAACCTGTGACAATCGGTTGTTGAATGGAGTGTTACAAAAATTCAGAAATCTTTTCACGACGAATCAGGATCCGTAAGGTTGAATTGCACGTGAAATCTCTACTGAACCTGGGCGGTTTCGACCATTCGGTCTCAGAAGAACTGATAGTTCGTTCAATTCTCCCGTGTTGTTGGTGATGAAGCCCAATGGGAAATTTCGTCTTTGTGTCGACTTGAGAAGACTCAACGAGGTTACAGTCAATAAAGTCGTAGCAGTCCGTGTGGTAGCGGAGATTTTCGTCAAGCTACAGAACGCGTGGATATTAGCAGGTTCCAGTCAAACAATCGGACAGAGATAAAACGGCATTCACAGTGTGAGATAAGCAATATCACTCGAAACATATGCCGTTCGGACTCTCAGATGCCACTTTCACGTTCAGACGACTGATCCTGAAGGTGCTAGACGGATTGAACAATACTGCGGTCTACGGAGAAGATATGATCATTTGAAGCGCGAGACGGAACATACACGTTTCAACTATGTTGTAGAAGATTGAACAAGCCGATCAACGAAACAATAGTCCAAAATCTCAACTGGCGAAACGAACGGTAGTACTAATCGATCACAAGGTCGGTCAGGGTGAGGTCCAACCATTGTTTGAGAAACTGCTCACGATCAAGGCCATTCCGGTGCTAACATCGAAGAAGACGTTACAACAGTTTCTCGGACTTCAATGAACTGGCCAGCCCACTGTACGAAGTTCTAGAGAAGGGTTGCAACTTTCACTGGATAGATGAGGCCAATCAAGCGTTCATCGAGATCCAGCAATTGCTGAATAAGGGACAGCTGACTGTGAAGTTGCCAGTGACTGGACAGAGCTCCGTTGTCGCAACGGATGCGAGCGATGTGGGAATCGGAGCTGTATTGAAGCATGAGGGCGGTGTGATGGAATGTGCCAGTCGGGAATTAACTCCTGCTGAACGAAACTACTCAACAACAGAGAAGGAGTGTCTGACAATAGTGTGGGCATTGGATAAGTAGAGACCGCCCTTGCTCGGCCGACGTTTCCCTGTGGAGACCGACCACAAAGCGTTGGACTGGGTTAAATCGGCGAAGAACCCCCGATGGAAGCCGGCTCGTTGGGCGCTACGCTTACAGAAGTACGACTACACAATTCGCCATGTTCCATATTTGCTTTCCCGAACGCAACGCATTGATGGGGTTCACAAGCACATGAGCAGAGTTGATAGTACTGAACTGGAGAGTGATCCCGGAAAGTTGCAAATGGCGCAGAAGAAGAATATGTCAATCCGGGTAGTGACTGACCACTTTCTATTGGGAGAACAACCGTCACAGGACGAGGGGAATCCGGAGGTGAAAGCTTTCAGAATGTGCTAGTCAGACTTGCGGTTGAATAGTGCCGGAATTCTAATGCGCCAACTGCGGGAGGGAATAGGCGTGTTCTTTATACTGACGGGGTTGAGAGGGACAATTTTGAAGGAATGTCATCAGTTGGCTCATACAGGATGTTACCGAACTTATGAACTGCTGAAATAAAGGGCATACTAGCCGGGAATGTAGGGTGATGTCAACAATTATGTGCTGGCGTGCCATCAATGTCAGCTGTTGAAGAGCTCCAACTACCTCATTCAGTATCCCACACAACCAGTTCCGGTCGTTGTGATTAGGGAATCATGGTCGCTGAATGTGATGGGTTCCTTTCCATTAACCACATCCAGAAATCAGTACTTCATAATCATGACTGAACATCTCACAAGATTGATCAAGGCAGCCACTATACCCGATCAACGCGCAAGCACTGTGTGCAGGGCGGTAATGGAACACATCGTGGCGGATCATGGAATACCGCGAAGTATATTGACTAATCAAGGTCCCTGCTTCGAAAGTGAAGATTGCCGGGACTGCTTGGTGCGTTTGGGAATCGGGAGAATTCGCACATCGACATACCATCCTCAATCGAATGGATTGACGGAACGAAACAACCGTACAATCAAGGAGTGGTTTGGGTGAAACGGGGAAGCTAGGTGGAAACACTACCACTGATTCTCTTGGCTCACCGCTGTTTGCCGCAAGGAACAACGCAGAAATCGCCGTTTGAGCTAACGCACGGGCGCGTATCACGACTGCCAGCCGATCAGGAGATTGGTTTATGAGGAGACCGACGAATGAGCATGCGTGAATTAGCAGAAGCTCGGAGAGAAACCAACCAAAACGTGGCAACCGCACAAACGGTTACCAAGGAACAGTCAACTGCAAGATTGTCGGGTCGAAATGCTGTGCTTGAAATTGGTTTGAAGACTAAGTACAGAAACAAGCGGAGTCCATACGCAACAGGACCCGGATCTAGGAAGATCCTGGCGAAGTGGAAAGGACCTTATATGGTAGTGAACCACCGTGGTCCAGTGTATCCGCTTAACAATGAGAAGAATGAACATCGAGTGCACGGAAGCTAGCTTTGTAAATGGTACGACACACAAAGCAGAAGATTATGCACACCAGGAGCATCGAAGTTCCCGAGGCCGGTACGCAGATCGTCGGGAGATCGAAGAGAACCTGAACGGTTGTTGCTGCAGCTGGAACGATTTTTACGGTGGAGGAGTGTAGTATGGATGAGCGATCGTAATATACTACTCACACGGTTACTATCCAGCAGTAGGATTAGAATATGCATTTTTACATCGAAGTTGCCGCATGAAAAATACAGGAACAAACATCGGAGTGCAGCATCACACAAAATGGCCCTTGTTACCTAAATGAACTGAGCATTAACGCCTGTGACAACCAAGACGGTCTGAGTCCGGTACCGTATACAAGTGGGTGTATTTCCTTGTTGTCGTGTTTAAGCGCCTAACACATGTGTTGCTTTCTTGAATAAATAACCATTGTGCTATCAGCTTTCTTGGCTCACAGCACTTAGTTGTGCATGATCATTCACGCAGAGTTTCCATCGAGGTGATGCAGGATGACCTCGTTGTGATTATTCAGCTCTCCGTGTCACAATTAGAGAACGACGGACCACTGTTGCAATCAACCTAAGTTTCTTCAGTGTGCGAAATATTTTATCCCGCTGCCTTGTTAGGAGGACTCAGCAACCACTCCATATGGAGAAATTCGTCTAGATGTCTTGAAGATATTTAACCAGATGTAGACGCAAGGAATTTATGAACGAGTTGTTATCAGATTGCCTTCCACGAAAGAAGAGCTGTACGCCAATGACAAACGTATGCAGAACTATGAAGAGTTTGCAGAGTGTCGGTACACGTCGAATGGAATAAATTCGCGTAATACTTGACACTTCGCGAAACACCTTCAATTCAATTTTACTAAATTGATCGTAGTACACATGTAACCAAAAATTTCTAACCGGGCATTTTTCATGCAGGTGCAAGAAAATGGCACGCTTCTAGGGACAATTCATTGTTGAACGTTCGAAGGTCAGGAAACTCAAATTTTGAAACTTGATATTCCACATCAGATTTTGTACATAGTTGTTGAAATTCTCGCTCAACTGGCAACTATGCTGGCGTGAATACATTCATGGAATTCACGCACGTATGAGAAACGTCAGTTGTCAGTGCAAGGAACGATCCACTTTAATTTACCGGGGGACGTTTAGCGTAATAATCACATTTCAAATCGATGTAAAGGGCAAACATTAATGTACGTTCTCTGCCAACTTTGGTGGTCTCGCCTATCTCGTCCATTTCCGGGAACCGATGATATCCCTTTTATCATGATGTGCGACCGTAAAAGAACAATGACCTGCAAATTCGTATACTGCACGAACTCTCATACGAGGCATAATAAACACTGGACCACGAACACATCCACTCAATTGCATGGCTGACGTGTATTCACACAAATTGAGCAGCAGTACGTTGTCATTCGTCCTGATGGAACTTCTCACGAAGCACGTACACACTGTTCCGATATTCACTGCAGCTCCGTCGGCGTCCTGTTGTTGTGAGCCAAGATCGCGGATGGCACAAGGGTCGTTTTAATTATTTCAGTCAAAATGAGAGAACAAAGCAGTAAGAAGACGGACTGCTTTGTTCAAATTTATGAAGGGAACCAACTGTTTCAAATTTTTAAAAATGAGAGAAGTCAATTTACACCCAGAGTTTGTGTCATCACTGGTGCAATTGTGACGCTGGAGAGCATGGATTAGCCTTGAACCAACAGCGTAAGCCACTCAGGGTAACAAAGCATATTCCAGTATCAAATGTACTAACGAATCACATCAAGAGCTCTAAGGTTACACATTTAGTCTGGTTTAGTTGGGTGATCTCAAAAAATATACAGAATCATCCAGGTGATTGAATGCCTTACTGAGGTTTCCTAAGCAACCCATTCAACAATCTACGAGAGTTATTCGTGAACATTGCATCTGTTTCACTGAAAAGTAATAAGGCGTTTTACAAACGTTTTGGAGAACATACTGAACGCATACATGTCAGCGACATGGATGTGTTGTGACCGCAGAAAAGACGCTTGGCCTACAAATTTGCTTACTGCACAAACACCCTTGCTAGTTATGATAAAACATGGTTGACGGTATCCGAAACGGTTCAGCCTGTCACGATGACCGAAGCCAAAGGAAGTTTGCGCTTCAAAGCATCACCACATGTGGCTTGCACTGCACCAATTGCGGTTCCACTCACACAATATGTATCCGGCGTAAACCCGAAATAATAAGACTAGCAGGTGTGTAAGTGAGGTCTTTGTGTCCAGCCAGTCAATGCTGGTTAGCAAATGGAATAGCTAGCAGGGAAGGAAACGCTTATCTCTCGGAAACTGAACACAGGAAAAGACTGCAATGACAATATCTAAATGGTATAGCAAGACATGTAAAATATAGCACAAGTAACTTTTCAATATGCTAGCGCATGATACTGCATTCTAAAGAGGATAAGAATGAGAAACAAAATTCAAAGTTGGACTACGGAAAGAACAGACATAACATTCATCATACAATACACCGATAAAACTGAGGTAAAGAATGGGCATAAGACCGCAGACATCCCAGATTCTGAAAAGAGAAGCGGATTGGGTGCCAAACGATCATGGTCTTGGTCGATGCGATCACTGACAGAAATAGAATGGATATACTGATGAGTTCTACTTGAGCCTGATGTACTCGTCGTCTCTTCACCGACAAAGCATTATGAATAAGCTGACGACCTACGAATCCAAGGCGGCCAGCACATTCGAGGCCGCACACATCGCAACGCCATATAGTCATATCACCACGACCTATGGCACCGATGGTTTCTTTGCGTACCTCAGGTATTCGTTCTCGGCTGCGCAATGACTGCTCGTCGAACTTGCAGACGCCCGGTCGAATCGTATTCCTCCAGACCGTCCGGTTCAACGTTAAGTCTTCCCAACATCTAAAATCGATGTTACAACGTGAAACACTTACCTGCACAACATCCCGGTTTCTCTGCTCTTAACCGCCAGGATTTCGCTCACGTGATTCCAGTTGCCCTTACAGCAGCTGCTTCGGAATACGGTTTTTGCCCATCTGATGGACGACCTAGCCAACGTGACAAAACAAACACGGATATTCAGTTGCATGGCTGACGAGCATTCACACAAATTGGGTAGCAGTACGTTGTCATTCGTCCTGATAACACTTCTCCTATAGCGCGCACACACTATTCCGATATTCTCTTCAGTTCCGTCGTCTTCCTGGCTTTGAGTAGTATACTACTCACAACAAAACCGCCTGTTATATAACACTCTTCCCTCTTCTGAGAATACTTGACTTCTCTGCATCTGCTAACGGATTCTCCCTGACCGACGCAGTGTTGCCTCTCGGATTATTGACTTTCTACTTGTTCACTACGCCTGCATTATGTGCCAATTTGCTAACTTACTGCCATGCACTCGTTTCGTCTCGCCGTCTCACATGATCGTTTATAATGGGCTCCAACTGGAAACTACCGAATACGGACCTTTCTATTTAAGCAGAAATTCTCTTGATCCTGGGTCGCTCGCACCCGTGTTCCGATGATCTGGATATTTCACACTTTCTCCTAGGTTGAACATTCTAGTTTTGCCGAACCGTTGCGTTGCGGATTGCTACTATGCATGCGCCTGCAGTACTTTCAGATTTCGTTTGGCTCTTTCTATTTCAGTAACCAATGCTTTGGTTGAATCACTGCACTGTGATCATATTTCAATGTACTGATCCCTCGGAAGTCGAGAGGTTCTATTAGACATCAGCCGAAATGGGGATTACTTCGTACCCACCGACACAGACGCATGGTGGGCCAATACCACCAGTGGCAACGCAGACTCCCAGTCGCCTCCTTCGGCTGATAATCATTCTATGACCGTTCGGTTGTTACATTCAGCTAGCCTATTGATATGCGGGTGATATAGTGTCGTTCGGATGCGCTTGATTCCCAGTCGTTGCAAGCATGTTCAAACCTCCTCGCTTTCAAAGCATGGTCCCTGGTCTGTCAAGATAGCCTTTGGTACACCGTGATTTGCTACGATGTGGTTCATCACCATGTCTCTCACTGTAGATGTTTTTCAATCTGGAATGCCAGTCGTTTTGAGCCAACGGGTCAAGTGTTCTGTCCTGACGAGAACGTACTGGTTGCCGCAGGCGCTCAATGGAAATGGGCCCATAAGATCCATCGACCAGAGTTCACCGATTCCGGAGACCTGTATTGCTCGTAAGGGCTGTTGGGCTCTCCGATTGTTACCATCAGTAACTGACACTGCTGGCAGGTAACTACATAAGCTGTCACATCCTCTTTCTTCTTTAGCCAATGTGCTGTTCGCGGCAGCAAATCGTATATCCTAGTGCATTGGATGTATGCCATTTCATGACAGTTTGCTACCAGTTTCTTCCACAGTTGTCTCGGGATGACTATCGCGCAAGAGCGCCCAACGCCACGTTGCCACGTCTATAAGTCCACACTGTTTAATCCAACTCTTCTCTATTGGCATGCGATTATTTTCAGCTCTCCATCCTTAGTAGTTATTTGAATCCTCTCGCTTCTTGCTAGAGCTTCAATCACTTCACAGTGGACATTGTCTTGACGTTGTAGACGCACTAGTGTTTGTGGATCCTGTTCCATTACTAGGCCGTTGACTACAAAAGTCAATTTGGGGAGTCCATCGTCTATCTGCGGTCCAGAGGATAGACTTGTGACGCGAATGCTACAGCCAGACACATGATTGATCGTGAAATCATATTACTGTAAACACAATGCCCATCAGGCTAATTTGCCTCTTGAGGCTCTCGCAGTGCTGATGATGCTTAGAGGTTTGTGATTCGTCTTCACGTGAAACTGTTGTTCTAACTAGTACTGCCTCCACTTGTCCAGTGCCTTTTGCGACAATCCTTGCAGAATTACAATGAACACGGATGGATCCGCCCCTGGTCCAAGCCTGGCCACTTTGAATCGCCGCATGGCCTCCTGGCGGTCGGCCTGGCTGTCAAATGCATGCAACTATCGCCTCCTTCACAGCAGCCCACTCCATCTTCTCAAGGCTTCTTATCGCTGTTTCCAGCACTGCTTTCGCCATGCTCTTCATTAGCGTCCGCAGTGCAACCAGCTTCACACGGTCGGTCTTGACTCCGACTACTTCGGCCACGTCCTCGACGTCCTCCTGGATCGACCGGACGTCTCTATTGGTCGACTGGCTGCGGCTAAGGTCTCTTCATCCTCACGTTCGTCACGGCATCAATTGTTGTAACCACAGAAGAGGCTTGGTCTGCAAAGTTGTTTGCTGTACGAACTCCCATACAGGTTACGTATAAACGTAGAACCAGAAACACGTACATTCATTTGCACGGCTGATGTACATTCACACATATTGGATAGCAGTACATTGTCATTCATCTTGGTGGCACTTTCCCCATAGTGTGTACACACTATTCCGATAGTCGCTTCTTGTCTACTATCTTCCTGGCTTTGAGCCTTGCTCCTTTAGTTCTCGGATGTTTGCACTACACTACTCACAAAGGAAGCTACCTGTTACATAACATTATCAGTGAGAAACAGAAATATGCTGGTGAAAGTACGCTGCATATGCATACTTCAGGTTGATACGCTGGAAAGGGCACAGCAATGTGTTGACAGCTCTCGTTGTGTCTTTCTTCTATTATCGGTGTAGCAGATTAATGAAGTTCAGTGTTTTAAATGTATTGCAACGTGGAATCATCATTCAATGAGTTTGGGGTTTTCTATATCGGATAATTCAATAACATATATGACGATGCATGACTGATGTGAAGCGCAAAAGTTCATTTCCAGCCATTTCATATTAAATTTGTTGACTTTTCCGCGCAAGTTTCACGTCCACAATTGGCAATAGTGTATAAAATGGGTTCATGTGTTAATTTGTGTTTCATGGTTATATTACTAATGAGTAGTTCAGCAGATTTATGATTTTAGACCGGTTTATTCAAATAAAAATTACCCACCGTTTCACCAGCTGTCATCTATTAAAATTTCGTTGTATGAAGGAATAGTGTATGCATGGCCTTCACTACCTTTAACGAGGTATGGTGAGTTATCTCTTCTCTACGTCGAAGCATTGCTTTCCTTTGCGCTATCTGAAATGAACAGTCAAAATACACGAATTCCCGTGTGAATTCATTTCTTATACTCATGTCAGTCATAGACATGTGATTAGTATGAGGACATAGACAATATAAAACCCGGATGAAACAGGTAAACCGCAGCTGTTTCGAAGCACATGGAGCCGTTCACCCAAGGGTGAGCAAATAGGCTTCGGTACACTTGAGAATTCTTGAGTTGTAAACAATCATCTCGATTGAATGACCTGTCCGTCACTAGGCAGTCAGTTGCAAAATTGCATTCCAGTAGTTTGGATTTATAGCGAAATTCATGTCTTGTGGTATGTATACTACACGTTCGTCCCAGGGATATATCTCAGTCAATGGTGCGTACAGTACAGTTCCTGACAGAAATCTGAGACAAGCTTCGAGAGTCAAACCTACTCATCATTCAAATCAAACAAGTTAATGACACAGGTCATCCAACGTACGTACAATGCAGCTACATTGCGTATGCTCAGTCGCATCAAGTCACTCACACTTCCTCACCTTAAGACTCGGATTCCAGAAATGTTCATTTCACATTGTATCTACTAGTTCACCTGCAGTGGCGGTGACGTTTATATTGGCAGAACTGATAGATCCCTGTGCCTTAGAATGAAGGAACATGCGCTCAATATATCGAGGACTAGATGTGTGGCGTAATCCGACGCGACTCTGCCAAACAACGCAAGCCGGCCTCTCCGACTGCCAAATACGTTTTCGAAACCAGACATGTGGTCGATCCGACAATCGCTTTCCGTGTGTTGATATGTCATCACAAGCCTGTCATCCTTATTCACTCGAGGCGCTGCTTGTCATGCCCGCAAGCCCGTCCTCTGTGTGCAAACACTGTTGACCTTGAATCTCCGTCTGCCATGGTTTTGGTCAATGACGTACTAGTGTATTCACTTGATGCATGAACCTAATTCGCTTAAATACTTTTGATGTCCACCCCTGTTAGGTGTAGCAACCTATGAGAACATACGAAATGGTACTATCATCTTGCAAAACTGGTCTTCTGATTTCACTATTGAAACGAATTACGTTTTGCGTACGTCCTCACCCGTTTAGCTTAGCTTGGTTGTTTTGGTGGGGCGCAATGCTACACACTTATGTTTTTAGTAAACTATCAATTAAACTGTCCGTCTCACTTATATTAGTCCTTAGTAGTAAATGACACGTATCGTCTTGCATCTGGATTGAGTATCTGCGACTTAAAACCAGTTGACCTACAGGATATACAAGACAGTTTAGGTAGCATGTTTCAGATTAACTAAGCCAAGGATACTGTAAAACCTTTAATGAGTTTTCAAGTTTTTATGTAATTTATTTTTGGTTCTCGGCCAATAATCCTAATCCAAAGGAGCCAAGACGTCTGCAATTGTCTTTCCAGCTCTAAAGAAAATAAACAACACTATAACCAGTTCGTTAGCCCGAGTTGTTTAAACTATAGAAAAGTCAGCATGTGGTCAACGCGGTGTTCCATGTCGACAAGTTTTGTAATTACTTCATTGTTATTGATTTCACTCAAACTTGTACCACTCCAAATGAGTTCGCATTATTCGATCTGTATGAACAAACGTCTAGCCATCTGACACGTATTCCCTTGTACAACAGCAGGATAATAATTTCAGAATCATGGATTGGTCGTGGATGGGAAACTTGTCGTTCCAGAGAATGATGATCAGGGAGAAGTGTTACATGAGCTGAATAATATTACTGTCTAAATTGTGCATTTGATAGTCCGATAAAGCTGACGGTTGAAGTTCACTCTTATGAAGCCATTTGTGCATGGTGGACAAACGAAAACATATTTCTTCCTAACCTTAATAACCGGATCATGGGTATCTATGGTCATTAAGTTCTCCGTTATAGCGCGGGCATGAAAGCCATTTTCCCTTAACACGTTACTGGTTGTTTTCAAATTTCGCTTTGTTGTTTCTGCGAATTAGACTCTGCTGGAATGAGGGCAAAACAAATTTGCGTTTTGATTTCAAAGACCTAAAGCCAACAGACTCCATCCCTTTCGAAGGACTTGTTTGTTCGCAATGAACCTAGCGCCTAGAATGTGTAGACTAATTACTTCTCCAGGCTTACCTACTGAAGGTAAAACGAGTTTTCCAGAGTTTGGCTGAACGGTGTACTTGTTTGATTGATTGAACAACACAAGCAAAGATGACGGAAATATTATTGCATTATCGCCCAAGTTTCCCCTGGTATGGTTTAGCACCTAACGATGTGGCTTGCTTAAGAAAATGTCTTATGGTAATCGATCTAGTGGAACACCATCGCGATTTCGTTAATTTTGCAATATAACTTGTGAGTAAACACGGAGTGTATACTTAGTGTGTGGCGCAGTAGAAGACTATTAATAACTAACATATGTGTACTCAGCTGGATATCAGATCGATCAGTGATCGACCAACTGGCAACGTCTAACGCAGGGACATTTGTGTGTAATTAACGTCTATATTAGTAATGTTGGCAACAAAGTCAAAAACTTCTATGAATTGATTTAAGCTGTCTTGCCATCCACCTTACTTTCTCACGATAAAATGAACTGCACTTACCACTGATAATTCTCAGTGATGGATTTGGATTGTGGATCGCTGTCAAATCTCGCAAACGATGGACAATCGAGCCAGTCGGTCTCAGATTTCCAAACAGAGTTTCCGTAACTCCTCCTGAATGTAAACTCTGTTTCAGACTATCTGTAACCCGACCTTTATTCAGGATCGCTTTCTCCTTTTCAGAAGCTGGATTGATAACTTTGTTTTGATCTGAGCGAATGCATGGCATCTCTTAAATCTAGTCTTTCCTGACTGTAATCACTATGCCTGTTTCCTTCCTTGCGAGAATATCGTGCACGAAGAGCCTCAAGAGCTGGGCGTAACCACTGGGATAGGGTGGAGTCGAACGTGAATGCTGATATTAGTGGCAGCAAGTGAGTAATTTGGATTTTAAATAGTCCAAAGTGCAATCTGACACAAAAGCGGTCGCTTTCCCGCTGTTGCAGATAGCCGATATGATTTTATCATATCGCCTGATGGTTTGCCTCACCAGCCGTCGGTAGATTGAACAGACTGGATCAATACATTTTTGCTGTCTGGTTGGTTGGATGTCAGACTGTTCACATGTATAGCTAATGTAATCGGTAAGTTCTTGGTCCAGTACTCACTGGTAGAAATCTGGTGTACCCCCTCAAGCCTCGTGTTCTCATTTCAAATGATTGGTAGGTTTATAACAGCAACAGATTCATAAGAAATTAGAACACAACCGTAGCAGCACAAATTGAGGAAACTCTTAATGATCAGGTGGGAACTAAGTGTGGTATTCTCCACTTCGTCAGTTATTGAGTATTTTGTGATAGTAAATTCAGAGCCAACTTTGTTTATGCAATGCGTATGTGCTAAAGAAATATTTCGCGGAGTGGTCCGTCAACTCAGAAACTGAAATTGGTGTTTTTGTTTTGCTGAACTAACGTTGCAACTTTTGGTAGTCAACTTATCTTCCGTTCACTCAAGTTCATGGTATGTTCCTGCCCTCTTTTCAATTTGGTATTACGTGTAATCTGTGCGGAAGTGGTTGGTAAAAAATTCCTTTGTTTTTATAACTGCTTAGCACAATGGTTAAATTTTGTAATCGCTGCGAGTTTCACGTTCTTCCCATTTGGATCACACGTTTACCAGTTGAAGAGGTTGGTAAAGGGAACGTACAAGGTCTTTTCACAACTCGATGGTGGGTTGCAACAGATAGGTAATGGTGTAGTTTTGTATGAGCTTGAAGGAGTGACGTTGATACTTCAGTTTACACTCATGGAGCAGTCACTAGCAGAATATACATTCTTAGCAATACTTTGCACATCATTGTAATTCCCAAATATGTTGTGATTATCAGTGGAGCACTTGCTATTCGTGCTCATGTTCATGAAGTTGCGTACGGTTTGTCGCGAGTGTAATATTAAACCATTTACTGATGCACAATATTCTTCTTTCCATCCCATTCGGTTTTCACATATGCATATCTATCAATTTCGTGGTCCTCGCCAGTCCATGTTTCGGTGCTCTGCGGAACACAAATTATGTAGATGTCTTCAATCGCCTTGACAGAAGAGACTTAGTCAGTTATTCCCGTTTTACGTATCTTCACTGTAAATATGTAGTATTTTATCGTTTGATTCCAGAATTCCTTTTTCGTCTAGTATGTCGCATCAGATGTTTGCTATTGTTCATTTGCTGGACACAAATGAGTGTGAGACAGTATCACAGCACTGGTTGCTCGGAGTAAACGCTGTAGGTTTGCCGTCATTTATGTGGTATGCATATGTACAGAATCTGCGATCACACGCGCATCTTAGAGAAGACGCTGCATTGCAAAATTGTTGGCCGTTGTCCTAGGTTGCAGTTACTATAGTACACTTTACAACTGTGTGGATAAGAAGAATTTGACCCGCGCCACCACGACTGATTATGTATGAAGTTACCGGTCCGTAGACAACGATTCAGATGGGATCTCAAGGTTCGGTAAAGGGAAGTCCAGTTCAGGTTAATGTCCATTCAGTGCCTTTCTATACTGTCCCTAGAACTAAACAGCCTTATTCGGATTCTCTTCATGACGTAGATTCCGATTCACACGATGGGCACGCATTAGCGTCAGGCACTAGTGTGAGGTTACCGACCAATAAGAGGAAGTGACTAAAGAACCTACACGGCGTTCTTCCACCATCATCGATTGATTTGATTAATACAATGCAATGCAGCTGTATTACATTGGTCCAGGAGATGGCCAAACTATCCGACCTGAATGTCAAGCATTCAGGTAGTTTTGTATTATGTAGTTGCCTTCAGAACAAATAAATAAAACCTCACACTTGCCAATGCTTGTCACCTGGTAAACTGTAGGCGGCACTTACCGTCCTTGACTTCAGTAAAAACAGAGTGCCATAACATTCTCCTCCACTGTAAACGATTCTAGCATGAAGACTGTCCGTCCGTTATGTTCCATGGAACAGCTGAATAATTTGGAAGACAATCTCAAGAACAAACCTTCCTTCACTCAGATGTTGGTGATCGTTCCCTAACATTTACTTGTGCAATATGTGATATAGTGGTAAAACGCTTGGTTTGCACTTTGCAACAAACGCAGCGTCGAGGACGGCATTTCCATGGTTTTCAACACGGTGTTCTACAGACAAATGGCTAAGGAGATGAACTTTTCTGGTAGGAACAGATCATTTTTATTCAGGACTTCCGTTCTATTTCAACGGCCCAATGGCAAGTGCAATGTTTCTAATTTATGAAATTTCAAGATATAATGTTGACTGAGTATTCGAAAGACGGTGAGAGAGAACTCTAGAATACAGTAACATGCGCTAGTATATTAAAATGTTATTTGTGCTATATTTTACATGTCTTGCTATACCATTTAGATATTGTCATTGCAGTCTTTTCCTGTGTTCAGTTTCCGAGAGATAAGCGTTTCCTTCCCTGCTAGCTATTCCATTTGCTAACCAGCATTGACTGGCTGGACACAAAGACCTCACTTACACACCTGCTAGTCTTATTATTTCGGGTTTACGCCGGATAAATATTGTGTGAGTGGAACCGCAATTGGTGCAGTGCAAGCCACATGCGGTGATGCTTTGAAGCGCAAACGTACTTTGGCTTCGGTCATCGTGACAGGCTGAGCCGATTCGGATACCGTCAACCATGTTTTATCATAACTAGCAAGGGTGTTTGTGCAGTAAGCAAATTTGTAGGCCAAGCGTCTTTTGCGGTCACAACACATCCATGTCGCAGACATGTATGCTTTCAGCCTGTTCTCCAAAACGTTTGTAAAACGCCTTATTACTTTTCAGTGAAACAGATGCAATGTTCACGAATAACTCTCGTAGATTGTTGAATGGGTTGCTTAGGAAACGTTAGTGAGGCATTCAATCACCTGGATGATTCTGTATATTTTTTGGGATCACCCAACTAAACCAGACTAAATGTGTAACCTTAGAGCTCCTGATGTGATTCGTTAGTACATTTGATACTGGCATATGCTTTGTTACCCTGAGTGGCTTACGTTGTTGGTTCAAGGCTAATCCATGCTCTCCAGCGTCACAATTGCACCAGTGATGACACAAACTCTAGGTGTAAATTGACTTCTCTCATTTTGACTGAAATAATTAAAACGACCCTTGTGCCATCCGCGATCTTGGCTCACAACAACAGGACGCCGACGGAGCTGCAGTGAATATCGGAACAGTGTGTACGTGCTTCGTGAGAAGTTCCATCAGGACGAATGACAACGTACTGCTGCTCAATTTGTGTGAATACACGTCAGCCAGTGAAAAAGATGAACCCAATGTCACGCCTACACCTACAGCTCCGTCTTCTCATTCTGAACCTATGGCAAACACACCTGATTGCAGCCCCATACCTTTCCCCGTACTGTATGACCGACAGGGTAGACGCGTACGAAAGCCTGTATGGTTCGCTGAGTACGGTAGTGTTTTCTACATATAAAACGCCCGCTTATCATAACTGTCTTGTTACCACTATTTGTTGTCCTTTTTGTCGGCATAGACTAACACGTTTTCTCCGAGTTCTTTTTAGGCGTGATCTTTGAACAACTGGTTTGCAGTGTTAGTCAACTAATTGAAAGTTATCGGATCTCCAACGGACTATTGATGCCGAACGTTCCCTCAACATGCTTTAGATCATATGGACTTGGTGCAACGAAGAGACAACTTCTGAAGACAATCGTTCAGTACTGGGTGAACTCACCTCCCCTTTTTTGTCTCACTTGTGAGTCTTTTGGGGTTGGGTAGCCCGCTGCGATAGATGTGCACCGAAGATTAAATAACCTAAATACTCTAAGTGACGGACTGAATCAGCGCATCATCAGTTCGCGACCGACCATCTTATGGAAGGTATTGTACAATTTGATACATCCTGATGAGGCATTTTAGTGTAGCTCAACTGTATGTCCCATTTCAGCTAGCGTAGAAATTCTTCACTGTCCCAATTCGCGTGCTACACGCAGGACGCTCACTGATAATACATTTTCTTGCTTATCTGTAGTGGTACTATATAGAGTTCTGCGCTGGAAAAAAAGCTGTTCTAGGAGGTCGCTACATCACGCAGGGGTTAGAAAGTTATGTCCACATGTGTATCCAAGGTGTATCACTTTAACGTAACCTGATTGAATAAATATCCCCATTTTTGATAATCTGAGTTGATATTATAACTTCTATGATAATCACCTCAGTTTAATACTCCACAGCCTACACTGAAACTCGTTTACATGCTGAACATACTTCGACTTTCGTGTTGAGCTTCGATGTCTTCGGATCGGTGCAAAATTGATGCAGTTGAAATTCGTTATACGATTCTATGTAAAAAAAATTCAGTTCGCATTTCCACGTTAGAAAGCTGAAATTATTCGAACAAACTTAGTTAATCTGATCAATCGCCACCAACTGGTGCAGACATGAAAAACCATATGTACATAAATTATGTGGTATTCCAAACGTTCTAGAAGTAATTTTTTTAAATGGCCTGTTAAGTTGTTTCCAATAAGCAACAGGTACCTTCAAGCATTTCATGGAATACAGCGAATTCGCAATTCAAATTACCTGTCTAGACGGGCTGTGTAATCGATCGATAGTTCAACACACATCCATCCATTGGACGACAGATGAGCGTGGGCACAACATGTTTGAACTTCGAAACGAATAAATTCCGTTGCTCAGCCCACCTGTTTGTCAAGCAGTATAATGTGTTTGAAGCTGCCTATTTTAATACTTCTGCTAATTTTTGCCGTTGCAGTTACTGAATCAGGTTTGTTTTTAGTTCAGTTTTACTAAACGTGGTGACCATTTAATTGGTTCCTATTTTGGTGTAATCAACCGATTGTTCGTCTGATGTGTTCGAAATGTGTCAACCTACTGTTCTGATAGCTACTTGATAAAGTTATATATTCGTGAAATAATGAATCATGTTCTGTGAAATAAGTTTGTTTTACTCAGTGGTACTACTGGATAACTAAATTTAGTTAGTTGAGGTGAAGTAGAATTTGAGCTTCTTATATAAAGCATAATGTAGTATCATGCGTCCGGTAGCTAGCTGATTGGTATTTGTGTTATTAGAGTTGTATATGATACAGTAATAATAACATCTACTATCAGTTAAATATCCATGGGTTTGAACCTCGGTTACCATGACCTCTCTTGTCTAAATATCGTTAACACTATGACACTGACACCTTAGACCGGTACAAAATGAGGAAGGTTTGATAATACTTAAACCATAAGCCAAAACTACCTTCGTATGTCAAAAACAAGACATTCGGACACTCAACAAAACGTTATAACGAATCTCAGAAGCCGTTCTACATACTGATTGATGAAACAAAACCCACTGTTGTAATTCTCGCAGGAATTCATATGTTTGCAACTTAACCGTCTGGTAAGTATAGCGTTTCAACCCAAACCTGTTATTCACAGTTCTAACTGTGTTTGATAGAATACACAGAGTCTATGACGGGAAAGATAGCTGTGAAGTAGCCACACATTATAGAATACTGCGTAATTCGTCGAAATGTACTTAAGATTCATTGAAACAAAAGCGTATGGAAAAAAATACATTACGTGGCAATTGAAGGAACTTTCTATAAACAGATGTACCGCATGACAATCAGCTCACAATGTCGTATGTACAAAATTGGATTGACAGTCGCACACGCACAAATCATGCCGTTCTAAATTACCAACTAACCTAAATGAACCTGTTGAATGAAGGGTTATACACGAACTGAAAATTACATCAGCGAAGGTTCACCCATGTGGAAAGTGTGGAATTATTACAAAAGTTGAGAACATTCAAATTGCATCCGAGTACGAAGTCAACGCCACACTACCACAAAATAAACATTCGTTTATTCCATGTAACAATTGGATTGTGAGCTTCACTACCTATCACGTGACAGGCTCTATCATTATTTTCCTGTTATGCACGGAGAATGAAAGTTAGAAGTCATGTTAAAATAGATTCCATATTTCATCAAACAGATTGTTCCGTGTGAGTTTATCCACCAGCTACATTATGTCCTAGAGTATAATTTCAACTATAGTCAGTTAACCACTTAGTATGACAAACTACCGCATTACAGCAGTTTACAATTGGTGTACATTTGAAATTTACATCTCTCCAAAACAAGGAATAAGATTTGCCCCTTACCGTCAAATGACGTCCCACTGTTAGAGTCACAGTACTTACGATAAATTCGCACCATTTCCACTCAAAAATCAACTAGGTAACGACGAAACCTTTTACACTCCCAGCCATCGCGCATTATAACGTTAATCCTTGACGAGAGGATCCCTCAATCAGTTGTCCATCGGAACAATGTTTTAGATTAGTACAGAACTAAGCGAAATCTCCTAGTGAATAGGTTTTATTCATGTTCAAATGAAGTGTCCAAAGTTACTTCGTAATTAAACGAACCAATCTAGTGTCGAGCCATCAGATTGCTTGGTTTAACGTCCGTTCCACAATCACATACCGTCTGCTTGAGAGTTTCAGCGTTCAACGCAATATGCCTGCGTGCTATTCGTCACACTACTCACTTTTCACACATATGCTTGAAATGAATCATCTAATAGTTCAGTTCCACAAACGCTGAAACTCTGTCACGAGCGTTTCGAACAACTTCAATCTCTACTGTTCCGTTTTTTTCCATAAATCGATAGTTACGCTGCTGTCAGATGAGCATAGCGATCCTGCATAACGCAATAGGTCAAATTATATTGAAGATTATTGTTTGAGTTGGGTGACCCCTCTAATATCCGTTAGCTAACCACTTAGTATCACAAGCTACCGTATTACAACACTTTCCAATTGGTGTACAATCGCAGTCTACATGTCTGATATCCACCCAGTCAAATCATACTAATCCAAATGTACCAATGAAATCGCCTAATCAACAACACAGTTTGGGCAAGACGGTCAAAATGAAACATGTCGGAATACAAACTACAGTTTACCAGGAAGTCCTCGATTTTACACCCGTATCAAATCAGTTGTCATTGAATTTATGTGCCATGCAATCACTAGTTCTTACGTTCTTCCAACAGAAGAAACGATCATAGTCTTACACAGTCCTCTCTCTGTGTAAATCGGAGAATATCATTCGCTGGACGGTAGTTAGATGTAAGTGGAATAGTCGTGTAGAACAGTTTGAGTGGGAAGAGGAACGTTTGCTTGCAGGTTGTCAACAGACTATATCAGCACACTGATAAAATGAACATGCAGCAGAAAACGGGAAGAAGACACGCAGAGAAACCTACATATCTGACGATCCGAGGGATTGATCAAGAGGACTGTAATACCGATCGATCCTCGCGCGTTTACCGCCTGAGTATAGATTTGAACACTCCAACCGAGTCAGTCGTAACCACACAACGGAGCACTGCGTTCACCAATGTGCGCTCCGTATTCACGAATTTCTGCCCACAAAGTCGCCTGCCCATTTGAAACTTAAGTTCAGGTCCGTGGAACACCAGTCTCACGTTTCCGGTTAATAGGGGGAATTTACCAGTGGATGTCTAGGTACGTACAAACTTGTCGTTGTTATAATCAAGACTTCCCACAGATACCTGTAATTCATTGATGATCGACCTAATCCCGTTGATCCGATCCGTCGATCCAATTATCTATCAGCTTTCTGTATCTGGGCCATCTTAATATGGAACATAGGTCATTTTAACGGCGGACGATAAGTTACAAGAGAACAAACAATGGGATTGTTCATCATAGTGACTGCTTCAGAGTAAGAACCTCCAAATATTCTCTCGAAAACTTCATTGACGCTTGCGCATTCTCCGGCAGGGGTGCAACTAACGTCAACTGAGCCACAGCCACTATCATCACTGTTCCTTGTGATTCACCCACACAGAAACAATCAGCGTGTGCATTACGGTATAATAATTGGCACGGTTTTGGTGACAGATGTGTGCGACGTTCAATTTAGTGAATTTGAATTGTAGGTGATTCGCAAAAGGTGGAGAATTACGCGACGTCTTGCAAACTCACCATAGTCATGCATACTTTTGTCATTGGCGTAAGACAGTCTTATAACAACCCGCTGAAATTTTCCTAATTTCTGTATCCGGTTATATCATCCTCAAGATATCTAGACGAATTTCTCCATATGAAGCGGTTGCTAAGCCGTCATGACAAGGCAGTTGGATAAAATATGTCGAAGACTGAAGAAATTTAGGTTGATTGCAACAGAAAGCCGTCGTTCTCTACTTGTGACACGGGGAGCTGTATAATTAAAACGAGGTTATCCTGCATCATCTCGATGAGAGCATTGCCTAAGAAATCATGCATATCCAAGTAATCTTCCAATGCATTGGCGGCTTGCATATCTATGGTCGCGACTTTAACGTATGTTCTAGGTTAGGAACCACCGACGGTATCATCCACTGTGATATAATTATGAATTAATATGGACCGAAAACCTACCACAACTGATTGTAACTGTCGCATTCCCATAGACTTTCCAGTCGGCCCCTTTTAGAGAGAAGCACTAGACTCGAGTTTCGCTGGAGTATAATTTTCAGTTGGTCACAACCATGATGCGTCCCATTTTACGCGTGGAGGCGTTGTGACCGCAAAAGATACTTGGCCTAAAAATTCGTTTATTGCACGAACTCCTTTACGGGTTATGTTAAACATGGGACCAAGAACACGTGCACTCATTTGTGCGGCCGACGTGCATTCAAACACATTAGCTAGAAGCACGTTGTCATTCGCCCTGGTTGCACTTCTACCATACCACGTACACATTATCCCGATAGTCTCCTCTTGTCCATCGTCTTCCGGGCGTTGCGGCTTGTCATTTTGCTCCTGAAGTCGCTTGTGTGTAGTATATTACTCACGAACGAAACTGCCTGTTATACAACAGAACTACGTGTTGGGGGTCTGTCACTGTCTTCTTATGTTTCTGCAAACAAAAATGCACAAAAAGTCAACCGAATGTAAACACCGTTGAATGGACAACAGCTGACGAAATGATCCATCACCATGTCAACAAACAATGCATTCAGAAGAAACTCACTCGCGAAAGTTCTAGAGTTGAACCGGAGAAAGAAACAGCAGGCCTAAATAAGGTGAGTGCCCCATTAACTGAGCTACGAAGACAGGCCGACAGCTCAGAAACACAATATATGGACACAGTCAGTCATTCAGCTTGAACAGCATTTGCCGTTTCTCGGCATATACTTCATTTTACTGGTTCGACTGTTGCCCTAGTCCAGATGTTGAGCAATTTCATGAGTTTATCTCCAAAATTTTAAAACGCTGTAACGCAACCTATTTTTGTTAAACTTGAACGATGCCACGATCGATTAAGTTGATAAACAAATACATCCAGATGCATCGTTAGATAGATTACCAACCATCTTTATTTTCGGAAACACGCATTACGTTTGGTAGTTTAACACCTACCACTATAAAAGGGTGTATAGGAAGAGCACGCAGTCAGGAAATACCTTATTCACTCGACCATGTAATAGTATATAATAGGCTCATGAGTCAGTAAATTTACCGTTCAATAAGTGAGCAAGCATCTGAAATTATCCTGTTTTCAAGACTACAAATTTATTCCTAACATTCGAGGGGAAAACCTTGCTTTCTGAATAGCCCCGTTTCAAAATATGGCTACACTCGAACGTTCGCGCTGTTATGAATTCACCTGATGATAATTCCATAAGGTAGCCGCTCGTTCAAACCCACATGAACATGTGAAACAAGCATTAGCAATTTCAATTTCGCTCTGTTCTTTATTCGAACAAATGAAGTAGGGGTCTTTGACGCCAACGAGTTTCGAATTGTTTATACTGTCCTAAAATGAAGCAACTCCTGAGATCTACTGTGTTTATTGCAGATATTGACCAATATTGTCCCATGTGAGTGCAAGAACAGACAGTAATAATCGTGTATTTTTTCTTGTGTGCATACGCTGGTTCTTTAAACGTTCGTTTCGGTATTTTAGTACAACTAATTTACTTTTTTAGGTTACTACATACACAGCTTTCGTGTTCTCTTACTTAGCTGGCAACCAACATTCTGTCCGTTTCAACACTACACATCACAATATCAGTTCGCCTCTTCTCTTGACTCTACTCATTTGCCTCACGTTGCAAAGGTTTTTCATTTAACACTTTTCTTTGAAAACGTTCATTTTTTTAAATGTTAGGTCGTCCCAAAATTCTCCACTATAGTGCCACGTGCATACTAACCACCATGTTTATATACCACTATTTCTGGACAGCATTTCTTAGATCAGAAGCATGTATATAATATAACAGTTTGAAAAGTACCCTAGTGGTAGAGTGTAATATAGTGTTGTCCAGCATAACGTGCTTAATGACGATCGTTGTTGCACTCAGATAGTCAGATAGTTACATTTCTGGAAAGAAAGATCTAGTCTCTGATCTGTTATCCAACAGTCATATAAATGTATTTAAAATGTGCACAATTCAGTCAACATTTCATACCATCAGAAACTAGCAAATATTTCAAACTAATGGCAAAGGTTATACAGCAACGGTTAAGAGATAATTAGCATTTTTGTTAAGTTTACTTCTCTATAGATGGCTTTCTGTCCATTCTGTGAGAGATGGTTTTATAGATCACATTTTTATTACTGTATCAGTCCTTTATTCACAGTGCGTTATCATTTCGAATTTTCTAACTTTTGTCCCACTCGATTTTCCATGTTATCTTTACCTCGGGTTATAGTACGCATCGATGAACTCATAAACAAATGCGTTCGTAATAGTTGTCTGATAAACAGCTCAGGTTTTATGGCGAATGGAATAAGGTGTTTTTTGACCAAAATTTACGGGAAACACATGACAAGTTTTGATTGTTAATTCTCATTAGAAATGCGTACATTACTGCCTATCATGCTGTTCCTGCGTTATATATAAAGCTGAAAATAATAACTCATATGTGGGTTAAGTTTGAAATGCATCTCCAATTAAAAACAGTCGGACGCATTGCCCCACAAATCCATATAACTATGAATCCGAGGTCCAGCTGATAAGTGTCTAGGCCGAAAGTCTAGCATATTTCCATGGGTTGCCGATTGAACTCCACGGACTGCGTGGTGGTAGTGAGATTAAGCGAAATGATGTGGTTCTCCGATGCTGATCTGGTTATCGTAACGAGACAGTGGTGGTCCTCTGCTAGGTCACTGATCATCCACAAATGGCAAACAGAAAGAAAACCAATCTAAGAGTAGATTCACATGTTCAAAAGTAGTCATAACGAAATACAAAGATGGTCGTCTCTGGGATCTCATTTCTGCATTCCTTCGGAAAAATGATCGTTAGGTAATTTATAAATAATAGTACATATAGTAAAGTTGTTTCGTTGCAACTCACAGTAAATCATGAATGGTAATACAATTAAAGCATTAAATGGTCAAATATTATTGAAAAAAATAGCAATTAAGCTGTAATGTGAATAGCCACCAAATAAAGTCGACTCATCTAGGGAAAATTGTGCGTGGGATGTTTAGGGCGGGATGCGGTAAATGTCGATGTAATGGTGCAAAGAGAAGAAATAGTGTTGGATTCAGTTGGCGTGTGAGACATTATCTGGTTACTGATCCATAAGAGACCCAGGTAATTTATGCTTACTTATGTCGACAGTCTCGATGTCCTGTCAGTCCGAGCGTAGTTATCGTGTTGAATCTCGTCTTGCATGCCAACGTTTGAGACGATATCGATTGGTAGTGTCAATGGAAGTGTCGTTGACGACAATACGTTAACAATACTCGGATCGTTGACCGTTGGATTGGTGAAGTTTAGTGAAACCAAGGAGAGTACAAGCAGTTAAGAACATCTCAGCGATGACTGTGTGGCTTTACATCCAAGTTGGCCTGCCTAAGTAAAAAAACAGACAGTAATAACCTTATATTACTTCTGGTGTGTATACTCTGGTTCTTTGAATGTTCGTTTCCATGCCTTTGTGTACCTGTTCTATTCGTTCCGGTGACAACACAAATAACCGCCTTGGTCTGCTATTGAAAACTCTTCCCAGCTAGCTCAGCAGGTTGATCGACCGAGATATGTATAGCTCGTTTTCCACACTCTCAATACGCAACTTTTGAACTGGGGTGTTTTCAGTTCTATCTGGATCGTTTCGAATGGTCTAATAAAATGCTGTGGACTGTTTTGAAAAAACCGGGTAGTACTAGTTTGCCAGGTTTCATATTGCTGACCAAAGGTCAGCATGGGAGTGTGACAGTTAACTTCGTCAATCAACGTTATGTATGTCATCAAAATAACGTTCGTCTGTCACTTTATAGTAGTGTGTCGTGTTCACGCCACAGGAAAGCTGTGGATGACTCTCACTCGCCACATCCGTTAATCTTTACCAGTTAGGATGATTGCTTGTGAAATGCATCTGTCCGAGCTTGGTTTCATAGTTATGTAAGGTTATCTTCTCTTCAGCCATTTCCACTGAATGTTTATAACACTGAGCATTATTTTCCAAATCTTTCAATGCTTGAATAAAATCACCTAGCGGACAGATAACGAAATGGTCAAAATGATTAGGACGATTAACGATCTGTTGAACATAAATCGACAGATTCATAATTTCATGGGTTCCTAGATTGTTACCGTAGGGGTGGGGAACAGATTTGTTTGCATTTTTCTGTTCCTATTGTTGTATAATAGGTAGCTTCGTTTGTGAGTGGTGTAATGTGTACATTCTGAAACTAAAGGGCGAGGAGCAACCTCATGAAAACGTTGGACCAGAAGCGATTATTGAAGTAGTCTGTGCGCATTATGTGGGACGTGCCACTAGGGCGAACGACAATATACTGCCACCCAATGTGTGTGAATAAATGTCAACCTTGTAAGTGAGTGTACCCGTTTATGGTCCTATGTTTTAACATAACCTGTACGGTTTTTCACACAATCTACAACTTCGCAGGTTAAGCGTCTTTAGCAGTCACAACTTTTTGTTGATCAGAGTGGAATAAAGTCGGGCCTTATGCAGATGTAATGAAAAAAGTTAATAATATTGAACAAAACTAAATTGTACTGCAGCTGTTAGCATACAACCATATCAACCACGAACAATGAAACACATTGAAACATTGTTTCGTTAAATATGGTTATTTAATTCTCTGTGGGACTGAGTTAAGCAGTGTTTCTAGTGAATGTCAATCGAGTTAAAGTATAAACTTGTCATATGATTTAGTCTTGAAAACAAAGCTGGAAAATGTGTTCCACTGTGCACGGCCCTCAAATGTGAAGCAGTTTCCTCTTCAAAGTGATCTGCTAATCTAATAACCTAGCTTCAACAAATGACCTGTTTAGCCAAAGCATGTATTTGGATGTGGGACATTTAGGCAAGAATAAGGTCTTCCCAATGGTGTATGTAATTAACTTGGAACCCTTTTACTTCCGCCAGTTTTACTGATAGGGGATTTACAAGAATCAAATAAGCATTCTTCTGACCGGTCTCTGAACATTCTCAGTGAGTGTCAAATCATTTTTTGAAGATAATATCGATAGGCCAGTTTGTTCATTTTGATGTGTGGTTTAGTAAGATGAAGATCTTAGGGAGAAGGGTTCCTGGGAATCTTTCCCAGGAGTTTCAGGGTCCTTTGCGCCTTTGAACCACAATTGGTCAGTTTGTATAAAAATTGTTTGTCATTAGTGCTTCTAGGTCTCGTCTGCATGATGATCCGAATAGGATTGTGTTGTCCATATAGTAGCCAGCGCAATTGTATTGGCTAACATGAACGACCACATTTGTTGTTTTCTCTGGACCAGCTAAAATCGTTCTGTGAAATTTTCATATATTCTGGACACTCTAGAACTCGCCTGAACTATGTGTTATCAGCGTAAAGCGACATCGGTGATCTGGCAGTGTTAGGTAGTTCAGTGTCGGAAGGAATGAATAACAGACGTCCAACGATAGATTCTTGCGGAATATCACTATTGACAGGAAACCAGTCTGATAACTTAACGTTGAATTTATGTATAGTTGGAAACTCCTCAATCCGCGTTAGTCGGTGCTCATAAAAACAATAATTATGAAGGCTTTGCAACAATATGCAGTTATCAGTCCTGTTAAAGACTTCGGAAATGTCAAGATCTATCCCATTATTGGCCAAAATGCGTCTTCATCTTTCGTCTAAATTTGCAAGCAATTAGCAGACGCTTGAAACATACATATCCTTTACAGACATCGTCCTGTTTCTATGTGATAAGTCTGAAAACCCTAAGTTTGAAGAGTTTGCTGGATCATTTCCGCAGGTATTTTTAACAATATATATTTATATATGAAACACCGAACTTGAGCCACACAAAAATGTGTCATCATCCTAAAGGTCATTCACCAAACGTTGACGCGAAATAACATAGTGGACGAATGTTGTCTGGAGAAAACGGATACCGAACCAAGTCGAAAGGATTACACAATGGAGTTTACAATGGTATGAATGTGGACAAGTAAATGATTGTGTCAAGTGAAGTGTTTTTGAGCGTTTCCAATCAGTGGGTTGAAAAATTACTATATATGCATGCTTCTCTTCTGTATTAACAAACTTTTCACAGTACTTCACAGTATTATGTGTATACACATAGGTATACATGATATCCAATTTTTAAATTGAAGCCGTAATAAAGGATAGTAAAATAATTATCTAACACCGCTATAATCAAATGTTCATTTCTGTTCATAGTCAGGAACCTTAAATGCTATGTCTGTGAGCCTTGCACTGATGGCGGTATATTGAACAAAACTGCAACTGGATGTGATTGGTGTGAAGTGAGTTTCTACAATTAAGTGTTCCCTTTGTAATATATTTAAAACAAAATGATAAACACAGCTCAGCATGTAACGAGGGCTTTGAAAGCTATAAACTTATAGAAAAAATTGAAATTCATTGCAAATAATGGAAAGGTAGTATAAATTGGTTACAGTATGCACCATGCTCACATTGAAGTTCCTCACGATTACACGTATGCGGCTGGAAGGAGAAAGTATTCTGATTTCCGCTTTCGAATTTGTTATCTGAGTACTTTACAACAGCACTGACTCAGCAATATTTGAACTACACGCATACACCAAGAAAGTCAGTGTACTCAGAATATAGGGGAGACTTGTTCATGGAATCACATTTGCTGGATTGGTAAAGCCTTGTGAATCTGAAAGCAGTATAGATTATCCATAACACTACCGTCACATGTATAATGAAGTTCCTATTTCCTTTTCAGAATGATATACATATATTCCGTTCGAACATCCATATCCGAATTTGTTTTCACGCAAAGCTCAAATCCTCTCTTAATACAACCATACAAATTCAGTTTATATGTTTCTGGTACGCTCGTCTTGGTCAGGAATCTAATGTTCTAACAGTTAAAAATACGTCCTAAATTGTTTGCCAATTTACACAAACCCATGCTAAAGTTCGTTTGTAACTAATGAATAGCTGAACTGACACTGTTGATGGTGCGACAACTGTAAGTTCCGGGACAGCCTTACAGTCCAGCATCTCTGTGGAATACTTAATCAAAGTAACGGATTAAAGTACAGCGGTTCACTCAGGATCAGTCACATGATCAAGCTCAATCATAAGGGCGCGCTTACGGGTGCACGGTTATACACTGGATGTTAGAACATGTTGGAATTGCAGCAATAAACACGTGTATTACCTGTTTGCACAACAATCTCTATGCGCAATTTACGTAGCGTTCCACGTAAAAGAAATGATGTTCATGCGGTTTCCGAGTGATTATCCTATTTTCCAATCTAAAGTTACTGTATGGTTTGTATTCCTTCTAACAAACAACAAATTGTTCTTGTTGACTCTCTTTTTCAGAAAAAAACCCTCGATGGGGTCGTCTACAGACGTTGTGTACAAGGCGAATGTCCAACCAAACTACCTGATGGTTTCCAGGGCAAATACACGTATTACTGTTGTCAGACGGATTACTGCAATGAGAGCGACCGCATCGGTTCATGGAATACACTACGGAGCTTACTAATTACCTTTGTTATTTCGTTGGTTAGACTTTATTAAATATACCCTTACTTGGCGTCCATATTACCCTAGTCAACTCTACTATGGGATTTGTTTCAGCTGCAGGTGCATGATGCGGTAAATTGGAGCATGTTACGTGAAAGTGAAACTGATCACACGCCGTATAAAATTCAACCAAGTATAATGACTCCAATTTTGTTACTAACCTATAAGGTATCCAATAACTGTTTCACTCAGAATATTCTTTATTCAATCTCGTTGCTTCGACTAACAAAATGATCAATTCCGTTTCATTCATCGACTACTAAACTGTGTATGAAGTGAACTGTGTGCTGAACTGTGACTGAAGCATTTACTGTGACAATTGGTTGAGTGATATTACTTTGATTGCCAAATGCTTTAAAGACTACACTCATCTTGAGTACTCCAATTGTTCCTAAAGATCCTTGTTAAGGACCTGTATGATAACGTTAACTGCGGGATATGAGTTGCATAGTTCACCAAGATGTAATTTGCATACAATAGGTACGTGTCGGAATAAGTTGAATTTGTGAAAGAGTGATTATTCGAATTGACAACCAACGTAAGTTAGTCAATATTGAAATTCGCTTGCATGGTACATAATTGAGAAGGTATACGTATTATCTTTCGTTTACTTAAAATCACCATGTTCGGTGCGAAATGAGCACTACTCAGCTTTGTAAATCACTTCTGATTCTCGTTTTGAAACCTGTTCAGATGCTTAGATTCGCATGGATTATGGAATACGCTAGATTGCTCATGAATAGATTTGTTAGTTTCGACAGAAACAATGAGAACTGAAATAAAGCTATCTTCATCTCTGTAACGTAAATGTCCATTGTGACCAGTAGGCACAAGTAGATTATCCGCATCTGAAATTCTAACCTTACTTTCATCGACAGTCTTCAAAACTATTCCAGAGAATAATCTCCAATGTTTTTCACGTTAAAACACAACCTGGACAGTTCATAAAACGGTTTGTTTATGTTGAGTAAGCTCGCTTTGATTTCAAGTTGCACATCTCATAAATTTGATTGTGGCTTTTGCATGCAGATAAACGTTCCAGCCAAACTGTTTCGAAAAAACCACTAGACTTGAGTTTTACTCTTGTTGATGCATGTGAATGTACTTGTCACAGCTAGGATTAGAACTCCGGTCACCTTATCACAAGTCAACCGTCTTGTTATTTTCGTTGTTGAATCCACATTACACATGTGAATGCTCAACCACTTTTGCTTGTGAGTAATGCTCAGATTGTCTGATCTTCTCGATACCGTCTATTAACTGCAATCCATAACGGTATTATTAGGGCTTCCGATAAAGACCAAAATCTCCGAGTTCATTAACTCTGTTATACGACGCTTGCCGCGTTTGGGCATGGTGTTTCTGTCGCTGGTTCGAATCCAGCCGAACTCCAGATTTTTCGCAAATGGATCTCTTCTAAATTATCAAATCTGCCAAACTACTTATCAGTAACTCAATTTACACATTTGTTAGACTTATTTGAGATGTTGTGATTAGCATCTCGATGGCGTAACAGAACTCTGTTTAGCTTCTCAACTATGGACATATCTAAGGAGGGCGTGATAGCTTCACATTCCTCTAGTAAACTATCGGCTTGACTATTTTAACGGGAATTTCTAGTTGACGTGAATGAATGTTTTCATTCATCCTCCTTAACGTCAGGTACTACTTGAAATTCATTGTCCGCTGACATATACCTCAACCCCAGAAAGGCTTTCCACCATTTCAGGCGTTGACGTTTTTGCAAAATAACCGACGACATACTCAGACCAAACTGAGGAAGGCCATATTTGAATAGTTCACATGGCTTATTCATGAACGCCAGAAACATCAGTAGGTAGACATCTTGCAAATCTATCTCGTGAAACGTCGTCAAATTATATGGTTCATTTAGAGAATTCACGTGCTCCGCTGACGTGTTCTTGAAGTGAAACACTTGGAAATAACCTGTGCCAGACAGTCACAGCGGTAAAGTTGTGATGGCTATCAGATTCTAGCGACGTGACAGTTGAAGTTTTCAAAGTCAAACGCTCGAGCTATTCATTTAATAGTTACTTTATCACCTCTTATTAATCCAAATTATCATGTGTGAACAATCTATGTGAAAACCAACATCACCTACTACACATCAATAGTCAAAATGCCTCTCAACGAATCAAGGATTTTTGTTATTTCAACTTGGAGAGAAGTCCTAAACGATGGGTCATTGATTGGAGTTAACAGGACAGTTACTGTGTCTCCTCTCGAGACGATAGGGCAATTTGATCATTACTCACGAGCAAAAATGGTTGAGCGTTCACATATGATAATTCGGTCGTGCCTAATGTGAGGACAATGGCGCAGTGGTAAACACGGTTGCCTCATGAACAGCGTGGCCGTGGTTCTAGTCCCGACAGTGGCGATGATATGCACTACTGACGAGCTCTGATGAGAGCTAAATTCGAGTCTAGTGTTCCTTTTCGAAAGGGGCCGACTGGATAGTCCATGGGAATTTGACAGTTGCAATTAATTGTGGGTAATTTGCAATCTAAATGAAAATCAAAGTCCCATATTACTCATCATTGATCCAATGTTTGTGTAACCCATGAGCCTCCATGCCACATGCTACAGTACCTGTTAAATTCAGCAACACATAACAGTTATACTCGAGAGTGGATTAAATGTAATTGAAATAAACCAAATCCCCGACTACTCATCAGTAATCTAAAGTATCGCCTAGCAGGTTTAATGAGACCGGAGATTTCGACCTGTCTAGGATGTCCTAATCGCGGGGTTATCGATTGGAGTTAGCAGACAGTAACTGTGTCTCCTCTCGAGATGATAGGGCAATCTGATCATTACTCACGAGCAAAAGTGGTTGAGCGTTCACATATGATAATTCGGTCGTGCCTAATGTGAAGTCAGTGGCGCAGTGGTAAACAAGGTTACCTAATGAACAGTGTGGCCGTGGTTCTAGTCCCGACAGTGGCGATGATATGCACTACTGACGAGCTCCGATGAGAGCTAAATTCGAGTCTAGTGCTCCTTTTCGAAAGGGGCCGACTGGATAGTCTATGTGTTATGACCCTCATGGTCAACGATAATCACAAAATGTCTAGCGCACGATAACACAAATCACGGAACGTAGCACAGAGCTTAGCAATACCCGGAAACCCCAGAATAACACAGAAGCCCGTGACCTTTAGCCGAGATTGTATTTGCTCTCAAACCAATGGTCACAATGCAGACGAACGTCTGCATATATATAGTCTTTTGATGGCCTTGAAGAATCCCACTTGAATTGGTGCATTAAAAGTGGAATGGGTCAGTCACAGACGCCGGGGAAACGTGCGCCAAAATTGAGTTTTGGCACGTTGTGGCGCGAAAAAGTAAGATTCAAAATCACAGTTTATTTTTAGATAATATCTCGAAAAATAAATCATTTTTGGAGAAAATAGACTTTCCTCAACATTATGGGAATGTGACAGTTGCAATCAATTGTGGCTGATGTTCAATCTAAATAAATCACTCTGTTTCGATAAGTGTCTACCAGTTCAGCAGCAGTTGTACAGATAACAGTGAGTTAGATTTTTCAACAGCATTTGACTGCATATCAGTCAAAGTGGTTGCCGAGACAAGTATAAGGCAATCATTCACTGATTAATTTTGTGCATCTTGCACCGGTTAATTTTATACAGCCCACATCATTCTTTGAACTGCGTACTACCCCAATGGCTCTCTGAAAAAGGTACATCGCAATGTCATCTGTCAGCATCTTCACCGATCCAACCTTGTGAACAATTTCGTCCAACCTTGAACTTAAGAGTTGTTCCTACTATGTCCACATGCACATATCAGCGATGAGTTTCACTCCATGGATGTGGAAAACTTGTGGAAACATCTCTACTGAACAGGGAAATCATGAGGCGATTTCATTACGATATATATATATATATATTAATAAACACCTATCTTCACATGTCGTCTATTGACATTCTCGTTGAATGTAATGCAACAGAAATCCGTGATCAATATGGCTGTACTGATTCCGTTTCACATTGCATTTTTCTGTTCGCTCGACTCTGTCCAGTGATGTGCTTTCCATACAGGGCCAGTGTGCATCAATGTTGACGTCTGGGAACAATAATAACGCCATTTAACTGACAAGCTGGGAACAAATATGGACGCTTTCTCTGCATTCACTCTCAGTGGTGATAAGTATGACTACCCAATATCACCTGTTAACGTGATTTGTATGGTAGGAAATAGGTTAGACTATCAACGGCTTAGAATTCTGTTTTGCATGACGATCATTGTTAAAAAAACCACGAACGCAAACACACACATCTGTATAGGCAGACACATTTGGATACATTGACTTCTTCCGTGTAGTTTCAACTCCATACAGCTGGCGTAACCTGTTCAGTGAGAAAAAGAAGATAAAATGAAAAGATGCTTGACATGATGTAATTGACACCTGTGTCCTGATATGACCTGAGATTGACTCAATAGCTTAGCTGAGATGTGATTGCAGACCATTGTGCCGAATTGACATAAACCTAAAATTGTTGATCCAAAATATAAACATATTATACTCGAGATAATGTCCCAAGGATGTGTTCTGTACGGTTTAACATTGAACAAACTGGTAGTTTTTCTGAAGACCTGATACAAAATGTGTTAGTTTTGTGACTCCAGGATGAACAATCTTTCGCCTGGTGATTGTACAATCTTCCACAAGGACGTTCAGCAACGAGCAGCGATAAACCAACACTCCCAACTAATCAAAACAAGATCAAGTTGACGCGGTGAAACAAAATGATTAGGTCAAGATCGAATTAACAGCCAGAAAAAGGAGAGGTACAATATACAGGGATAAACATTTATTTGGGGGAAATAGGATTGGGTAGGATTTTTACATGACTGAACTTCGAAAGTCGATGCAGTGATATCTCGTCGTATTTTCGATTGTTACGACCTATAGAAACCGTAATATCAACAGTTGAAATACAAGATTATTCTCTACATATAGGTGGGATTGATTGATCAAGTATTTCATCAACAGGACAAAACAAGGCATTTACATTCGCATGCGCTAAGATTCAGAGTGCAGGACTATTCCGGAAATGGAATGTAAAATATACCGCTCAACAAAATAGTCTGGTACGATAGAACTTTGTTATTGTAGTTCACTGCAACATAACTGAGTTGCGAGGTCTCGTTTTTCGAGTTCCGCTCAATAGTTAGCTTCTCGCGATATGTCTTCTTTCTACCTCAAATGAATGGAGTAAGTGAATGCAGTACAATATGTCACTTATTTTAGTAGAGGCATTATCATGGGTTGAACTGCAGGTCATATATTGTGAAAACAAAACTGATGCATATCGCCTACTCCTTGGAAAATGTGAACCAATTGCGATTTTGAGCAAGATGTGTTTCATAGCGAATAAATCAACCGTCTGCAGTTATGGTTGTAAAAATGTCAATGAGCAAGCTATTTATCAGGCAAAGCGTGTAAACTGATCGGTCAGAAACAGGAGGAGTAAAATATACAGGGATTAGCATTTCTTGGGGAAATACGGTTGGGTCGGATTTCCACATGACTGGACTTCGAAATTCAATACATCGGGTCACAAAATCCGAACACGACCAAAGTATGTCAGTAGAAGGAAGATTTTACTCGGCTCTTGTTCCCGACCTGACTAGCTACTAGGTCAAACGACCCCAAACCAAAGGTACGTCAGGCTTAGATCGCGACACTCACCCCAAGGGACTACAGTGACCCTCACTATTTGAGGTTCTCGAGTTTCCGACACTGAAGACCACGTTTATGCACAAGCCGTTCTACATGACTCGCAACTTACACTCCCAATGCGGACTAGGTGCCGATTGCACTCATCCTGCCTAAGTCACTCCTTCCTCCAAAAGGCACAGACGTTTGATATCTCATTTTATTTTACCGAGTTTCATCTTCACTACGGCAGTCCGAACTAAACCGTCTTCGTCAGTATCACAATAACTTATGACGTTTAAAGATCATGCATTTCTTGGTAGGGTTCTGAAGCTATCAACCAAAGTCACGGACGGAAATTGAGTTCTACACGTATACGCTCCTATCGTGTCTGTAAGGTAGGGAGGTATTGTTTCGTCTAGCGACTCCAAAAGAGTCCAGCCAGATAATTGGCTTGCTTCCACCTTTATGTAAACAGCTGTAACGTCGTCTGATCCGGACAAATTCTCTTACCCCACAAGAGCAAAATGTTTTTGGGCAACAATGCCAGCCCGTTTCGAAAATCCGATGTCACGGGCAATAACCGTCCATCACTCAATATCTTTTCCATTTCGACAAGACGAGTACACATGGTCTCGTCATCGGGATCAGTTAAACAAAAATTGATCCGAGTATGCGCCGTACCGACCGCACAATTCGCTCCCACACAACTCCACGATGGCTGCTATAGGATGGATTATAATGCCATTGAATGTACCTTTGTAGAAATTTGCTATTGATAGAGTCATAATCCAAACTACCCGTCCGTCATTTGGGTGCTTTATTCGCAGCTGTGAAGTTGAATCTATTTTCAGAATAAACTTTGGTAGGACATCCTCGTCCCTCGATGAAACGCATCAAAACCATAAGGAATGAATCCGTACTCATGTAATGTGCGACCTCGAGGTGGACACCTCTTGTCTGAAAGCAGGTTGGGACACAACTATACCTATTCTCCCTGCCCTACCCTACTTCACTCTGATTGGGCCAAAATAGTCCAAACCAGTGTTGACAAATGGGTGCCAACCCGATACTATTCGTACAGGAGGCAAGGGAGCCATTATTTGTTTGCTTATTGTGGCATTCAGATGACGATGGTGGAAGCAAGCTCCGATGACGCGTTTGACAATGAATGCATTCTTCATAAGCCAGAATTGTCGTTCGAATAACGAAAGGATTTGTGACGGGCCAAAATGTCTCTCAAGCATATGATGGTGATTGACAATCATGTCTGTCACATGACGACGCTTGGGAAGAATTACTGAGCATTTTGGCCAAAAATCTACATTAGCTAGCATTAGCCGTCCACCCGCCCGCATTCTTCCAGCAATCAGAGTAAGGTTTAATTTATGAAGTGGATTTCCTCTCGACAACTAAGCTGTTTGTACAGATTTCTGCAACCTCATCAATAGGGACAATTCATTTTGGAAGCTTTCCTTCTGAACCAGGTGGAGGACATCTTCCACAGCAGACTGAATTTCGCTTAACTTCAGATGAACTCGATTAACCGTAACATCATTCTGTCGATGCTTTGCAACAGCTAATATGACTTCAATTTGCACAACCAGGCTACAATATTCAGAAACTCTGGCCAACTCGAAAAACCAAGCACATAAAACACAGAGATGTCGTCCGCTGTGATCACGTTCATCTGCGCCGATGATCTCATCATCTCCACCCTGGTGGGCTCGTAAACACGAGCCGCCAGAAAAGCAGCAACTAATTCCAATCGGGGAACAGAAATGACACTCAATGGTGCTCATCTTGACTTGGAAAACAATAGTGATGAATCCTGCTCCCCGTTTGTCGCGCAGAAGCACGACTTGGCCACAGCGCTGTACCAACTTCCGATGCTTCACAAAAGATGCACAGTTCCGCGATCTCCGTGTAGACACTTTTGCCAGGTCGAATTTCTGCGTGGAACATGCTGATCGCTTAAAGTGCGCAGGTCACTGTACTCATCTTCCCACGTACGTTGGTTACCAGCATTAACGGGTTCGTTGCCCTGCTTTTCAGGGTTCACCAAGGTTTGACGTGATAGATATCACCGCCTGGGATAAGTTGATTCAAGATGACAGTCAGGAACCTCTTCCAGGTAACCTTTGTCAGTCTGGTTGCTAATGACCGCGCTGTATTGCAAATGCAAGGTTTCGTCCCGTAGAAATCCTTTGCGGAGGCATGACAATCATCTTGACAACAATGCGTAATTGCTGCCCCAAAACACAGTCTTATTCCGCCATGGAGGAGGAAGTTCATGCATGTTTGGTGGGGCTGCGAAAGCTTTTCACAACATTGACAGTTTAGATGACATGGTATAGCCAAACTGTCTATTGTACGACCTGGCGACCGTATCTGTCAGATTAATTCCATCATGACATACGCAAGTTATCGATACATTCTCTCGTGGCTTTCCTTGTGGGGGGGGCTGCTAAGAATCCAACCAAGTAACGCACTGATTGCCTAGGGTTGTCCACGCTTTCCAAGTTTCTAGTTCATGATCCAATGAGCCTCAGACACATCACAGCCGATAAGGATGGTCGCCTTAACATCGTGAACCTTACTGAATGGAATATCTCTCAAGTGCGACCATGTTTGGGCCTCCTCTTTTATCGACGGCACAGGTCGTATGGGTAGATCGGTCAGTGAATAACCATTGTTTCTGTCGACCGCCTTCTGCCCAATCAGGTAAGCAATTCTCAGGCAGACATTTTTACAACTGATGGTAGTCTACTCATTCACAGTTGTGAATGACAGGGTGGACTAAGCAACTAAAACAAAGATACGCTCGCGTAGGTTCTCTTTCACTACAGTGCTGTCTGAGCCAGGGACTAAGAGTGAACACGTTGACAGCGAACCATGTATTAGGTCAAGTTTCGCCGGTACTATACCCAGTCTTGTATGCTTTTCAACGGTACTAGCCATATTGCAGGTACCCTGATGCCTACCATCTTCATCAGCCACCGGCTCTGTACGCGTGGGGTGCAGCAGACTATGGTGACGTTTACCGCAGCCGTCTGAGCCACAACGCGACTTAACCTGTTTCTTCCAAAAGTCGTGTGATTGAAGATTGTCTGGCGCCGGTTTTGTTGTTTGCTAGTCATGTAGAAATATGCTCCGAGGCACGTGTCCCAAGCGTTCTCACCGTTCGGCCGATCAACCTGAATGCACAAGTGGTAGTGAATTCACAAATAATGTTGGATGTGGTCAGTGAGTAGCTTAGGTCTTTCTTTGATGTGAGGGGCAGCCGTGTCATCTGGTCGATTAGTCTTAATTCTGCCGCGTTGTACGCAGCTCTGAGGGCACACTTTAGTCTACGTTGGATGAAGGTGATTAAATCCTCACCCTTGTATGGCAGTGTTATATACATCGGTTTGTGGGACACTGTTCCTGATATTGACGGTTTACACCATTCTCTAGCGCATATGAAGATAGAGTGCGCGGGGTATCTGTTGTGCATCAGTGTTTAGTGGATAAAAGCCGATTCCCCATCAATCGTTTCGAATGAGCAAATTGTGCAAACCCTACTGAAGAGGGTTCGGATGAGAACACGTTTGAGCGAATGAATACACTGCTTAGTCCAAGTGGGCTTCCCGTGCACACTTCTCGTGATGAATCCATCATCGGCCAAAGATATTTCTACATTTAAGAAGGAAAGTGTGTTGTGCCCCTGAATTTTTGTGGTGAACGCAATGTTCGGGTGCAGACTATTCAGTTGTGCGCAGAGTTTATCAGAATGACCTCGTGATTCACAAACACACAAATATTTATTTGTTTTGTGTTGTTTGGCGCGCAATTACTAGTGCAACTGATGGCTCATTCTTATTTCGCGCTCATTTAAATTTATGCATGAAAACCGTTAATATTTGCTAATAATCCATTTGTAGTGAACAAAGAGGTTGGGGGAAATGTCTCCGAAGAGTACATCACAAGTTATACTATTTCCGTTCTCAAAATTTATCCGCGGATATAATTGTTTCACTTTGGATTATTGTGGTCTTCTCTGTTTCAGTTGAACATTGTCAATTAATCACTTATCTGGTGACTGCATATGTCAGACAAAATTGTACATTTTAGCTCCTGTACGGGAGCACTGCGTCCTCACTGAGAATTTAGCATGAGAACCAATACATGAAACTGGGTCAACAACACGTTGTTCGGTTTTCACAAGATTTGTACACAAACCAGTCTTTATGCTTCTCCGATTTTCGTCTGCGCTCTCCTGGTCAAGACTGATAATTGCTGACCGAACATTTGTGTATCCGAGCCATCAAGGTTGTTTGTGACGGAAAGGAGCGCAGAGTAACGCTCAGTGGCGAACTAATCGCCAATTAGATGACCATGAACGAAAATATGCAAAACAATTAGAACGGACGTTATTTTATGAAAAATCTCTGGTTAATTATGGCACATTCATCGCCTGGTTACAGCTAATTTTAGTAACCTGAACGCAAACAGAATTATCCGTGAGGTATTAGTTCAAAAGCGATTATTATTGGACAGATAAGCAATGAGACTTTAGACACCATGTGGTATCTGCCTACGATGAGTGGTAACCGGATGTGCACGGGATTCATACTATTCAAGTGACTGTTAATAAAACGCACATCTGAATTTGTACAAAGTCCCTTCTTGTTTCATCATCAGTCAAAAGACCAGTTATCTGTATTCTGCTGAATGATAATTTAAGTCCATACGCTGGACCAAAGGTGATAATCGTATTTGTTATTTTGTGTGGCATTATGTGAAGTTCATATTCTACATATTTTTTCAACAGTGAAATCATGTGAAGTTTCGCAGTTGTCAAAAATAGTTTCCATCCGAATGTTGGCATTACAGTAAACCATGAGATTAATATGGAATTACTATACGAACTAGCATCTTGTGATTGCTGTCTAACGTATGGTGTAAAAACGTACTTTCGAATACAGATATTCTGTCAACCAGAAAGTTTCACCTACTTCTTGCAGATAATGTAATCCCAACAGGGTTTTTCTGAAGCTTTCACAAACAGTAAATGCAGAAAAATTATCAGCGCGTGGTAAAATTTGGAAGTCGTATTTTAGCATCAGATTCTATCTTTAGGAACGTAACCGAACGGCGATTCAGTGTGACAAACATCCCAAGACGTAGCACTTCAGTAACATATTTTATTTGTTTCCATTGCGCACTGATGATACAGGTAAAGATTTGGAACATTCCAGAATATGCTCATTAATCGAAATCGTGTGAACAGTGTAAAAATAGCAACAGTTGTAGTAAAGCGAGCTCACAACCGCAAATGCTAACTTGTACTATGATTTGGACTTGTAACTTAGTTTATCCGAACAAATTTTCAATACATAACATTATAATCAATAAGCCACAGGCGACTATTTGTGCATGCATGTCGCAGAAATGAGTAATACTTGAATGGCATCACATCCAAGAAATGTTGATTCTTATGAAGTGGCTGTTATGGCCTGGTAGCAGGGAAGACATAAGACTGCTTTTCATTAGGCTATCAAATTACTAATACGATATTTCTTTCCGGTAATAGTACTCAGTTCTAGACCACTAATTATTTCCCTCGTATTCAGTAGATTGTGCCCTGGAAATTGCACTCACATTAACCTAAGACTTATTCAGCCAATTTACAAGTAAAAAGAGTGTGAAACCAATTATCAGTTGAATGGGCTTGCCGTGACTATGCTCAAGCACATGTTCGTAGCGTCAGTGAAATAGTTACTTCCAGTACTTTGTACTCAGTTCCAGTCACAATCTTTTTGAAAAAAACTTGCTGTTCTCAACATGTGCCTTGTCAGCCAAATGAATATTGCGTACGTGAAGGCAATGTAGATATTAATTAACGTCAAGCTATCTGAGTCCCATAGTTGGTGAAGACTCGTTTCGCACCGCCACAGATTAGTTTCTTGCGCCTTTGTATTGCCAAATTCTTGTTGGTTCTTGGTTGTTAGATTGCCCTAACATATTTTTTTTGCTGAACATATTTGTTACCATATTGAGACAATATGTCGTCTTCAGATCTAACCGCAAAGTTGTTGTCAATACAACCAAAATTGTCATATGATATGGTTAGCATAATGTTAACATGAGTATGTTGACACACAAGTGGTTATGTCAATAACAGAACAGACAGGAAAGTCGATGGTGAATCAGTAAATGAAATTAAGTAAACGAAATATACCACATGTATAAATGTTGCAAAGTCAACATTCAAAATCACCGTAAAAGCAACTGTGCATATACACTACATTGTACTATCAATTGCAATATCAATTGTATAACAGATTTGTATGAAGGGAACATTGGATATGTAAGTTATGAACTAGTTATGAATAATCTCGACTTCAGCCAAACTCTATCGATCAACGTGACATCTAAGTCGTTGACCTGCTTGCTTTCAGCTTGATCTTCAAAAATGTGGTTAAACCATACAGATGCAATTCTTACGAATAACTCTTGCGGATTGTTGAGTTGATTGCCTAGGAAATCTCAGTAAGACATTCAATCACCTGGATAATTCTATGTATTTTTTGTACCGTTAGAGCTCCTTGTGTGATTCGTTAGTTCGTTTGATACTGGCATATGCTATGTTACCTTGAGCGTCACAACTGCACCAAGTTCTATGTCTGTTCAGTATTAGAGAAAACCAGAGACTCCCACAGTAAGAGGCTCTAACTATCGATCTCCCATAAGGATATGATATCATGCTCCGCTTCTAATCTAGATCATTATGTCAGCGATTTATCGGCACGTTCACTGAACAGAATTAGGGTGGAAGCACCTTCAGTGGGTCTCACGTTTTGCACTCCGTCATTCAATATTTCTGATATTCACACTGAGACGCAGTTTGAGCTTTTATATTATCAAGTTAAAACTTTAGACACCCCATCTAATGATGCAGCTAGTTGGTTTAACGTTGAGCTGCTGGATTTGATCCATCACTACCAATGTATGCCCATCAAACAAAATTGCTTGTTGAATGGAGAGCACGCACAGTTCAGTAGACAGATAAAGAAAGATCCGAAGATTATCACTTCATCGCCTAACAAGAGCCTCGGTGTAGTCATACTGAATAAAACTGTCTATATCGCTAACATTTCATTAATTCTAGCAGGTCGCCAAAAATTCCACCTGGATGCTAAGCAGAAAGATTTCATTGTATTTGTTGAAAAAAAGACGTCACTGACTATTTTGGGAAACTTAAGAAAGGTCAGCTTGATTGGTAAGAAAACCTACTGTGAATTCTCACCCAAAAGATTCCAGATACCCAAAATGTATGGCTTACGGAAAACTCACAAACCTGGCATACCTTTTGGACCTATACTGCCGATGGTCAACACGACGTGTTATAACGTGGCCCAGTGGCTCGTCCAGTTGTTAGAACCACTACACAAGAAGATTGCTGAACACAGTTTAATCTGTTTAATCCCTGAGAGATCTCAAAATAGAGGAAGAGATATTGGTATCTTTTAATGTAAAATTGCTCTTCATAAATGCTTCCCACAACAAAGTGATATCGATTATTCATGATTTTGCAGCAAAACATAACATTTCCGTCACACCAGTGTTCGATATTCACATTTGCACGTGTACCTATGTATTATGAATCTCGTATCGTAACCGAAGAGGTCGGTCAAAATATCTTTGCAGAATACATCTTATGCAGTTCTACTTCCATGTTCTAAATTACACTACTGATGACATAAGCGGGAATTATGAAGTAAATTCACATACTCTGACTCAAACAGAAGATGATGTGTGGATTTTTTTCAACAATGACATCAATAACAAACACATAACTTGCTTATATGTATTCTTATGGTGGACTGTCATTACATATTTTGTAAAATCGATTGTTTTGAGCACAAAATGACAGCAGTTCATGTTTTATAATATGGTTATGTGTTGACTCAATGTTTTTACATATCTAGCATTATCTGCGTTTTTCTATAATGAACACTATTGTCATTCGTGAAGAATATTTCCAACATTATCATCTACTCAAAGGCTACTCCGAAGTAGTACACGTTGATGTTATTAAGTTGTTTACTTCAGTATACTGCAACTTATCTCACGATAACAAGATGTAGGCAAGAAAACACGAGATCGGTTAATAAATTGATAACATCACGAAAGTAACTATTCAAATATATTACAAAACGACGTTTGTTGTTCAAGGTCATAATCATGTTCACCGTCTATACCGCAATTGAAATAAGGCAATAGGTACATTTCATCTACTGATTCTATCAACTTCATTTGGGTTTCTTCGTTAATATTCTACTCATATACAGTAACTGGTTGAGTTCAAATCATCTGTATTCCTGTTGGTAAATCTCTGCAAATCCTAGCGAACTACCATTCATCAGTAATGATTAGTACACGCAAAAGTCAGATATACATTGACGCCCGGCCTTGGTGATCACTGTCTTTATCGTGTATCCTGCCAAACCAAATGAGAAACTGTAGTTTCGGACGCCTAGTGAAAAAAGTGATCGAAGATGTTTTGTTCGCGTGGACCTGTTACACCGGACTCCGACTGCGTTGGGCCGGAGTTAGTCATACGATCATGTCTGATCTTGTTGCTGTGTCTGCTGCTAAATTTGCACAGCTAGATGCCAGTTCCAGCGAACTCCGCTGAGTCATGGCCACTGAAACACATTAAGTTTGGATGGCTGGTTAATGACCAAGAGAAGTATCGCAAACTAATTCTATTTTTGTGATAGCCAGAGCGTACGGTTTAGGATCAGAAGAAAATCGACCTGGCTGATTATTTCATTGAACAGATAATTACGAAGTGAAAAACCAGTCCTTCATCTTTAATTTTGAAAACATTTTTTAGACTGATTTTAGCAATTGAGTGTTTGCTCGTTTCTGTAGTGTTTGTACACATCGGAATTTTATATTAATTGCAACATAACCCACACTAATTACAAGGGTAATTCAAAATTCCCAATGTAATTTATACCTTCCAGAACCTTGCATTGCTAGCAGGTATCCTTAATAATTATATATATCATAGGCTGACAAGCATAGTTAAACTGATTTTTTTCCTCATGATTTCGTAGACCATTGCCAGCTTTGTTACGACTTAGATGAGTGTCATTCTTGTGTTCTTCATAGTCGCTAGCTTTCTAGGCGAAAATAATTCTTATATTTACGTATGATATTTCCATGTTAGCGAGCAATTCGATGGATTAAATGCGACAGAAGAAGGCGTTCGACTTATTTGGTTTTAGTTATGTCGTTTTACGAAAGACATCTTCGTCAGCACTGTATCAGTTCGCGCGGGACTGGGTGGTTGGCCACCAAGCCATACTTCATTAAATTGGAATCGGGCAAATCACCCGAAACTGATCATTATGCCAGCTCTAGTCGATCGGTTGCCTCAGCACTCTAACTGTACTGCTTAATCAAGCTGCTGGGTCAAACAGTTTCAGATCACGTGTATTCGTTCCAACTACATGGATTAAAGTTCATTCATTTATATGAGATGATAATTCGGTTTATAATTTGTGTGACAGACAACAAATATCAACGCATAACGCTATCTCAAAATTCCGTTGATCTCCACTCGCAAGCAGACAAACGCAAACATGTCCCAAGATTTTGTTACAACGTTCAATATACACATAAAGATGCCACTGATTGATCACTAGCATAATCGTGCAAAGTACGGGGCAGTCGTGTTGTATTGTTTCTAATAACTCCAAATTACAAGCTCATAATTTTGTATTGATCAGTGGTTGCTAACTAGAAAATTGATGACTCACCTAATCCAAACAGGAGTTTTGAGAACTATGTATGCATTGCTCCCCCCCGCTATTAACGTTCAAAACATTTGTTCTTGTGAGATGTTAAATCCTTCTAAGTCAAACGAATAGTATGGTCAGAAAAATCATGTTGCCACATGAATTCACTCCACGTTTTCTTTCTAGTAATAAACGAGTGATTAGCATGGAAACCAAATCAGTAAATCTAACAGGTGGTTTATGGAAGTAAAGAGTTGCTTTCACGCCAGTCACACATATGAGATCGACGAAAGTGCTCAAAATTAGTTCGCATTATTCAAAACGGCTCGTAGCGATTATTTTCCCGTGCAGAAACTGTTGAATGTTAAAGCACTAATTTTATTGTCTCCAACTGGCTAATGACTAAAAAAAGGCACATATTGCGGGATTTAAATATTCCGTTCTGCTTTTTTTCTGTCACAAGTGTAGAACATTAGAACGCCTATATTACATGCGTTCTTCAGCAGCTTTCTATCTCTCCGGCGAAAAATTTGAACGACAGCTGGTTCTGTTTACAGATTTCATTCAGAAGATGGGAGGAGGGCCCATTGAAACGCGGTGTTAAACACACGTCTACTTAGAGCGATCAGTACTTGACAATTCTTGTCGGACACATTGATCCCATAGAAACTAGGCAAGAGACGAACGCAATAGCATACAGCCCGGCGAAAGCACTCCGGTACTAAAAAGAAGTGAAAATGTTTAGATGGATCTTTCTTTGAAACAGATGCTACCAGAATGTTGTCTGTCGGTCTAAATAAACACGTATACTGCTTCGAAGAAGCAGATAGATTTAAACCCACTCTCAAAAATGCCCACGTCACAACTAGCGAAAGTGGAAGTACTGGGTTCAGATTTCAGTTTTTCTAAATCTCAGTAATAACGTCCATTAGTTTCACATAGAAATGGAAATCAGTAAATCAGTCTGACGATGAACGAATTGCGATCTGAATCTGCGAAATTTGTGAATTTGTGTGAGATGCTGATAATTGGATGGACGTTTATGTTTCTCTGGTCAGGTAACGTCTAATCGTGACAACAGTGTTACATATAAAAGTTGGGCATTCTGCTTTATGAAGAATAAACTAAATTCCAAATCTAGAGTGCCGTGTTATGCTTTCTCCGATCAGTATCCAGTCAGAATTATTTTCAAGGATGTATTGTCAACGTCAGACTGAATGAACAGTTATTCAACTGATTATCTGTAAACAGAAGTAGAGTTCCCTCAGGCATTCATCCCACTTCCAGTGCTGCGCAACTTTTGCCGTTGAACTACCCACATTGTTCAACCTTGATATAACAGTATCTACACTTTCACATCGTTCAAAACACTTAAAACATTACGAAATGATTCTTACTGTTTTCGCAAATGGTCCATATAAAACAGATGGCTGATTAACGTGATCCACTGGACAGTCATACATGTTCGCCTTGAAAATTCTGTTGCTTAATTCCACGATGCCATCGAACTACTATTCACAGGGAAACGAAAACGGAGGAACTTCAATGACAAACAGTCTGGGTCTATCTATGCATTCGATGGCTGAAAAAGTAAATACCACGTAAAGCAAACTTTTGGAGTATCGACTGGTACACTCCGTCCTAAAGTATCTTCTATTTAGACCAACTTCATAATCTAGCCACGCGTAAAAATTGAAACACATGCCTGTATCTCATAATTTGGTACTTAGTGAAAGTGTTCAGACGCGAATCGCTAAATATTAACGAAGCTCAAGTAATTCCCCTTCTAAGGAGATTAGTGGAATTGAGACAGTATATTACAAATTATAAAAACATTTTCCACATACCATAGTATCCACTAGGTCTACTGTCACAGAACGACGATGATCACCTA